>JARKIA010000347.1:0-151943 GCA_029289565.1 Mycena galericulata
AATAGAATGAGTACGTCTCCATCGAGAGTCACTGCGAAGTCGGGGAGCGCTCCGGTCGTTTCAAATGCACGCTTCGCTGTGAGCATCCCGTCCAGCCCCGCCAACAATTGCGCCATACGTGCGTAGGTGGGAGGCAAGGTCGGTGTGGTGAAAACCTTTTTGAAGAACCAGCTGTAGTGAAAATCCGCGGCATTCTCGAGTTTAGGGAACCACACCCCGCGGAGTCGTCTCCAGAGTGTATTTCTCGAAAGGATTGCGCTAGAAAGTAAAGAAGAGCGGTCGCCCCACTTGCACACGATCTCGAATTCAGCGTCCAATTCATCATCCGACTCGGAAGAGGGAGTCAATTTCTCGAGTATAGCCAGGTGTTCGAGTTCAGGAAGAGCCGGCAGAGCACTCTCTACTGATGAGAAAAATAGCTAAAGATTTATTAGCAAACGGGCAAACTCCCTGTGGATTGGAAAGCTCACCGCCTTCGCTTCGGAGTCATTATCTTCGATCATAATCTGAAATCGGAGCCGCTTGACTTTGGGTATGTGGTTTACGATGGCGGAGAGGAGTGCATTTTCCCATGCAGAGAGGAGGTTGGTAAGCATCTCGACAACATTCGTCCGCGCAAGCGCACGCAAGATATCCGAGAAGGTTTTGCCAGAGATATTGTGATTCTCCCAGTGGATACCCATGGAGGATGGCCGGGATCCTGGGATGACTGCGTTAATGACCATTGCGGGACCACTGAATTGCTGCAAATTGGGCATATGGATAGGATGGATGAGCGATGTGAACTCGGAAGCTACGTCCCGCTCGTCCTTTTCTCCCCCATCTTGATACCACGGAGCCACACGTAAGCAAGTAAGCATCGGATGCTGCTTCAAGAATGGAATGATTTCTGCCGAACATGGAATGTGACAAATGGAGAGGTTGGGAAATCGAAGGTCGGAGATAGACAGGAAGAAAGCGAACGAAAAGATCCGGAACGACCGGATATTTTTCATTATGCCAACAGCGGACTTCCAGGTGTCATTAAAATTCGCCACTGCGGCTGCGTCTCTGAGAAAACATGCACTGTACTTCGATTAGAGTTGAATGAGAGGAGACTGGGTGAAGCCGTACGTTTCAATTTCGCGGACTGCATTCGCAGCCTCTTTCCGCCCAAGAACACTTTGACAAAACTTGAGGAGCCGACCGGGATCATCCAGATGGATGGAACGATAAATCCTGCCCAGGCAAAGACGATATATCCACTGGTTCGTTTGACACAGAGTGATGAGATCTGCAGTATCGGTGCATTCTATTATGGCGTGTATCATCTCGTTGGGGAGGCCGAGGAGTGCCGACCGCTCTGGCGGCTCTGCCATTTCGGTCACGGTAAAAGAAGAAAGCGAAGTGGCTGTGCAAATTTGATCGGAACTGCTTTCCTCCGACTGGTCCGACTCTTCTGAAGATTCATCGCTGTTCTTGTTCTGGTCTGCAACCTAATTTCTGCGAATTTGGCTGATACACATGAGCGTTATATTATTCTGCATAGGAACTGAAATGTCTGTGGAAATGAAGACTGGATGGCACTCCGTCCGAGTCGCGGTTATTACAACTTTTTGTTCGTCACATCGTAATGTCTTGGACCTTTCCTTAGTCCCGATTGGGCATGCTCACTCCTCAAGACCGTAGATCGGGATTCTGTCCTAGCTGGTGCTTCCTTAAAGTTCGTTCCACAGTATAGACCGAGCCGGATTTCAAATCTAGATCTACGTTCTCTTCCCATTCCTCACTTCTCCGAACTTCAACGGCTCGCTTCAGAGCCACTGACATCTCAGATCCGAGACCCTGAGGTACTGTCAGCCTCCCGCCACGTCGAAGCGAAACATCGGGAAATATCAACGGGAAATCTAGTGCCAGGTCTGGACACTGATATAAAAAGGTGCGGCCGGCAACCAAGGACTCTAGCCCAGCAACGGCTTTGAACCGCCGGCTCTGGACTCAGCTCGCCATGCCTGTTCTCGGTTTTATCAGTCTCAGTTTGTCGCCGTAGGTTAGCTGGGCTGGCCAGAGCCCTCTAGAACCCAAAAGTGGTACCAACGGATTGTTCTCGAAATGCTCCAAATACGGGCGTCAAATCTAAAGCTTGTTTCTTACTCCCCCCTTCGAGCTGTCCTTCCTTTTCTCGAGTTCTCCCCCGCGCCGCCTCCGCTTTCCGGTCTGACTGGACTCAGATCGATTTACGTTCCTTTGGAAGTGCGACATCTAACGCTATGGCCGGAAGTTGGTTTGCGAGAGAGCTCCTCACCCCAAGACGGCTCGCATTCAACCTAATATTCTATGGACTACATCTTTTCCTCTTTGCCTACGGGTGGCACAGCCAGGTATGAGAACCCCAAAGGCTTGCCAAGTGATTTCTCTCATGCATTGTGTATTAGCAAACAAACGAGAAGTTGGCCGCCCTGAACCTCCTCAAATTCTCTGTCTGGGTATCTCGCGGAGCGGGTCTTGTCCTCGCCTTTGACGGCGCTCTGATACTGGCTCCCTTGTTGCGGAACATCCTGCGTGTCCTCCGACCCAAGCTTGCTTGGCTCTTTCCTGCGGACGAGAACCTATGGTTCCACAGACAGGTTGCATACTCCATGGCCTTCTGGACTGCGGTCCACACTACAGGACATTATGTCAACTTCATCAATGTCGAACGCACTCGTACGCCGCTTTCATGTCCATTCGCCGCGTTCCGCAATGCTGAAAAAATCGTTACAGAGGTCCGCAAGGAATACGCTCTACAAATACACTACACCCAAGCGGGCGGGTTTACCGGTCATTTCATGCTCCTCATCATGCTCTTGATGTATACCACCGCTCAAGCTAAAATTCGCAACCAAAGCTTCGAGGCCTTTTGGTACACGCATCATCTCGCCTTCTTCTTTATGCTCGGCCTCTACACCCACGCCACTGGATGCTTCGTCCGCGACACCGTTGATCCTGCCTACACTAAGACGTTTCCCTTTTACAACGCGGAGAATTGTCTTGGTTACATGAGCTGGCGTTACACCATCTGGCCGGGTATACTCTACTTTGGCGAGCGAGTGTATCGCGAGTATCGTGCTCGGCGCGCGACTCGCCTTTCACGAGTCCTCGTTCATCCGAGTGGTAATTCTTCTCTTCCTCTTCTGCTGGTAGCATTACTCAGTCTATGATCAGGTGCAATGGAGCTGCGAATCCTGAAACCAAGCTTTAAATATACGGCCGGTCAATGGCTCTTCCTTCAAGTCCCGGAACTATCGAAGTGGCAATGGCATCCGGTGAGACATTGTGTCGCTCGTCGTATCACTGTGTATCCTTAGTTCTTCTTCGCAGTTTACCATCACCTCTGCCCCGGACGATCCGTATGTTTCGATCCATGTGCGGCAGGTTGGGGATTTCACTTTTGCCCTCGGGGAACGGCTGGGTGTCGGTCCCTCTGTGGTCGCTGCCATGACGAGCTCGGCGATGCGGGGTTCGGAGAAGGACGAGAAGATTGGGGGGTTCCGCGGCGACTTTGTTGAACTCGACGCAAGTGCCACTGGTGCCCTTCCTGTCGTGCGAATCGACGGCCCGTATGGAGCGCCTGCTGAGGATGTCTTTGACGTCGAAGTGGCAGTCCTCATCGGTGCCGGTATCGGTACGTTCTCATCCTGTAATACTACTAGGCGTCTCAGACCAACTTGTTCTCAGGTGTTACCCCGTTTGCATCGATTCTCAAGCACATCTGGTATAAGCAGCGCAAAGGCAATCTTGGCACCCTGCGGCGCGTCGAATTCTTCTGGGTTTGCCGGGATGCCCCGTCGTTTGGGTGGTTCCAGAGTCTGCTCTCGGAGGTCGAGGCGTCGCAGGCCGATCGTGAGTCGGATTTGTGTATTATTCTATGAATCAGACTAACGTGGTTTTCCGTCCAGCCAACTTCCTGCGCATCAATGTGTACTTGACGCAGAAGATTAATGAGGATATGCTCTGGAACATCGCCGTTAATGACGCGGGGGCGCCGTACGACCCCCTTACGCTTCTCAGAACACGCACCATGTTCGGACGGCCGGATTGGATGTCAATCTACGGCCAAATAAGCCAGGCTATCCAGGAAGGACAGTATATTCCCGGATCAAGCGAACAATTAAGGACGAAAGTCGGGGTGTGTTTACTACTCCCTTTCTGAAGTGTGTAAGTTATACTCATACCGCAATCCGTGCCAGACGTATTTTTGCGGGCCAACCCCCCTCGCGAAGGTGATCCAGGAAGCCACTGTTCACCATACGAACGCCAAGGTCGAGTTCACTTTCGCCAAGGTCAGGACTTTCTCAGTCTTCCTTCACATATATATTTGGCGCTAACTCGATTCTAGGAGCACTTCTAATAAATGTTTCTCTGAATCTGTGTATTTGTTGTAAGTAATAGGATTATTTATTTGGGGTATAATAGATCGAGAATATCAATGTGCGTCAGTATCGGGAGGCAAAATTGATACAGGATTGAGACATTCAGTGTTCAGCAAGCGCTTGTGTTGAAAATCGTAGAAATGATTATCTAAATTCCCCGGCTACAGCCGGGCGGTCGCTCCGAGCCAGGCCGAGTCGCGTTTGCTCTCAACTGTCATGGCGGTTGGACGCGTCGAGTCTTCCTCCGCTAGTCACTTGAAGTATCATGGCTGCATCTTTCTTTGGTCTCCTTGCTCACCCAGGGCACAGGATCGGGCTGAATTTCCGCGCTAAACTGGCAGCCTCAAAGATCCGAAACACCAACTTCAAGTTGGATACAATGGCCAAGTTTGAGCCGCACGACGTGGCTTTCTGTTTCCTGGGATGCAAGGTTTCAAAGAAACTCTTGTACTAGTCGTCTATGTACCCCTGTTAACGACGATCGGAGTCTTTCATTCTTCCCCATCATGCAATCTGGCGGTCGGAGAGTAGGCACCGTACGCGGCGTGTTCGCTCGCTTGAGGCAACGCATCAAAAATATATTCACTCGGCCTCCTACTACCACCACCATCCCTGCGTCTCTACAAGAAGAAATGCTCCCTCGTTTAATCAAAACCACAGTCGATCGGTACAGGGAACGTATTTTTTCTCAGGAGCATTCCGTTGTACAACTCGCCTGCAAGGCGGTGGTGGAATCCGTCACTTTTTACCGGAACATGGACGTGGAGTTTGGCCAGGGGCTGCTTATCTGCCGTCTCCGACACCCGTCTTTCCTCCGTACAAAAATCGTGATCACGTTGGAAAGAGTTGCGCAGGAGACCAGTGGAGGTCCCTCGTCATCGGCACGGTCTTCTTCAGCCAGTGTCCCTCCGGTGGCAATCGATGAGCTAGCGGTAGCGACGGACAAAACCGATGTCAAGGCTCTCATCCGCTCCGACCACCCCATCGATAAACGCCTGACGTTTCCAGGTCAGGTAGCCCCCAACCTTGTGGACCTACTAGCTGCTGCGAGCTTCGTTACCCGGAACTATCCAATAACCCACCACGGCTCCATTTTCTATGCGCTTGCTATCTACAACGCGTTAGAAATGAAGTTCGAAGGAAAATCAGATACCGTTTCCAATTGCACCCTCCCTTTCAACGACGAGTATGAAAATGATTTCAAGACAGTAGTGGACGCCTTCAACAACGCGAGAGCTGAGCTCCAGGCTGAGATTTATCAGGTGCGTGGATAACAATCCTTTTAGGCATACGCTCACAAAGCCGACGAATAATTAGCTGCAAATCATGGCAGCCGAGAAGCCGCAATTCACGGCTGCCGAGAAACTGAAATTCTTAAGAGCCGAGAACGATGAGCTGCGCGCACAGATCGCTGACAGGGATGAGCGTATCGCAGCCCTGGACGTTCGGATGGCGGCCTCAAAGGCCGCCCAAGGGCACGTTGATGGGAAACTTGAAGGAGTTGACGAAGAAGACCAACGGGGTATGCAACAGTAAGTATCTTTGTCTTGCAGCTCCAGCTTCTTCCGTGATTTCTCTCCGTCTTCAATTACGATATATCCTTCTTCGAACTATTATTCTGGTCTCATCCTTTTCGTACGCGGAAGTCCGGTGCGACAACGTGTTTTTCGCTTGCTTCCCTCCTCGCTCATTGCTAACAAACCTAATTTCAACAATCTCGCAAGCCATGAGCGCTCCTGTCCGGCCTTCGTATAGATGACCAACCCCGGTCGGTTCTTTGTGTCACCGGCCGCGGGATGCATGTAAAACCGCTTTGAGGGACGCTGGAAGAGCTATTCTAGTGGGTCTCATTCCCCTTGATCACTTCTTCGCACATGAGCGATCTAAAATTAATACCGAAAAAAATACTCGCAGGATACGGGTATGGCACAACCTGGAATCGAACCAGAAATATCTGCGGAAGCTTTGTTGAAGGGGTACTTGCTGCAAACGCGAACCGCCACTGGGTATTTGTCTTCTGTTTCTCTGAGTGGTCAAGCTGGAGTGATTTGATGCTCGTCGAGAGCAGAGCAAGAGTACCACGCTGGGCAGGAAATCGATCGGGTTTGGAAACCGGTTGGTTATTCGGGAAGTTGGAAGGCTTTCAAGCAGAACGTTCGAGTCCCAGGAAAAGTTGGAAGGGTAGCAAACAGAATTGGAGCTAAATTGAGCCTTGAATGCGAATCGCGATCTTCGAAGCTTTGGCGTCATCTCAAGTCGAAGCAAGACCCCCTGCTAAGTATGTCACATATGTGCTTATCCAGTGATCGAGGCACCCTTGGTATAGAATAGCTGTTGCTGAGTTACCCTGGCTTTCCGAATCGCCCGTGTTACCCAAACCATATGCCTGCTTAGTATCATTATGTACCGAGTCCGAGGTCATGTGAGCGCGTTGAGAGCGTGTGAACTATCTCTGATCCGAACCATGCCTGCACCAACGAGCACAGTACATATGAGCACCTCAACTCTCCAGTTCATTTCGTCCCTTGGCTCCTTGAACTCATCCCTGGACTTTGGCTTCAATCCCAGATTCGTGGCGCTGGCAAAAACCTGAAAAGAATGTTTGGTGAATGAATCTGTGGCAACGAAGGCCTCGGTACCAACGAAGTCTCCAGTTAATTTATGACTCGGAGAGGGTAGCCCAGCCTGGCTTGCCCGGAGGACTAGGCGGGTCTCAAGCCAAACCTCTGTCAGTGTCAGCCACTCCAGCACACCTACTTGACTTTTCTCCGCTCGTCCCAAGCATGCCACCAAGTCGGAAGCCTCCTCGACCTACCGACGCTCGCCCTGAATTCCTTTCCACGGCTTTATTCTCGCGTTCGTCGAGGAACGGCGGTTTTGACCCCCATTGCAGCGGAATGGGACGGCACACGTCCGAGTGCGTATGGCCTTCCTGTCTGGAAGGGAAGCTGAACTCCGCACTGGCGGAGGAAGAGCTGTGGTCAGGCTCGAGTTCTGTGATGAGTTTTCGCGTCGCTTTCGTTCCTCTCTCCCTTTCTGCCCCGTCTCATCCATTCACTTTTCATGTCAGCCACTTAGATAGACTCCCCGTGTTTTCGTTGTCAGCCACCTTCTACACACCCTTCCTTCCTTCTTTCACCCCCTTCCCTCTGACCCGTCCCTCCTCTACCACCGTCCCACTCTCGTCTCACCATCCTCCATCTCATCCCGTCTCGTAACCCTTGATCTCATCCTTTGCCCCCACATCCCCGCGCCCGCCCCGCTCCTTTCGATCGTCTTTTGTGCACTCGCTGACCCCGTAGACCTTGTTCCACCTAGCATGACCCAACTCGCCGCACCGAACCCGCGCGTGGACGCAGTACGCAGTGCGCATAGGGATCTTGAGTACGCATCTCCTTGGCCTGCTCTACGATCGGAAGCCTTCCCTAGCGACGCGCCGGCGGGCAGGGGAGGGGCAGAGGACAGGTCGATGTGTATGGCGGGCGACCGGGGTCGTTAAGACTTGCGCGCTCCCGAGGAGGCGGAAGGAGGTCTGGGCGGACGGCCGTCCATCGCCGTCTGAGGCGAGCACAAGATTCCGACGGGTGCATTGGGCATGAATTCGGATATGTACTGGAGTGAGTACGTCTCCCTTTTCGACCTCTTCCTCTTTGTCCGCTCTTCGTTCGCGTCACCCGAATCACTCATTGTACACAGTCACTGCTTTTCGACCAGCCACTACCTCCTTACGGTGGCTTTCGTTCGCGTCAGCCACTCCCCTCTCCCTCTTTTTGTCAACCACTTCCTGATACTCTTCGCTGACCACGCCCCTTCATCATTCTCTTCCCCTTCATCGTGCCCCGCCCTCTCTTTTCCCGCTTTCTGACCACCCTCGCGCACCTGGTGCTTCATCCTCCGTGCTCTTCGCCTCTGCTCGCTTCTTGCTCGAACGCCAATCTGTGCTGACTTGTCGTTTTCTTTACAGAACGCGCTTAGGCTGAAGCTGAAACGGTGGACCGCGGGAGCGGGAGGCATGTCTCCTCGGAATGGGAAGGAAGACGGAAGCGGAGACTTGTTAACTGCCGCCGGAGCGCGGTGTGGGCCCTAAGCGTCTTCGGGAACTTCGCCAAGCAAGGCTCATCCTCGTCGTGCCCGCTGGCGTACAAAGTTCTCGGAGTCGAGCAAGACATCTGCTCCGAGACGGTGTTCTACCACGGGCTGAAGTCGTCGTCGTCCACTTGGATGGGTTGCATGATCCAGTGAGCCCGGAGGTACACACGGACACGCATACGAGGGGTGGGGCCAGGTGGGGTTATGGACGAACGTCGAGGAAGGATGAAGGTGGACGTCAACCCTCGATCCACTGAGCGAAGACGGACCTGGGAAGATGCACTTGACGTCCCGGTCGACCGGCCTCCTTCACCCTTCCGCCCGCCCGCCCCCGCCAACCAGCCCTTTGACCGATTCAGCCGCCTCCTGCTCTCTCCTTCCCCCTATTGTACAAGTCCATCTCATCGATCCTACCTTCCCTCGTACTCCATTCGCGTCAGCGCACTCTCATCTCCCTGGCGCTTTCCGTGTCTCCGGCTTATTTCTAGCACGCAGCGAAGCCGGGCTGCAATTGGAGCTGGATCTGGAGGCATGTCGGATTGAGAAGGAGGGGGGGGGTCAGGGAGGAGGAGGAGGAGGGGCGGTTAACGCGATACCGCCAAGGCGCGAAGAACGCCTTCGGTTACTCCAAATTTTCAAGCATCTCAAGTTCTTCCACCGCTTTAGTTCTCGAGGGCGCAGACGCGAGGGTGACCTGCTCGCACGAGGCATACTTTACGATGCATGTCAGCCACCGGGATCCGATCCTAAGCCATCTCATCACATCTTCGCCAGCGGCCTCTTTGGCGTGTCAGCCTCTGTGTCTCATTCCATGTCAGCCACCTATCGCGCTTCAATCACCCCATTCTCAAGGTCTGCTATACATATTCTACATGCACCCTCGCTTTCCAGCCACCTCTCCTCTATGTCAGCCTCTCGTATCTTGATCATTCCTTCCACTTTCGTGTCCGCCACCCTATCACCTTGCCTTCATCCCATCCTATTGTACACTCGGGCGGAGTCAGGTGGGGTTATGGCCGAACGTCGTCGAAAAGGGGACGACATGAGCGTCAAGCCTCGATTCCACTCCACCGAAGCCGTACCTGGGAAGATGCTCCCGGTCGAGCCTCACTCCCGCTCCCGTCACAGCCAGCCCTTTGACTTTCTTCGGCCTAGCGCCTAGCACAAGCTATTCACATACCCTCGCTCGCATCACCCGCTTTCCATCCCGTCCAATCTCGCCCTCCCTCGGGCCTCGGCATCCCTTCACCCACGCTCAGCCGCCTTCCGCCCTCCCTTTCCTCTTCCCGCCCTTCATCCATGTCGGCAATGCAGCCTCCCGCGTGGACAACATAGTTCGGGACAAGGCTAAGGCGTGTTAGAGGCTATTGAACGACGTATAAGCCAGAAACACTTACTCTCGAGACTAAGACTGGCCGCAGAGCCTGACGGCGGCGTCGGAGGATTTGCCTCTCGACGCACGTCTCTGCCCCTGGATCTATGCAGTCTCTGCCATCGTTATTTCTTTAACTGTAATATAATGACCTGGTAGTAGTACGCGGACTTCTTTGGGACGGCGTGTCAAGATTTCTTCTTTTTTTCCCTTTTTTTTTTTAAAAAAAAAATCCCTTCACGCTGTCACGTGTCAGCGCGTTGCAGCCTTGCTTCTTCAACTTCTTGCCACCACCGTCTATTGTAAGCGTTGCAAGCGTCAGTTCAGCCCTGCACCATCTCTCTTCCTAATCCTTCTTCACTTTCCTAGTCACTTTGATGAGCGCGTCGACCGCCTCCCGGTGCCCTCAATGCGCCACTTTAACGATCCTCGACGAAGGTCTTAGCGATTTGAATGTTGTCCCGGGAACACGACACCATGTTCTCTTGAACTCTAACGAGGCACCGCTCGAATCTGATTTGGATTTTGTTCATTCGGTGCTGTCGAAAACCGGCGCGCGCTTGGCGTATCTTGACGATGAGATATCACGACTCCGGGATCGGTTGCTGCAGTTGGAGGAGAAGAGAGCGTTGCTTTCAAACTACCATGCGCGGAATAGAGGGGTCGTCTCTCCCCTTCGACGGATGCCACCCGAAGTAATGGGCGAGATATTCTCGTGGACGCTCCTCCCTTCGACCGCCGCCGCCGCGTTGAGCTGCTCGTTCGACAAAACCGCTAGCCCCTGGGTTTTGACGCATATCAACAGCCGTTGGAGAGTGATAGCAATCGCCACTCCTTCTTTATGGTCCCGGGTTCTCATCGATTACCCCCACCCTTCAACATTAGCCATGGTCGAGATTCAGATCCAACGCGCTCATGAATTGTGCATTTACTTCTTTGGGGGACAGCATGCGCAGGAGAAGGAGATATTTTCGTTTCTCTCACAGCACTCTTCACGTTGGGAGACACTCAGCGTGGAGTTGACTTCGCAACTGGTACCATTGTTGCCCGCCATTCGCGACCGACTCCCATCGCTTACCAAATTGTGGATTCAATGGCAAGATCCGGAAAGCCAAACTGGAGTGGAGTCCATCGAATGCTTCCGTAGTGCCCCCTCTCTAGTCGACGTCGGAATCTACAACGAGTTTCGTGCCGTTCCGATTTTTCTTCCCGGTCACCAGCTCACCCGTTATGACCTCGATGGGCCTTGGGAAGCACATTGGGGCATTTTGACTCAGTCTCCCAACCTTATCGAAGCCCGCATCCGCGTTGTGTTCGACGATGAACCCTGGCCCGACGGCGAACACATGGTTGACTTGACCTGTCTACGCCGTCTGTCTCTATCCGATGTGACGGTCTTGGACTACCTTAGGACCCCTGTGTTGGAGGAAATCGCAATCAAAACAAGAGATTCCAGTGGTCCCGAGTTTCTGGATTGTCTTGAATCCTTCCTCGAACGCTCTGCTTGTGTGATTCGAAGGATTTGCCTTGCAGGATATATCCCTGTTTCCGCCATCGCCGAGATCCTACGAAAACATCACTCCGTCCTTGCACTTATGGTCATAAGCTACGATGCGGGTGCGAAGACGGCCCAGCAGATTTCCAATTTGAACACCGTCATTTCCCAGTTGACCGTTTCGCCCACTTCCCCCGACGCGGCGATTGCGCCACAGTTAAATGAGATTTCGGTCGGGTGTCAAGATGAAACGAGCATTGACCACACGCTGTATCTGGAGATGCTTCGATCTCCGTGGGAAAATCAGGATTGTATGCTCAAGGCCGCCGTGCTGCTCACGGAGTCATCGAGACCGGACATTTCGACGCTCAGTGGGTTGGAGGCGCTTCGGCGAGATGGGTTGGATCTCCTGCTACTCGAGGGATTTGACGCGCTCTGTGTCATGGATAGTTGGACTTACGAAACTAATGCAGAGGCTTGGACCTAGGTTGAATTTTGCTTCATAGTTGAGATCTTACTAGTTTCAGTTCAAGAGAGCTTCTATATGCGAATCGACAGATGAATTTTATTATATTCCTTTGGCTCCGAACTCCGGGCCTTGGTTTGTGTTCAGTTCGTATCCTGCTCTGCATTTTGCAAGCAACTTGGGGAGACAATTCGCCTCGGAAGTATATCTGGGCACGGGACTGGGAGCCATGAAGGCCTCTTTGAAAGCCAACTCATAGACCATCATATAAATCGAGGACAAGAAATAAGGACAGTCAGATGTCGACTTCTGCAAATGTGATCACCGTGTCTCCACCGGGGGCTGCTACAAAATGAGGAATCGCTCCAGTCTTTTCAATTGCACGCTTCGCTGAGAGCATCCCGTCCGGACCCGCCAAGAATTGTGCCAAATGCGCATACATGGGCGGCAACGTCGAAGTTGTGATGACTTTTTTGAAGAACCATCTGTAGTGACAATCGGCCACGTCACCGGAGTTACCGACGCGGCGTAAGGTAGGGAACCACACGTTCGCAAGACGCATCCAGCGGGTATTTTCCGAGAGGATAGCAACACACAGTGAAGGAGAGTGGTCCGCCCACCGACACACGACGCCGAATTCGGTGTCCAGATCGTCGTATGACTCGGAAGCGGGAGGACTTCTCCCAATTATAGTGAGGGATTCGAGTTCCGGAAGAGCCGACAGAGCGCCCTCGACTGACGAAATAAATAGCTTCAGATCTGTCAGCGACTAGGAAACCATCGTGTCGATCCAACAGCTCACCGCCTTCTCTTCAGAGTCGTCCTCCAGTTCCATCATATTTTGGAAGTGTAGCTTCCTTATTCGCGGCATGTGGTCCACGATGGCCAAAAGAAGTGCACTATCCCACGAGGAGAGAAGGCTGGTGAGGACTCCGCCAACAGCATTCATGCGCGCAAGGGCCCCCAAGATATCTGAAAAGGTTTTGCCAGTGATATCATGGTTCAACCAATATATCCCCATGTCGAACGTTGGAGCTCCCGGCATAACTGCGTACGCGACTGTTGCAGGGCCACTGAACTGCCGCAAGTTGGGCATGTAGATAGGCTGGCTGAGCGACGTGAACTCGGATGCTACGTCTCGATCATCTTTCTCCCCCTCCTCCTCATACCAAAGGTACACGCTGAGCCAAGTTATCGTCGGATGCTGCTTTAAGAATGGAATGATTTGTCCCGAACACGGAATAGAACAAATGGAGAGGTTATGAAAGCGGAGGTCGTAGATCAAATGGAAGAGTGCAAACGAGGCGACGCATAGCTCCTGGATATTTTTCATTCTGCCAAAAGCGGATTTCCAGGTGATATAGAAATTCTCCACCGCAGCCGCATCTTTGGTAGGGCACGAACTGCTCTTCGAATCAAAGTTGAATCGGCAAGGAGACGGCGCGGAGACGTACGTTTTGAATTTACGGACCGCATCCGCAGCCTGTTTGCGCAAGATAACACTTTCACAAAACTTGAGGAGCCGTACAGGATCAATCAGATCGACGGAACGATAAATCCAGTCCAAACAGAAACTATGTATCCGTCGATTCGTTTGACATAAAGTGAGGAGATCTGCGGTGTCGGTGCATTCTAAGATTGCGTGTATAAGCTCGTTGGGGAGGCCGAGGAGCGCTGATGGCTCTGCCATCTTCGGTGGTGTCACCGTGGTGGAAGTAAGAACAAAAAATCAATATGCCACGTGCGCGGGCCAGTGCGACTTTGATCCGACTCCTTGCAAAGCTGAAGTTGACGCGCTCGCTCATCATAGGCTTATGGTCTTGTCTGAAGTCTGAAAATTCCCCAATTAACAGTGGCACATCCACTCAGGGAACAGATTCTTCTCATTCATAGTCTCGGCGGTGTCTGTGTTTCCAAGTGCCTCGGGAACGGGTATGTGCCTTCCTCAATACTACACCCGAACATCGCAGGTCAAAACCAGATCAAAACACACAAGTTGGATGTTCCGCACAATTGCCAATATAATAAAGATTCCATCGGACAGCCCCCTTTCATTGAACTCAGCCCCAAAAAATAATTGAAGCTTTTGGCCGCGGAATTCACTCATTTGGGACAGCTGATGCGTTCGGATTCCGCTTCCAACGAATGCAAATATGGACAGCGGCTGCAGTATACGTCCAGTACCGGCAATCGACTGTACAGCCATTCCACAGGATATACGAGATCAGTAGATGTATGTTGTCTTTCCGTTTCTTCTCTGCTCGATCCGCCCAGTTGAGAAATCGTACTGTCCATTCGTAGATGCCGACCGAGTCTGAGGAAGCTGCAACAACGGTGAGGTTACAAGGGTATCTCATCCTGAGAAGACTTACCTTTGATCCTTTAATCACATAGGGCGCAGCTTGTGGAATATAAGATGGTATCTAATTTGATATTGCGATCACCTCGACTCGAAACCAGCTGGAGGTATGAAGGAACTCACGGGCAAGTTGGTCGGAACCGTCATGCTTTGCGCAAGGAGTGCTCGGCCCTGAGCGTTATCTTGAGCCACAGTTCATAAGATATTCGTCGTACTTACCGTCGAATTGGACGCGTACACCACGCCGCTAGCGTCATCCCTAATGCGAAAGCCGGGATTCAATTGCACGACCTGTCGAGCCGCTTTGGTGCAGGACGCGCAGAACCGACGGCAAATTGTACCAGAATTTCCCATCGTTGAGTTGACGGTTAGCGACTGCCCAGCATGCTGAGCAAATAACGGCCACAACGCTGGGAAATCACAACATCCAGTCGATTGTCCGAGTCCGTCTGCGCTAGCGTCGTAATAAAGCACCCCATTTTTGTGCGACGGGATTTGCATCTTGGCGCATGCTTCTTCGTAAGATTTGAACAAGGTCGTGGATCCAGCGGCTGGGTTATGGAAATCCGCATGGGATGCAGAGTCCTGATTCCACTGTGTAACTACTCCATTCTGGGGGTAGTTTGAGGCTGCGGAGCGGATCAGAAAAATACAACCAGATAAATATTTTGATCCCACGTGTGTTGTAATCCATGGTTCAAGGTTGTATGAGGTCGCAGTTGTGAGCAGTGAGTGTTTGATACATGAAATGAAGAAAGGTGACCTTTTACCCTTGCCCTGCCGCGATGTCTTTTGTGCTCTATGCGGGTTGTGGATATGATGATCATAAGACGGACCCACACAATGTAACATGTTGTTCTTCGTCGTTACTGGACAAAAAATAAGCTCTATAAACCAAGTGAAACAACGAAAAGACAGATAAGCGCCGTAGAACAAGGAATAAGACAAGTAGATGGCGGGTTTCCGCACCACCATAGTGACACTGACAATTTAAAGACTTTACAAGGGAAGGCAAGACCCTGATCAATCAAACAGTGAAGGACAAGGGTGGCCATGAATGGATAGAGCGGCGTAGAATGATGCTGGTTACCTTGAAAGCGGCTCTTTACCTGAATGAGATACGACTGGTTCGTGTTGTGAGAGCGAAACGGAATACCCATCGCGGCCCAGCTGGATTAGTCGGTCGGAGACTCAGTAACATCGTTGGGTGCGATCAAAGTCGATGTACAAGAAGTTCAGTGAAAGTGGACCGGCAGAGGATATATCTTGAGGCCCTGAAGTTGGAAATGCCGTGAAAACTCAGTGAAATGGGAGAAGCTAGTCAGCACAGCCACACGACCTCCGCTGAGAAAAAAAAACGATATTAGCCATGCCGTTCTACATACAGTAGTATATCCAACCAGATCCGAAGATGTCAAACCAGATGTATATGCTCTTTCCTACTTTTGTCCTCTCACTCAATGGGTCGGAATCCCCGCAAATTCATCGTAGCCCAGAGCGAGATTCAGGTTCTGAGTCAGTCCGATGAATATGGAGACATACGAATGCCAAAGGAAATACGTACTTGCAAGCATTGCGTCGCTGCTCCTTTCAACAGATTGTCCAAGCCTCCCTACAACATATGTTAGAGGGCGCAGTAAAGAGAAGAGGAAATAGCGCACGACGACGACAACGCGGTCTCCGTCGCTCGAGACCTGGAACCCACCCGCACTCCACGTGTGTTTATTCTCGATATCCTGCAGTCCAGGGACGCCCGGCATGAGGCGCACAAGGGGCTCGCCCTTGTAACGCTCGGCAAAGAGGGCCGCCACCTCCCTGGCAGAGAGGCGGTCCTTAAGTGGAATGGACGCTGTCGAGATGATGCCGCTGAACCACGGCGTCACCGCAGGCACAAAGGCGATCTTCATCCCGCTGCCGTCGGACGGGAGCAGCCGCGAGAGGTGGTGCCCCGCCTCACGCTCATGGATGTGCCCTGTCAGCGCATATGGGCGCACGCCACCCGCGAGGCTCTCGGGAGAGACTTTCGGCGCACTGGTCGGCCGACCGTCGGGGTCCGTCGCTGTGACGGTCCCCGCGCCGCTGTACCCCGACAGCCCGAAAACCGTCGGGAGTACGCCCGGCGCGACGTGCTTCACGAGAGGCGCTATAAGCATCTGTGCCGACGTCGCATAACACCCGGGGTTCGATATCCTCTTCGAGGCGCGGATCGCACTGCGTCCATAGAGCTCTACTCGAAGGGAAGGGAAGAACAGAATTTTATTCAATATCAATTTCGATATATCCTGTTACAGACGCGGAGACGCCTCACCGGGAAGCCCGTACGTCCAGCCCTCCTCGAAGCGGTAGTCCGCGCTCAGATCCACAACGACGCTGCCGCCCGCCTTCCCGCCCGTGCGCGCGGCCGCGCCACGGTCCACCGCATCTACAAACGGCTTGCACACCCCGTTCGGCAGGGCCATCACCCACGCGTCCACCGCGCCCGTCGCCTCCATCTCCTCCACATCCGCCGTCGACAGGTTCGAGTACTCCATCGACGCCTTCGTGTACCCCGTCAGCGGCAGGCCCGCGAGCTGCCGCGACGAAACGTGCGTCAGCTCGAGGTGCGGGTGTCCCGAGAGGAGCGTTGTGAGAGCCTGCCCGGTGTACCCCCGCGCGCCAATCAACCCTAGGCGCTTGATCTCTGTCGAGACGGGACCCGCGGGAGCCGGGGGCTCCGCGACCGTGGCGTACCCGCGAGCCGCGCCACGACGCGCGCTGGTCGAATACGCACGCGTTCCGTTTGGCCACGCATTCGCCGGAGCCTTGTGCAGGGGCGCGGACGGACCGACGGGGAGGTACACGCGCGCGATGCGCCCCTTCTCCTCAAACTCGTGCACGATGCGCTCGACCTCCGCGACGTCCTGCACACCGTACCAGAAAAGACTCTTCCCCGCACGCGTGAAGCTCCCGTCCGCGCGCTCAAAGTGCCACCCGCGGTTCTCATCGTCTGCCTGTGCGGTCCAGAACAGCCGCCGGTGGTCCTTCTTGATCGCGCTGAAGACGTTGTCCATGACGTTGTTGAGCACGCCCGCGCGCGACGGGAGGAGCTTTGTCATCACAGGTGTCTCGCCGGGTGGGTGTGAGACGAGTGCGACTACGTCGAGCGGCTCGTCGCCGTAGATGGTGTACGGCGTGTTCTTCATTTCAGCGAGCACGCCCGCAACGCTCTGGAAGCCATTGAGCACCTCGGGGTCGCGGTCGTGGATGACCTGCCGGAAACGGTCGGCACCGAGGCTCTCAATGCTGTTGTGCTTGAAAAGCTTGTACCCGCGGCGGATGAGCGTGCCGGCACCGCTGTCGGTGAAGAGCTCCTTTTGCAGCATGGAGGCGGAGATGACGGCGACAGAGGAGGATCGCGGGAGGTGGTCAAGCAGTTCTTTGAATTCGCGCAGCTTCAGTTTCGTGCCGTACTTGACCCAGGGCTCTTTCATCAGTTGGTCGTATTCCTGTAAGACATTGAGATCAATGAGCATACAAGAGGATAAAACGAAGACAGACCTCGTCTAGGTTGATGACGGACAGCTTCTCGCCAGTGACGCCATGGAAGAGGCCGCCCTTTTCGTTCAAGAACACGATTTTGAGAGGCTCGAGCTCCTTGGCAAGCTCGCCGGCGGCGATGTCCGCGTTGACGTTGAGGATCTGGCCGTCAGCCGACTCCGCGAGACTGGTGAGAATGGGCAGCGCGCCGGCGCGAATAGACGCCTCCAGCGGCCGTTTGTCGATCTTAGTGATCTTGCCCACCAGGCCATACTTCTCCTTGTCGAGATAGTCAGCGGTGAAGACGCCCGAGGTGATGGGGCGTGCGCGGGTTCCCAGTGCCTCAAGTGCGCCGACGAGCTTGAGGTTCTCCTCGAGGAACACGCGACGCGCAATTTGGAGTGTTTTGGCATCTGCGCACCGAGTCAGTTTTAAGTAAGGGGTAAAACGCAGGACGGACCTGTGACCCGAATGCCGTCGATGTAGTCCGGGATGACGCCCTCCCGCTCGATGATGTTGTTGAGCTGGGGTCCGGCGCCGTGGAGGACGACAGGGTACAGGCCAACGCGATAGAGGAAGCTCAGACTGAGTGCGAGCTCATCGAGCTGGTCGAGAACCGCACCGCCGATCTTGATGACAGCAAACTTGGCGGGCTGCGAAGGGTGCGAAGACGAGGAGAAGATGCGGAGATGGCGCTCGACCTCGCGCTTGGTCCCGATCGAGTATAGAAGCCGGGTTATCGTGTCCTGTGGGCGAGTCGGTAAATATTCCGTATAATACACGACGCTTTATAGCTGGTGCAAATGGCCAGTAGCTCGGGGTCGCATGGCATACCATGATCGAGCTCCGAGCTACATCCGGGATCCCGCCCTCGAGCCCCGAACGGGATTGTGACCGTATTTATGCCAGCGGCAGCTTTAGCGTCATTCGAATTCAAACACTCACCCGGTCAGTCTGTGCTATCGACTGGATCGTTCGCACGGAAACATGGAACTTCGGCGCAACGACAGCATGGCGGGCTCGTACAGCAACGGCGCGGCCAGCAGTGCGCCCAGAAATCCGCGAGGCCGAGGCTACTGCGAGCATCGAGGATCAAAGGAGCCTTGTGCTGGCGGAGGGAGGAATCGTAGGTGGAAGGGAGGAGGAAAAACAGAAAAATCTCCGCCAAAATACAAATTGGGAGAACGGACACGTGATCGATACACTAGTACTCTGACTCGGCGCAGTGCGAGAATTACGCGGCTGAACAGCTTACTCTACAGCCAATTGCAGTTATACCGCTGTGAACAGCCTCAGCCTCAAGCTCAATCCAACAGCATTTCGGGGCGCGGCAGAGGCCGGAGATTGCATGGAAGAAGTCAACTTAATCTGACAAAACGACGAACTCAGGATGAAGCTCTCAGCAGTGCGGGATATTCAAGAAGCATTTCAATTCAATTTGTATTCGACGCGCAAGTATCAGCGGGTAGGTTGCTAAACAGTCGTAGCAGATGGGTATAGACTGCCGCTAAAGGGACTCGGTCTGTGGGAACAGCAGCAAGATCAGGATGTGTGCGATAGTAGATATAGACTGCGCGGGAACACGCACATATGGATGTGAAAGCGAAGATTATGACACGCGGTGCTCAGAGGAGACCACCGAGGAGGCCGACGACGGGGCCGAGGCCAAGGTCGTTGAGCACGCCGACGACGGGGGCAATCAGGGGTGCGGCAGTGGCAAGCAGGCCGTTAACAAGGGGAGCGACAGTGGTCAGCAGGTCTTCGATGCCAGCGCTAGAGGGGAATATTATAAGGTGGTGTGCATAGATGCAGAAGAAATAGACGAACGAAGCGTCGTTGAGGAGCGGCGTGATGATAGCACCGGCGGGTGTGGAGTCGACGACAGCGAGGACGTCGCCAAGCGCACCAGTTACGAGCTGAGATTTGGACGATGTGAAAAAAAGAAATTGGAGAGTTAGAAAGGCGACTCACGGACAGGGGGTTTGCGAGGAGCTGAGCAGTTTCCTCAACGGTGGCGACGGCACCATCGGCAGTCGCGAGGATTGCGCCAACCGGGTTGCCGGCGAGGGCGCCGATCTGCGAAACGGCGCCGGCCAAAATCGACTGCACCTGGTTGGTGAGCGGGGTCACGACCTCGGCGGTGGCGTTCGAGAGGTCGATCGAGGCTAGAGGTGCGAGTTTGAATTAAAATGCAAAGAAAATGGGTAAATGGAGGGCAACGCACAAAGCAGGTCTGTGACGGGCCCGAGGTCCGACGAGAGTTGCGTGAGGATCGCAGGGAGCGCGACGAGGTCACGCTGAGACGCGGCAACGGGGGCGGCGGCAGCGAAACCGGCGAAGGCGGCGGTGGCGAGGAGAGCGAGCTTGGAGAAGGAAGGCATTGTTAAAGGATAGTGGGATGTCTGAAAGACAGGTGGTATTGGTGAGGTAGACTTGGGTGGGGAGACGAAAGTCGGATGAGAAAAATCAGCAGCGCGTCGCGGTACTTATACCATTAGAGTCAGCAGGGAAGGCGTTTCCAAGGCAATTATAGAACAGATCAAGAGACAGAGAGCTCCACAGAGAAGAAGATATTCGAGCTCCAGCGACATCAAAAGCGGATTGCCGGCAAATTAGAGTGGGGCCGCTTCCAGGTGCATCCGCCATGTCGTGGGAAGCGCAGAGACCCTATGCAATCCTCAGGTGAAGCCGTCCAGCCGCCAGCGAGACATGCAAAAAGAAAGCCCAAACGAACCTAGTGGAAGGCTGGAACTGACATCGGTTCCATCCTTTCGCTTCATCACATCACTCAACTGGCAGTGAAAAGGTTCCGTAATGGCACCGCCACGGCACGTTTTCTCGTGGTTGGATTTGGGTTCAAGTTGAATTCAGTCCAAGAAATTCGCACCTGCGTCGACGCCGTGGGCACTGTTCAAAAATAGCAATTGTCACCGATCCCTGTGGGTCCGAATCCCGAAGCTATGTGGTGTAGGCAAGTGCGCGGGCTCATGCGAAGGCCGAATGACGCAATGATTGCTCCTATAAGAGGCGGAGTGGAGCCCATGTTTGTCGGTCGACTGGCCCAATCGTGGTCCTACATCAAATGCCGTTCAGGGTCTTCAAAAGTTCAGGGAAGGACAGGGGGAACAGAAAGCCGCCCAGGGTTGGTGAGCGCTGTGGAGCGTCCGTGAAGCGCGCTGGAGCAGTAACTACAGGGTGGATGATCACCGCGAGACAGCGGTACCAGTTGAGCGGTTTCCATTTGATTCTATCTCCGTTCTGGTCCGCTGCTGTACAAAACGCGGTGAGCCAGCGTATAAATATAATTCGAATTAGATCATCCAAGCCAAAAAAAAAAACGAACTGATCTCTCAGACAAAGGACGCGGGAAAGAAATGGGTTGTCGAAATGAATTTAAAAATGAAAGAGGTGTGGTTTGCGTGGTTGGTCCCGTCCGGTTGCTGGGAACGAAGGTGCGAAATGGCCTCTTTCTCGCGAACTCGAGTCGGCAGGGCGCTGCGAGACATATGTCATACTGCCGGTGTATATATGTATATGAACCTGCGGGCTGATAGTCGGTAAAGAACGCGAGGGTGATTTTACACAAACCGGCCCTGCATGTTGAATACTGGGTCCCGGTTAGATCTGGTACGCACCCGCATCGTCAATCCCAGGCTGAAAACCCCTATCTTCAACAATCGGGTTCCCTGCAGTTCCAAATCTCATTTTTTGCCGCCAACCCTTGGTGAACCTGATATGAATCTAGCTTGTCTGTCTGGACGTCCTGAAGATGAAATCGTAAGTTTCTAACCGAAATTGCCTCCTGTTCTTCGCGATCTACCTCGAGCCGAGGCACTTTCAAGGACTTGATATCTCGTGCGCCTCGCAGTACTCTCTCGCCGCCTGAAGGGCCTCGTCTTTCCTGTAATCATCCGTGCCCCACCGATGCACTCTATAAATCTCCTGGAGCCTCGTCGTCGTCTTGAATTTCATTGACGAAACAAGCCCTCCTCCGTCGGTAGAGGGATCAGATCCAGATTTTGAAACATCTCCCTCAGCGACTTGAGCACTTCAAACACACGTACGTGTCCCGCCCAGCCCTCACCTGCTCGATACACAACAACCCCTCCTCGGTATCGAGCACGATCTCCCTCCCGAACGACTCGTGGCCCTGAGCCAGTGTCACACAGCTCTCGGGGAACTTGTCGTCGTAGTCCGCATCGCGCTCAGAGTCGAACATATGCAGAATGTCCTTCTCGGGTTTGTCGAAACCTGCTCCGCGCTGAATTTGGAGTAGTCGAGTGGCACGCACTTGTAGTGGATCCAGGGGCCGCTCTTTCCATTCCCGGAGACCTGCCCGCAAATATAGGCCATCCGCGACATCAGCTCGACCACGAAATCGGTCTTGCTCCACGCGCCACATGCTGCCTTGGTAATGTTGGGCCAGCCGCCTGTCGGTGGAAGGAGCAGATGGTTTTCGGGAAGATACAGAGAGACCAAGAAGCGGTAGAATTCGGTGAAGGCCTCGATAAGCTCGTCGACCGTGTATTTGGGCATTTCGCTGATGACTTTGGAAGACGATCCACTCGTCCCAAGAGCTTGGGTCCTGTCAATCAATCCATCAAATATCGATGTAGCATCGGCACTTCGGCTTCTGGTGTCCATATACGAAAGACATCAAATCGTGATGGTCGGACCCGGCACCTTCAATGCGCTGGCGGAACACTGTTATAGCGGGGCACGCGGGACTCGCTCAGGGAGTTGGGGCAGTCGGGAAGGAACTTTCAAGGAATGCAACCTAGCTTTTGCAACCTCGGTTTCATACATCAAATGCATTATCTATCCCTGTTCCTCAATACCCGAGCAGGACTTGGATTCCGCGGGCTCCAAGTAATTGATCAAAATTACAACGTGTGCAGGCCGGGTGCCGACTCTCAATATAGCGAGAACGGGAATTGGTCACCTGAGAACCTCGGTGAAGTCCCTGTGTCTCGGACGAACGAGGGCCGTAAACATTTCGGTGGCGACTTTATCGAGCGACAGACGCGTTGAGAGAACTAGTTACTAGCAAGTTACTAGGCTGAGATACAGTGAAACCAGGAAGTAGTAGAAATCGGTGCTACGGCCCCGGTGAATGCGCGACGAGCTCATTGAGTCTCAACCGTGTAAGTAACATAATACAGCTTCGCGACAAGCAAAGTTGTCAACTTGACACGAGTACTAGTTGCCATTTAGTTGTCATGTCAATTTTCAAACCACTGCAGCTGTACAACCCTCGGCATGGCCCGCCTCGACCGGCGATGTGTCAACTGCGACACTGTACTGGGCAGTGTACGTTGGCTGTGATATGTCTGGTCAGTTGTGATGGAAAGTGTGGCAAAAATATCTCGGCCATCACACCATCAGTGTCGCCGTCCCGGGAAAATTCATAAGTTCACTTTCAAAATTTCATAAGCTCACTTTCAACATCTTCAATATACCTGAGGACCTAACCAGAGCCACACCCTAAATCCTAACTTAACCTTTTCAACCAAAGTTAATCCTTACGCAAAGTGGATATAGAGTTCTTCGTGGGGAGCGAAGCTTGGACGTGTCCATGATAGTCCATCACCTTATGATGCGGTGCATTGATCCTTACAGCCGACAGATGCTGTGGCGGCGGCGTACCTCACGACAATGACACGTACCCGTAATGGCACTGGTGAGTCTGAGTCTGACAATGTCGCATTTGGTTGGTCCCCGGTCGAGACTGGTTTCGTGCAACACATTCACCAGAATTGGCCCGGTGCAGCTCCCAAACCAAATCCCAAAGACTCGAGCCACGGCCCTCGCTTCAAAATCTACAAGCATACCCGGAGACTGCTGCCTGCCCGCCATAATCAACAAAGTACTCGGAGATAGGTGATATTTTAACTATCGACCAAGACATGAGCATCGCCTTGACACCGACATCTGGTGCAAGACAGGTTTATCCTGTCCTGAACTCATGACTTTGCCGTTAATTGGGCGGCCATATCGTATCGCGCTTTAGCTCCTTCCCTCGTACCCTCTTGGTTCACATCCACAACATCCATGGAGACTCTATCCGCCGACCTTCTCCGTGCCCTCTCATCTATCGACGACGACTCGGACGCCGAGCCGACACCCTCAGGTATGTACACGATATTCTAGATCATCTCTGACCGATAGTGATGAGTAAATTCCCGTAGCTCCTCCCTCGTTGGAAGATTTCCTCAAGCGCCTTGCTATACTAGTACACAGTGAGCCGGAAACTGATGACTCTAGATCATCTCTGACCGAAAGTGATGAACTGTCTTAGATGTTTCCGAAGTTCCTACCTCGTTGGAAGATTTCCTCAAGCGCCTTGATATACTAGTACACGGGTCGTCCTCTTCAAGTAAGGCACCTCAATTCAGGCGGAGTGAAACTCATACGTTCGGACAGAGACGACCAGTGCAGACGTCGAACCTATCTTACCGTGGCAGGTCGATCTCCCCGCAGATGGGACTTCGCCCTTCGACTACGTGTTCAAGAGACTCGTCACGGAGAAGGAGCAACTCATATTGCTGCGTGAATCACCCACGCGCTCTCTTTCGATCGCCTTCGCTGTGATGCGCGGAAGCCTCACAAACATCTATGCGACTCGGCGCTATCCGGGTGCCCAGTTTTGGAGTCGTGACGACTTCCGGCAGCACATTGAAGCTTCTAGATCACGCGGAGTTTCTAATTGGCGTCATCCAAAACTCGGTACGCAGTTGAGTGTAACCTCTACTTTGCGAAACTGATGCCGTGAGATAGACTGGCACCACTTCCGCCACGACGGTGACGCGGAGAGAAAGTACACCAAATTTAACGCTCATGCCGAGGGCGAGATGGATTGCCTTGGAAATTTTTCTCTCGAGGCAGATGCGCGCAAATTGTCCAAATTTTCCAAGGATTTTGGGTTTCCGCATGCTGTGCATAAACACATTTTCTTCCAATGCCCTTGGGACGGTTGGGACGGACAGACTGGCAAATTGTTACAAGACACGACACATTCTGTTGCCGAGATACAACAACCCGGAGATCTCCTTCTATTTGGTCTCAGAGACACAAGCATAAAGCCGCCGCGTTATGAAACACTTTACCTGAAATACGAAAAGGAATATGATGTCCCTAAGCTCCAGGAGACGGCTAAAAACCATGGATACAAATATCTTGGGCAGGACAAAAATCTCATCCACGATTGTCTTCTCTTTGGTTATTACTACTGGAGCGAGACGGGGGTCAATCTCCACGAGATCATGTTAGAAAAGGACGAGTTTGTGGTCTACATTTTTGTGAAAATGTAAGTCGTCTACTATTGGCCACAGTAAAGAGACTTAATGATACCTTGATACTAGGTCGTCTACTTGACTTCGCAACCGACCGCACGGTCGTCCTAACCTTCGTGAGATCTTCCTTTCTCTCACCATCTCGCGGCCGATTCCCTGACCAGTAACAATAGATTGTACGACACATGATCTCCGTCCGACCCGCGGCGACAGGTTCCAGTGATATCGTTTAATCGAGATGTTTTTCCAATCCTCCCTGCTTCCATGTCTGAGATATACCAGCATGTCCCTCGGGATCCAAACTGGTCCCTTAATTAAAGCTCGCATGCACTTAACCATCCTTCGTCGAGGCGCGATCTTCGAAAGTACCACTACTCTGTCGACAACGGTGATGCGAGTCCCCTAGAGAACGGCGGAGACTTACAAAACGCATCGGCATTCACGGCGACTCCCCGACTGAAGCGGTGTCCGAAGCTGAAGCTTCCCATGTTGCTGTTAGTTTCACCTCGGGAATCGCGGCACAAAGTTGCTTACTGCGGTGAAGCGACAAGCGAGTCGCGAAAACGGTTGGGATCGCCGACATGCATAGTTCGGTCTTTCGCCTTTTCGGAAACCCCGCGCAGTCGGTATTCGGTCCGCCCGCTGGCAGCTCACCGTTGAGATACTGTACCCGGAGGAATTGGAAGCCACCGACGGTGGAAACTCAGATCGCTTAAATTGAACATCAGTAGAAAGGTACGAAGATCTGACTTCGCGCGAGTGATATGACAGCGGCGTCTTCAAGTTTATCCTCGATCTTCCCAGTCTCTCCACATTTAGGAACGCCGTTCGAAATTTCATATCTATTCTTCCTGCACAGGAAAACACTGCTGGTTAGCTTGAACTTTTTCTCTGGTATTCATCTCGAGCTTTTCGAACATACCGACACAAGATCAGGATCATTCTCCGCATTCCGAAACCTGGAGCGGATCACCGCAATCGGGGCAGAGGAACTCAGCGTTTATTCGTTTCCCTAGAAAACGGCCATGCGCTTGCCATTTTCTCCCAGGAATTTACGAGGCGTTCACACAGAAAGAAAAAACCGTGTGCGGTTCACTGTGTTGGTTGTCTTTTACCTGTTCTGGTTTTACTATTCCTGTCCTTTAAAAGCATTTATCGAGGCGATGTAAATTCCCGTCTGTGTCTCTGAAGCCGCAATGACTTCTGCTGGTACATTGATCTGGATTTCTTGCCTCCCGCTCTTGCGATTGTATGTGATTTTCTGCGGGTAGAAACATCTTTGCTGACATTTTCCCCTCGAGGTTCATCTGCGTCGCATGTGGGTACGGCGTCACAAAGGCCGAGTTATTTCCTGCGAGTGCTGCTCGGGGAGCCGGTCAAATTATGCTTGTATTCAGTCTCTCTTCCCGTATTAAACTATCTCGCTAAGCCGCTACAGAATATCACAGTGCCCAGCCTGATGTTTTCAAAAATCGTGCCAGCTTTCACGTCCCAAAACATCTCGGCTCTTGGTGAGTCTCATCTACGGGTCGTTAGCTCCAGACTCACCTTTCTGCAGGTCCTCTCGTCCTGATCGCGGTTATATATCAAGTGATGGGAGTCGCCATTGCGTGGACCACCAAACAATTCTTCTGGGTGCCTCACCGCTTTAGGTACCATTACTTCTCGGCCATGGATCCCTCCAATTTCTAAGTATATCTTCAGGTGGGGAATCATAGCCGCCGGCGGATGGGGAAACTACGGAGACATCCGTAAGTAACATTAAATCGCCTGCGATCTCATTATTCAATATTCAACGTCAAACGAACAGCAACTTCTATTGCAATCAGTATCACTGGAGCAGCACCGTTCAATGGCGCGTCCGATCAAACGCTCAGTGTGGCATATATTGCTGGATTGAGCTTGTTCTACATGGTGCGCATTTTTTTTGAACTATGTTCGTCCTCACACAATACATCTCAGATAACATTTTTCCCTCTTGGTGGCCACAAATTGATTGCCATAGACTACAACGGACCAGACGTTGAACCAGAAACTGTTCGCGCAGCCATCCGTCGAAAGCGGCGAGCGCTTTTCTCAATGTTTCCTCGGCGAATTGTCCAGGTCCTGTCATTTGAAAGAACTTCATCCGAGCCCGTCGCAGAAGCAGATGAACGGGGCCAAAACCCGATTGCTACGGTCATCGTAATTGCTGGAGAGGAAGCATCGGAGACAAAGTTAGCCTTCAGCAATGGAGCATTGACGACCAATACACCTTCCAGCGACTCACGTTCTTTGTCGTCGAAAGAAGAGGAACCTCCAATACTCTTAGCACCTCTGGAACTTCTGGGGGATGAAACTCCTACTCCTTCTCCTTCGAGACCGCGCAGGATATGGCGTAGGATTTGGTCCTTCGGGCGCGAGCTTTGCTCTCCCGCGTCATTGAGCATAATATTGTCGTTCCCCATAGCCCTGATCCCTCCTCTGAAGGGTCTCTTTGTGGAAGTACCATTTCCACACATTCCCTCTGCACCAGACGGACAGCCTCCGCTGTCGTTCCTGTTCAATACAGCAACTTTTATCGGCGCAGCTTCGGTCCCTCTTGGACTGGTTTGTCTGGGCTCGGCACTCGCTCGGCTCGAGGTACCCCGAGGCCGCTGGAATCACCTTCCGGTCGGCGCTATACTTAGCATGGCGGTCGGACGAATGCTCGTCATGCCTGTCCTCGGGGTCTTAGTGGCCAAGGGTTTGACCAACGCCGGGTTAATATCAAGAGAAGACAAGGTGTTGCAATTTGTCTGCATGTAGGTTTTCTGAAATATATATTTACTTGCTCTAACGTGCGACGGAAGAATATTTTCCTGTCTTCCAACTGGGACTACACAGGTAATTGCACTGTAATTCACGGAGTTCTGGCATTTTCTCAACTCTTGTCAGGTTTTTGTGACCCAAGTATACAGTGGAACCGGAAGCGCCGAACATCTGTCTGCGTTCCTTATTCCTCAATACATGCTAATGTTTCTCTCGATGACGGGACTTATCGCTTACAGTCTGGAAAATCTCTTCTGACGGCTGGCGTCTCTATTTCGGCGAGATCAATGCCCCACATTATCACATATGTCATGTTATTGATTTAAGAAATTCGTATCATTATGCATTCCCTAGCGCCGGCCAGAATATTTGTACATGATTGTTGTCTTTCTTGACGCGTTTCATACCACGTGATTTTGTTGAACAACAACGACTTCCCGATGGGGAATTCACTTGTTCGATCATCGTCAGAGGGCGCAATGGTCCAGGCGAATACAAGGACGCTCTTCTCGCACTCCCTCATTTGCCACCATATTAGTTCTCTCAGCTCTCCCCCTACAGTATTCACAGTGGTCCCATCGATCACGATTCACTCCAACCTCGCCCGACTTACTGGACACTGCACACGATCAGCTTTTCAACAACGCCAGCTAGATCTGGAATTCCCCGGTGGAAAGCATAACTCCTTCCTGTTATCTCTGCAATGATTCTCAGTCAAATGTACATATAACTTCCTTGAATTTTTCATCCTAAGTTCCACTCATGGATTTTACAGGCATCGCACTCTAGATGATGACAAGCTGAATGACCCTATCCCTACCTTCGAGGTGACGCTGAGTGCGCTAGAGCTTGATTTCGATAGACAATTATCGGCCGCCATGGACAATATATTCGACAACGAATTTGCCGCTCTTCGAGACTTGGAACCTATTGTTACGACAACAACACCGCTGGCGTTTTCCGACAATCTCGAAGCCCCTCTGGCTGGTGTCAAAGCTTCCAAAGCATCCGTTTCAATCCTGGGAAGTGATTGTAAAGGCGGCCGACTCTTAAAGTATGACATTCAATACATAAGCGCTATCGCGTTAACGCCCATACCAGGTCGGTTCATAATCCCGGCGATGATGGGGAAACAATTACCAGAACTACCAGTATCGATTTTTTGTCCTCCGGACTGGACACTTCAAACGATCAACCAGGGAACTCCCGTCGCTCCGCCTCACTTTCCTCTTATACGAGTGACGATGATACCATCACAAGGACGACGAACAACCCCGCAGCCTCTTCCTCTTCCACAAGAGGATCGGACAAGCCAACGTTACGGGAAACTAACGTGTCCCAGGAAGAGCCGACCATCCGAACTACGAACACGAGCGCATTCGGTCCCATACTCGACTGTTCTCCGAAACAGACGTCGCACAATACCAGCCAGAATGTAGATGAACAAGTGGTTATCACACAGTCCACGAAGGCTGTGGAACTGGCATATCGGTCGCCCGCGGAGGGGATGAATGGAGAGGCAGCGCCACCATCCAATGCCATGCCACTCATACCAAACGCTTTCCTGCCTACGAACCCAGCCCAGACTTTCGGAGCGAGCTACCCAATGGGGTCCCAATCTCCATTCGTTTCCGAATTGCCTCGCGGGACTGTATGGAGTTCTGGTCGCGCCTCATCTCATTCAATCCCACTGGTTGGTATCACATTGCCTGAAGTCGTCGGGGAAGATATTGAAATGACCATCTCCGACTTGACTGCCTCGCAGGGGATATTTCCCGAAGCCACGGGAGATTCGTCCCACGGAATATATGATAAAAATGCGAGTCACTCGGGTTGAATTGCTGGCCTTCACTCATACTAGGTAATTGACAGGCAACCGGATGGCACCAGGCCGCTTCCAGCTTTTCTCGGACGCTACTGAAAACTGTCACTGTACCTTCGTCCTTCAGCTCTTCATACTCGCTCCCCATACCTCAGACTGAAGGAGGATTACCCGCTCCATATCCAACCATGGCGCCAGCCGCTCATGTTCCATTCGATGCCTCACCTCCTTTGCCGCTCTCATACCTACCGCGCTCTCATCCATCCATATTCGAGCTCATCCAACCTGAATTTGAGTCTCCGTGTCCGATGGCGAGCCCAGCGCCATACGTCATCCCACCGGCCGTCGTTCCGGAGAATATATGGCAGGCGGAGCTTGCGCGTGAGCAGCTTCGCTATTCTGACAACAGCAGGACAAATGCACCTCGGAGACGAACCCGGATCTCCCCTCCCTACTTTTTCAGGACTCCGCTGGTCTTGAAAAAACAAGTCCGTCGCGGCAACAAAGTAACTGCGAACTCCTTCATGTTCGGTTCGTATCATGGTACTCTGTCTCAGTACCCACCGTCGGTGAGTCTACCGGACATCTCCAATGACCGAGCTAGTCGGCCTGACTCCTTGTGCCAGAAATACGATGAGTCCAAGGACAAATCCAATGCACGGCAAACGAGGACCCGGTGTGTAGACGCGTATCAAACAAAACCACGAGAACGATCTCCATCCCCCGCGTCTTCTTGCTCATCAGAAGGATCCTCGATTTATTTCGCTGCCACTTCAACTCGCCCTTACGATCGTAAACTGAGTTCGCCTCCGCCCTTCAAACGAAGGTGCTTAGAAGAGCCTATCGAGTCGCCTAGTGGCCTCCTTGGCAGCGCTTTGAAGTCGGTGTCCTGGTTGTTATCGTGGCAAGCGTAGATCGCAGAAATGGAGATTGTTTCTTGTGTAGTGAATTTGTATTTTTGGAACGAAGGTGGCAGCCGTCGGAGGCAGCATCGCGATGCACCATGTAGAACTACAGAAGCACATTTACCTTCCAACACTCACATATGACCGTAAAACCACACTGGGTCAAGGTTGCGATTACGCGGTGTAGAGTACCCCCGCAGAGGTCGCGGTCGAATGTATTCGTCCTGATTTTTACGCTCGAGGTCGGTCCGGCCACTGCATGGCCAGATTTTTGTTCACCGGAGGGTTGGTGCGAGGGAAATATCAGCATCATGTGTCGATTGAAAATTCCTAGGTTTATGAAAATCATCATCATTCATGGCGGTTTTGACCCGGGTAATGAAGATGCACTCGGTTTTGACCGAGGGGCTTATTCGGGAGGATTCAGGGGGCCAAGGCACACCCCGCTGTCGGAGTTCAGTATTTGAATCTTCCCACTCATCGCCGCCGGAGTCCGAATGGCCATATGGTCGCATGGGGCCCGGTAGAATCCGACTCGGACCATCCTCGAAATCGGTGTCCAACCTTAGAATCAGCCTATTCTTCAACCGGATCCAGTGTTAGGCTGGGCTCTTAGCCACCGATGTGGCTTGGAATACCGATATTGAAGTTCCATGGCCGCTATCCAATTTCCAAGTCCCAAGAGAGCGAACGGCCATGATGGTGTAGATCAAACTTGAAGCTTGAAGATTTGCGATCAATTTGCGATCAAATGATTTCCTTCTTGGGTTTTGTCCTCCACTCGATTGTGTTTCTCCACCTTGTGTCCTCTCAGTGTCTCATCTGCATCCCCCAATCTTTGTCCGAAGTTCCAAGTACGGCCCCCTTCGAGTTGACACAATCCCCATCTAAGTACAAGGACTCGGATATCTCCAAGGGTATCTAGATCTCGCCGGCGGCCGCCGCTGTACCTTCAATACTTACCCAGACTCGTCGGACTGTTACTCAATATGGGGCTTTCATGATCCTGAAGAAATCCGCTTGCCGTGTCGTGGCCGTCATCTGATTTCAAAGCTCTTTGGAACGTTGTCGTACCAGCGTCGCGAAGACAGGCCAAACGTACGATTCGCGGCGAGCGGAGGTCGTGCACGGTGAATCCCCTCGGTTTGCAGTAATGTCCGCTAGCCTCTGTGACGTACACGTCAAGCTCCTCGTGGGCCCTAAATGGAGTATAAAATCCAGCACGTCAGCAAGTGAACCTGGCGAACTTGTCTTATCATGAAGCGCTTTCCCTCAGAGCTCGAGGACACGGTTATCGACTTTTGCCACGCGGATAACGCGACACTCGCGTCGTGTGGCCTCGTTTGTCGGGACTGGCGCCTAGCTAGTCGATACCACATATTTTCCTCGGTATCCCTCACCATCCAAAATGTCGCCAACTTCCTCGACATAATTTCATCCTCCGGCACGATAACCCACCTGGTGCGGGAGGTCGAGCTATGCTTCTCTGACCCCTTTCTCCCTGAGCTTGTGTCAATCTTGATGCTTCTCAGGCGGACGGCGCGCTTGAATCTTCGTCCGATACGAGACGAAGTAACCCGCCTTGCCAGCATGTCGAGCCTTATACCCGCCCTCGGCACCCTCCAACTGGTGCACCTAAAATTCGACTTCAGGTCGCGCTTCGAGTCTCTCCGGCAGATCATCGACTACATCTGTCTCTGTCCGCAGCTCGAGTCGCTGGAGGTCGGCGGAAGCTGGCAAGCAAGGGGCGATTTCGAAGTCCCGCCCCAATTGCCGAAGGGGCTGCACACTCTAACCCTCACCTGCGACCTCGACAATTTTCTTACGTGGCTCCTCACGCTGGAGGATGCGCTACCGGCGTTACGAAACTTGAATCTGCAACACATTGTTCGGCGCGAGATCTCGGCGATCGTCAAGTGCCTGGAGGCTTTGGGACCCGCGCTCGAGTCACTTACCCTCGCATTCAGAGACCATGGTGCAGCCGGTCAGTTCTCCTTTCTTCCTCCATGCGTTTGCCATTGACTTCTTGATAACCAGATATCTTCGCCGCCCAAGCCGCCCTTACGCAGAACAACAACCTCCGCGAATTCAAGTTCGAGGGAAGCCCTCCAGGGTTCCTACATTCCTTTAGAGATCTGCTCCCGCAGCTGCACCTCTGCAAAGTGGACACTGTCGCGCTTTGCATTCGGCACGGGAACTATCCAGAGGCGGATCGCATTATCAACACTTATCCCTGGGATGCCCTGGACCGCGTCCTCGGAGACCAGGAGCACTGCAGTGTAAACCGTCTGACGCTGGTGGTTATCGAGCCGCTAAAGCGCGTGGAGCAACGTAGCGTTCTCGCGTACGTCTTGGAGCAATTGCCTTTGACGCGGGCGCGCGGAATTTTGCGCAGCATGTAAGGCACTGTACATACTAGATTCTTAGACAACTACTAATGTACAACATACACGACTAGAGACGGATCGCTACAATGTGTACTGATCATTTACTTACTTAGGGAGCAGCCTGATACGTTAAGTACTCTAACTGCATGTCCTCCCCGGCCCACACGTACATATAACGCAAATAAAAGCTGGTAGATCAAATATGTAGATGTCGCCGCCCCTCAGCTTCACTCAATAAATCTCGAGTAGCTCCCCCGCGAACTGCTCCATCCCGACCACTCGAAAGCGCCCCATCTCCTCCCCTTGCCGCGGCTTCGTCCACTCTCCAAACTCGCGCATCCACGCACGGCTGAGCCCCTCCTCCCACGCATATAGCTCCACGCGCCACCCTTTCTTCAGCGCCGTGCGCACAGGGCCCAAGAACCCGTCCTCGTTAAACTGCCCCACGTTCCCGTCGCCCGTCGCGAGCACAATCGTCGCGTTAGGCGGCGGCGGCCCGTCGAGCGCCGCAAGCGCCTGGTGCAGCTTGAGCTGCAGCAGCTCGTCGACGCCCTGCTCGCGATACTTGATCTTCGCCGCCGCAGACACCGCGTGCGGCGCGTAGCCCGGCGGGGAGTATCCGTTGTTGGAGCCGCCACCGCCGTTTGGGAGGGACGTCGAGATCGGCGGGGAGCCGAACGTGGGGGGAGACCCGGAGATGCCGTTCTGTGGCCCAAGGCTCCTTATGAAGGCCTGCGGGAACCCAGACGCCGCGCCAATCTGCCCTTGCTCGCTCTCCGTCGACGTGCTCCCCGTGCTCCCAGAAATCTTCCTCACGTGCCCCTTCCTCCCGCCCCTGCGACCCCCATTAAGCCCCCCCGCACCGTCCATCTTGTTCCCGTTCCCGTTCCCGTTCCCATTTCCGCCCCACTGGGGATTCCGCAGCGTCGGAAACTCCCCGGACACCCCGCCGCCGCTAACCCCCGCGCCACCCCCGCCCCCGTTCGCATTCGCATTCGCATTCGCATTCGCATTCGCATTCGCATTCGCATTCGCATTCGCATTCGCATTCGCAATCCCCATCAGCCCCCCCGTCCCGGCGCTCAAGCTCCTCCCATGGCCATGCCCCGGCCTCCCGCCACCCCCAACCCGATCCTGCCCGTCCCCCAAATCCGGCACGCGCGCATACACGCGCACCTCGTACCCCAGCCGCTCCGCCGAGTCCATCGGCTGGTACAGGGGGCTCGACGTGACGAGCACCCGGCGCGTGATGGGGCGGCCGCGCTCGAGGATGAGCGCGAGCGCCGCGTGCGAAAGGTGCTTCGCGCCGCGCACGGGCGGGGTCTTGGTGTTGTTGCTGCCGTTGTTCTGCGGGAAGGGGAAGGACGTGGCGTGCGGCGCGGGGGTGCCCGCGTGCGCGCCCGTCATGGAGGCAGAGGACGAAGAGACATGGGCGTGCGTGGTGCGCGGGTAGCGCTTGAGGTAGGTGAGGAGGCCGATGAGGATGTTGGAGTGGTCGATGAAGACGTGGATGAGGGTGTCGTTGTCGCCCGGCGGAGGCCCGCGGGGGTCGACGAAGAAGTCGTCCGCGCGCAGGCGCTGGTGGAGCTCGAGGTCGGCGGGGATGAGCCCGTCGAGAGCGGCCTTGTCCGCAGGGAAAAGAGCGCCGAGCTTCTGTGCCAGGGCACGCAGCTGTACCACACGGGGGTAGTGTGGGTGCGGATGCGGGTCATGACCAAAGGGGAGCACCCGCAATTGTGGTGTGCTCTTGCTGTGGATGAGCACGCGGTTCGCGCCGCCTGCAGTGTTGGCGAGGGCTTGTTGTCGACGCCGTTCTTTGCGTGAACGCGCGGGGGTGGCGGGTACAGATTTATGAGTTGTTGTTGTAGTTGTTGTGGTTGTTGTATTGTCGAACGAAGACGAAGAATCGTCTGCGTCCTCGGCAGTAATGGATTCCGCCTCCTCTATAGGGTCGCCTCGCAAGGTGTCGTCAGGCTTGGTGTTTCTGGCTGTTCGCTTTCGACGACGTTTGCGGCGAGGTTCTGCAGGGTATGTCAGAAGAGGCAAACAACACGAGCAGACGCAGGATTGCGTGAATAAAGATTCCCATTTGCGGAAACGCCACGCGGGTGGGATTAATTCCGTAAAAAGTGGGAAACAGGTGAAGTCTCGCGCGGAGAGTGGCACAAGAAAAGATTTAATGAACGGACTCGCAGGGTTCCCGCAGATCCGGACGATCCGATAGAGTGGATATAAACGAAATGTGAAATCCTCACGCACCCACAACATGCTTCCATGCTTCCTCGTTCGTCGCGGTACCTGCCTCGCGCTGGGCATTCCACCGTGCACGTTCCGCAGCAATAAAGCTGAGGGCCCCATCCAGCAGGCCCAACGAGGGCTGCGGATCGAGGTCTAGGTCCTCGAGGTCGGAAAGCTCATAATCGACAGTCTCGAGCTCGAGGGTCCGTGCGTCGCCTTCGGTGTTCGATCCGGAGCCTGGGCTGGGAGAACGACCGTCGGTGTCGGTATTGGCCGAGATGCTGTCGAGATACAAGGCAATTGGGCGGTGAGACCAGACTGTTGACCCCGCGAGATCGTCTGACTCTTGCTCCATGCCAGTGGACGATGAGGTGGGGGTGGAGTGCTGCGGCTGGTGTGTGAAGGTGCGTGGAGGAGGCAGCAAGTGGTTCCATGCACGCAAAACGGTCGTGAATGCTCCCAAGTCGGGGAGCTCTGGAATAGAGAGTAAATAGTGCAGAAAAAGGGGAGAAATTGACATACCGTCTGAAGTTGGTTCGCTCGGGACAGAATAGGAGGAGAAAGGACTGATTGGGCTTGTGGAAGCGGTCGTATCCGAACTGGATTGCATCATTACAATAATAACAATAGAAAAAAGAGGTTAGAGAGGGAAACGAGAAAGAACGTGTAAAGGGCGTGGGCTGGAAAGATCACATGATCACTACACTGCCATCGGACTTGCTTCTGTGCCTTTTGCTCCCGTCAGTCTTCTTGATGACAGCACCCTCAGCTCTTTACAGAGAGGTTCAAGCAGTGGAAGAGTCACAAAGATGAGGTTGAGCGTGCATTTCGAGTTGAGTGAATGCCTTCAGATGTATCCATGGCGAGTCTTCAACAGGTCGAGCCAAAACGGAATAAGCGAAACTCAGGTCCACCTCTCTTCAGGCTTCACGTTCAAGGTTAAACCTTAACGGTTCTGTATTATAGGAAATTACTCCAAACAGTAGGTTTATTAGTAATTGAGACTCCCGGGAACAGACGTGATAGATTATCTGAAGATCCCTGTCTCTTCAAAGACGAGGTTTCCTCCCTGGTTCTTTTTTTCCCGCAAATCACGGCCCAATGTCTCGGAATGGCATCCCAAATGAAGGTGAGGTGAGGTGGCGCAATGCCCGCTTTGGCTTCCATGCAGGTCGGCGACAAGACACAACTACACACTCACCCAATGCTGCCCAATACATGAACGATGCGCTCCGCATTCCTCCTCTTCATGTATCCCTAGCTTTTTTTTGAGCTCGTCCTGACGCCATCTCCTTTCAAGATGTCAATCGAAATTGTGTGCAACCACGCAGGGTCGAGCTTGGCCCGTGAGCTAGTATGCCTATGAGCTCCGGTAGATTGACCGACCAATGCCAAGAATGCGGAGCCAGCTTAATCCATTAATACTGAGTTAGAGCTACTGATATCCGGGTAGTACTTGGGCTGCCTAATTGCTGTATAGGGCGTTTACTCGAACTGTGGTTGAAATATCAATGGGATTGATGGGTCCCTGAGAAGCTGGACTCCAGACGGCAATGCGAGGTCTAAGAGCTTGAGATTGGAGTACCGAGGAACTGTATCTCACCAGATCTGATTCACCGGAGTGACCTGATTCAGTTCGTTAACGTTCCTCTAGGGAATCCAATCGCCACTGTAACCAAACGAGAAAGTCTAGCGTGGCTCAGGCTCTTCCTGCGTCTCAGAGAGTTCGATTCTACGGAGGAATATACATTCGAGGTACTGAACCAATGGAGTTGTGCGCAATTACCTGCAGCTCCGGCGAACGGGCCTCCCATCCTGAATACAGTAATTGAACAAAAGGCTTGGGCTTGGGAATGAACCTGTTCATTCAAATTGTAGTTTCTGCTGGACTCCGACTGGTTCCATGGAGTTGAGGTTGAACAAAAAAATGCTTGCTAGGCCGACAACAGGTGTGGAATGGTTTGAATTTCGGAATGGCCTGGTCAAGATTCAATAAATTATTCAACGAAGGGCTCGGCGTTTGCCGAACTCCTCGGTCCCGTGCAAGTCCCATGTGGTTTGAGTCCATTGCTTGCTCTCTCCCTCAGCCAGGAGCCTACTCTTTTGTTGCCTTATGTACGCGCTTGGACCGTCTAACTCCGAGATTTAAGCTTGCGCGAGCACATTGACGCGTGCCCGAATCTCCAGATACCCTAACTTATTCCCCACCCTTTTTGCGACTATTATCTCGTCAAATGCCACCGGGTGCGCCGTACAACTCGTTTGTAGTCCCATACCGCATACGCGTCGATGAATTCGCCAATTCAGTCGGCCAGGAGATGGTCCCCGCCCTCCACCTCCTCTCCCACACGCACTCGGATCATATAAACGGTCTCCAGGCAAAGTCGTTTGGCTACACCGTCATCTGCTCGCACGATGCAAAGGAGATGCTCCTGCGGCACGAGGTTTTCCTGGAACGCTCGCTGCACGAACACGAATATCGAGCCGAGACTACTCGGACGTATTCCCACCTCAAAGTGGATCCGCTCATCTACCCGGATGGATCCATGTACTACACCGGCTCAAGAGATCTCTTGGTGCGTCATTGTGCCCCCGTGTGTCCTGGCTCTGGCTGTGTAAACTTTGGCTTGGCCTTGGAAGCCAGACACGTCGTTTTTTGCCCGGTTTTTGGGACGACGTCCGGCTTTCCAGGGCCGGGCCAGCGGTTTCTGCCTTTGGTCAAAGGCCACAGCCAGAATCTCACCGGGCGGCACCCTCCTCCTAAAGCATCAATTAACCGGCTTTCCAGAGACCGTTGCCGCTTAATACTCCTACGGAGATTGAACTGTCGAATGACGAATCGGTGACTATCACCCTCTTCGACGCCAACCACTGTCCAGGCGCAGTAATGTGTGTTCTTACTTTTATCCAGCCCCTAGTGAGATTCTGACATTCCTCAGGTTCCTGATACAAGGCGCGCAAGGCGCTCTTCTGCACACGGGCGATTTTCGCGCTGAACCATGGTTCCTCGATTCTATAACGCACAACCCGTTCCTGCAGCCATATCTTGCTTTGAGCGATTCGCAGCCGGACGGTCCACTCAGCAACACCCTCGGGGCGATCTACCTCGACACCGCTTGCGTTATGTCCTCTGCGGCCGTTCCCACCAAGGTAGTTTCGCTTCGGCGTCTGTAACAGGGTATTCATTGTGCTAGGCGCAAGCGACGTCCGGCCTCGTCGAACTAATGAAACTGCTGCCCTCGAACACATACTTCTTCATCAACTCCTGGACGTGGGGCTACGAAGACGTCCTGAAAGCGATTTCCCGCGCGTTCCGCTCCCGGATCCACCTCGATCGCTACAAATACTCCATCTACACAAACATCTCCGACCCTCTCTTACGCACCATCGGCACGCGCGACGAAGCCACGACGCGCTTCCACGCATGCGAGCGCTTCGAGCGTTGTAATTACGCTGCGGCAGCTGGTCCGCATCAGAGCCGCAGCCAGAAGGGCAAGCCCCTCGTCTACGTCAACCCCGTCACGATGGATGCTGCGCGGTGGAATACATACCTTCAGGAGACCAAGCTCCGCATAACCCGCGGCGAGGTCGTCACCAACCTGGTCCGCCGCTTCCTATGACCGACTTTTGATTTGATTTGATTTCTCTGTTTAGCTCGTTCCGCTATCGCGTCACTCGCCGCTACCGGAGCTGCAGGCGTTCGTGTCGCTCTTTCGGCCGCGGCGCGTCGTCCCGAATACGCTGGTCCCTGGGCTGCACGGGCTGGACTGGATGTGTATTGACCGCATGTTCGCAGGGAGCCTGGCGGTGCCGCCGCCACCCGAAGACGTCACTATAGACGCGGGGCTCCTCGCCCCGGACGAAGCTCTGGGCGAGATGGAGGACACCGCACTACTAAACCTCGTGGGTGGCGCTGGTGCGCGCGACCTGGCGGACAAGTGGGCGCAGCGCGGAACACTGCGGAGCAAGATCGCGGTCGTGCGTGACTGGTTGGACATTGCGGAGCGGCAGGCAGTGGACCGTGTTTTGGAGCCGGCGGGGAAGGCGAGTGTGGCGAGGCGGGAGCGGGAGCGGGTGGTGGACAGCGAAGACGAGGATTCGAATTACGGCGGCGAGGCGGACGACGAGCGCGGCCGGACGGCCCACCTGCTGTTTGCGAGCCTGGCGGGTATCGACGAACGGCCGTCGCAGTGGGGCATCCCTTCATCTTCACCCGCGAGTACGGGCGGGGCCGGCGGGAGCGGTACGAGACAAGGCGGGTTTTTGACGCCCGTGTCGTCACCGCTGCGCTTTCAGCGTGCGCCGCATTCGCAACCTGCTGGCAAAGACAAGGGCAAGAAGCGCCAAATCGATGAGAGCCCGGCGTCGGCGTCGCCGCCGTCCGCCAAACGCGTGCGCCTCGCGCTGGGCTCGCCCTTCCCCGGCTCCTCGCCTACGGGGACCCCGACGCGGCGCTACCACGATAACGGGTGGCTGTCGATCTACAGTCCCCCGCCCGCTTCACCACTGCGAGCAGTCGGGAACACCGTCGCGTCGTCGAGCAAACGACCGCGTGGCAATAGTAGCCCCGCTGGCGGCGCTTCACTGCCGAAGACTCCGCAGAGCGATGCCGACGCGGGATATGGATCCCTGCCGCAGCTTCCCGCGACTGCACTACTCCCGGCGTCCCACAGTCGCCTGCGAAGCCCGTCGGGAGCGGTGTATACATTCTACGAGATACTGCCGGCGTCGTCGCCCGCCCCCGCTCCCCACCAGGCGTCGTCCACCACGCCCCCCTGCTCCGGGCACGGAACTGCCCCAAGAGCTCCCCGCCGCCCGCCGCGCACGCTCACGTCCGTCCAGGCGGCGCTTGCGAGTGTAGCGCACCGCCTCAAAATGCACGACCGGATGCGGGCGGCGCATCCCGAGCGCCGTGTCGTCGCGTCCTTTGCGGTGAAGCGCAAGCAGCTCGAGGCGCGACATTTTCGGCTTTCAGAGCGCGTGGCGTACCTTACCGTGCGGGATGCGCATCGCGAGCCGCCGGAGGTGGGGTTGGGGTCGTCGTTCGAGACAGTGTACGATGTAGGAGAGGACCGCTTGCAGAATTATGGGATCGATGAGGAGCTGAAGGAGCGCATCGAGGAGGCACTGAAGACAGGGAAGCAGCCGATGGTGCCGCCCTTGGTGTCTGTGCAGAGCCAGAGTCTGGATGGAGACGAATAATTTGCGTCGTTCTTATTTCGGTGTCGCTTTAAACGCCTTCCAATCTATGAACCCAACTTGAACTAAATCCTCCAATGATTTTATTATCATTACTCGTCCTACACACCTTTGGCTGATTCAACTTCGGCATCGTTCCGAGAGTCCGATGAAATCGATTGTCTTGGACAACAAGTGTCAACCTTGCTGTGGGAAGCAACTGTCAACAAATTGCGTCGCTTCAACCACTCCACCCAACTTCTTCGTTTGGAATCCTTTCGCCCGTTCAATACTCGCCGATGTTACGCTAGGGATTACGGCCATGGCCCCGAATGGTCCTGAATGGTCCCGACCGCGCCCAGAGGACTGTTTTTGCCTGGCCACGATGTCAAAATTTCAACTTCGAAGATCTACACACGGTTGCGACATGATCTCGAATCTCGACCATAGCCTGGCGGCGTCCGGGCGCCTTTGTCCCCAATAACTTCGAACAGTCATACTATTTCTCCGATGTTACATTGATTATCCGAGAGAGGCTCTATCTGTCGATGTAAACCCTATGCGGTGGATACAGGCAGGCCGTCTCGTCGTGGCTCGTCAGAACCTCGGGTATTCCGTGCATATCTCAAACCCTGCCTCCAATCCTCCAATGGGTGAATTCGCCGCCGACGAGGGTATGTATTTCTCTCCGATGAGTAGCGTGTAATTAATAACCTGCACGTCCAGGCGTACGCCGAATAAATGATGAAATGAACACCCTTTTCTCAAACTGAACAATTTATTTCCACCGGTATTTTCTGCGAGACTGATATCGGCCAACTGCGTCACCAAAACATCATATCGCTTCGCGACGAGGGCTAATCCTGCGAGACCCGACAATAGACGCCGCGGGCGCGCAGGGGCGCGCCAACATCCTGGATATCCCAATGAATCTGCTATCAAGAACAGAGCCTCCCCCCGACGGCGGAGAGTCTTCCCTTGCCAGCCTTCGAGTTCTTCACAGCACGTGACCCTCGCGTCTCGGGACGAAAGTGCGAGTCTGCCCCGGTCTAGGTGAGCAACTAGGAGGTTCGGAAACATTGCTATCGACAACATCCGCTTCTTTCTGCCTCCGCTCTTCTTTGATCCTTGCAAGATAGGGTCGACCGTGGAACTGACTTAATGCAACGAGGTATTCCAGCATGTGCATTGGAGAGAGTCTCTCATCGCTAAGCAGGTCAACGTCGCGCGGGTGTCATGATATCAGATACGATAGAACAGATACTCGTCCTCGGAGCATGTCTCCGCACGCCGAGCTGTCGAATTCAATATCCGTCCACTCACCTCCTTCGGCGCTATTCAGCTGATGAGATCATTCAATCCGACTTGCCATTACGCCTGCCTCCTGGTCATACTTGGATCCCCGCAGATATGCTGCACGTTTGTCGACGCGTGCCCGTTGACGACCTGCTCATGTTGTTGAACTATCTCCGCCGCCGAGCACGTCAATCCAGAGTTCACTTGCCCACCCCACACTAACTGACAAATTCGAAGGGTTCCCATGAATACACACGTCCGCATCCAAGTCGGATTCGGGGGGTCCCTTGCGCTACGGAACAAAGGCATACTAATTGTGTCTTTCTCTGTGTTGTCAGTGAACGAATGCGGATCCGCCGAAGTGAACCCACCCCGCGTTTGAGGGGCCTTCCAATTCCAATCTCCTTACTTTTTTATAGTGCGATTCGAAACATCGACGCGAAGCAGATTTCGTGTAAAAGTGTATTGTTACACCACGAAGCCAAAATGACTCGCACCCCTCTGCTTTAGGTTCGATTGTTCTAAATACACGCCAAGAAGAAATAGGTCTGCCGTGTTCGATAAATTCCTGTGAATGTCTTCGACAGGTCAGTAAAATTCAAGAGCGTGAAGAAATATGCACCGGGGCGTGTTGATATCGTCGCTACGCATTTACGGTCCCACATGGAGACCCACGGCGCCGGGCGACCTGATTATTTTTTGGCAGGCTGGCAGTGTCACCCGCGACGGCCCGACACTATCCCGAATCCTAACCGTTCTCATGCGCCGCGGTATTTCCCGACGCAACAATTGAAACCACATGGTAAGCGTGGGCGCGTTCGGTCTGCGCGATCATCAGCCACTAGATCAGCGCGTGATTCCCCGTCAGTACCCTTTTCTGAGGCCTTTATTGTGCGCACGGAAAATTAGGGAGGCGCGTAAAAGAAACGAAGGTGCATAGGCCGGGGATGACATCCCGCTTACCTTGTTGACCGCAAAAAAGGCGCAGGGGCAGTACGTGTCTCAGTACGTGTTGTGCCTATCCAACCAAGCACCAAATAAGATTTCGGGCAACCAGGGCTGGCTGCTGATGGGACTCGGGGCAGCGGCGGAATTAGGAAATGCGTGAACAAACCTGGGGTACGGGCGTGCGCCGTGTATACAGTAGCTACTGTTACATCGACATCGTTTCGGGCGTCATATGCCCAAGGATTTGCCGACGACAGAGTCTCCTGAGATAAATCGCGTGCTCTCGCTTAGGATGTGCACGGCTAGGATGAATTCGGGGGAATAAAAAGTCGGGTCACTGTCCGCCGGAGACATTAGGCGAACGCTGTTTTGATGGTGGCCTGCAGGCAATTTCCGAAGGCGGTCTTTGCGAATTTTCGCAGATGTATACTGCCCAAGAGAAATCGAACGCACTGCGCGAGAAATTAGGCACTGTATTCCTGATCGGTGCCATTCAATGACGACTTGACTCCCAAAATAAACTCAAGTCGAACTGACTATTGAAGCAGGTAGAGGGCTAGAAGCGCCAAGGACACGCACACAAAAAATTAAACCAGACCCACTTGAACCCGTGTTGTGATAATGCAGACATACAGTGTGTGTAATGCTATAGTGTAACTAGAAACCCAAATTATAAGCCCAGAAATAATGCGAGAATAATGATGTCTATGTGGATGTAGGGAAGGCAAAGATGCGTGCAAACGAAAATCGACAGCAACGAAAGCGAGATACGAGGATTTTGGGACCGAACCGGGCAGCCATGCACGAATGGATCTACGAAGTCCCTGACCGATAAAAAGAGATCTATGGGAGGGCGAATGACGCGGCATTCATTTCGATTTTTGCTGGAGAGGTGGAGATGGTCAGGGCACACACTCCGTGGGTCACCGGGGAGACTCACTGGTGTGCGCATCATGAGAGGTGCGGTCGTGGGTTGTTTCGACTGGCACTAGAAGACCGGTCGGTATACGGCAAAATGGGACGCAAAAGGTGCGACGAACAGGTAGCGGAGAGTTCGGATTTAGTATCGGTTTCGTGAAAGCGTGCTGAAGCTGGAGACAAACGTCTTTGAGCAAAATACACGCAACAGGACGGGGGGAACACACCTTTGCTTCGCTCTCTTGTGCCCGTTGCTTATACATGTTGGGATGTAGCGAAACGTTGGACATGCTCGTTGCGCGAGGCAAGGAATTGAGAGACGAGGATACACTGGGGAAGGCGACGAGGCCCTTTTTGTTGGACGTGGACATTTTGAAAGCACAAAGAAAGAGAAGGAAGAAGGAATGAAAGGAGGCAAAGGGCAATGTCGCGTGCAACGGCACGGAAAGGGATGGAAAGAAAAAACGGGGAACTCGTTCTGGGTGAAATATATAGGGCGATACGCGTGACCTCTTGCCCGATTCGATTGCCGATACGAGATCTCGTTGATCTCACGAAGTCCCCGGTAAGAAGCCAGTGGTAATTTTACCTGATCATCTCGCGATTCCAGTGCGATTCCCCTCACAACGTGCGACAGATTCTCGCTTGGAAAGATAAGGCTCACGATGATATGAACATCATATACCGGTCTCGCTCTTCCGTACCTCGAGGCCATTTCAGGTACTGCTAGCATGCTCTCAGATGCTTTTGGGGTCCTGCGCGGAACCCAAGGACATGCATGACGAACCTGCACTCTGGCGATTAAAGTGGTACCCTGTCTGCCATGATCAAATCTCGCCAAATTTGCTGCTGCTGTTCATCTACCTCCGTCGCTGTCTGCGGCTTGTTTTCGTCCACCCGTCAGCTGACGTTGCCAAGTTGTATCCCCGCAATTCAGTTCCATCTTCACGTGTATACGTAGGTTTGCCCCCTCAAGTAATCTCTCTGTGGGTGTCCTAATTTCTCTGAAAAGATATTCATAGTCTCCCCCGCCGTTGAATGGCGCCTTCCTGTCGGTTCCAAGATCCCCGCTCGTTGTCATCGAAAAGCTTATTTGTCCCTCCACCAATGCCGGCCTCGTCTTTGCCAATCTTCTGCTGCATAGATGCCGACGGGAACTCGCACTCTTCGATATATACCTCTGCTCGTCTTTACCCCTCGCGCCCTGGTATTCCCAGACTCTCCCCGCGTCTAAACCGTATCATGCCCCCCGTCGACCCTCAGTTCCCGTTCCCGAAGACGTCTCACGCCGTTCAGGCCCTCTTTCTCAAAGGTCCCCGCTCTCTCGTGACTTTAGAACGCATGGCCCGCGCTCTGTCTCTGTCGTCCATCGATTCTCATGCCAGCTTTCGGTATCCTCTGTGTGAATTCTGCTCCTCGCTTTCTAATCGCCTTATGTCCCGGACCCGCCTCAATACCTCCCGTTGACCCACACATCCTCCGCTGACTCTAATTGCCTTCCGCGTCCTCGAAAGATCCGCCCAACTATGACGACGGCGCCTCAGCGCTCCATGTGTGGGTGTTACGACAGACGATGCCTATCTATATGTCGACTGTCCTCTCCCAGGCCCGGCCGCTGATGTGCGCGCGGTCATCACCGTGCGCTGATTTGACCGTCGTCTTATGTCTTGTACGCGCTGCTCGGGGCTGTCTTACTCTCCTGCGGCCGCGGATACCAATGTACGTCCTAGAATGCGTCGTGAAGGGTCGACGAATATCATATTAGCTGCGATTACCTCTCCCCACGCATGTGTGAACAACAATACCAAGGACAGACGGGTGCGAGCGAGCAGTAGCCGGACCTACTGTACACTTTGCAACTCAGTATCATCACCAACGGCGGGAATCTCCGACTCGGGGATGACAGCGATAAGATAGTAGCCCGTTCTCAAGTAAACTGCGGACGGCAGGTCCTGCCGCTGCCACTGCGAGCGGAGACCGAGGCGTTCCGTCTATTTGGAAAGCTATCACTGCCGTATGTCGTGGACATATCCAGTATCCCCCCTCCCTCCGTCAGTGGAGATATCGTACACCCAGGGATCCCGTAAGGCCCAGAATCTTCTGACCCTCAGTAATCCTGGTCTATTTTCCCCCGCTGCAAGCCCTCAGCGCACTTATTTTAGTATAGTGGGGTATGGATACAATCTACAGTGAGTGCAGCAAAGAGCCTTCGGTACGCTTAGGCTTTTGCCATCCCTCGACACGGAACGTGCTACTACTCGACCGCCTGCACGCCGTCATAGGCTGGCAGCCGCCGACACGCCTCCGTCCAGTCAATGCCCCCAAACACCAGCTCTGTCACGGCCGCAATCACATCGTCAATAGAGCCGATCCGCTGATCCATCGTGTCACGTTCCCTACAAAGCAAAAGACCGATGAGCTCATGTACACGGCAAAGGGGGAACAAGACAACACACCGCAGGGTCATCGTACGGTTTTGGACGGCTGATAGGGATAATGAAGCAGCGGTGCATTCATGAATGAATGAATGAAAGGTGCAAGATAATCGACGCACAGGCGAAATCCAGCGTAACACCGAAGGGCGTGCCGAGCTCGTCATTCCGGGCGTATCGCTTGCCAATCGAGGTATTCGAGTCGTCTACACGCGCGTGCACGCCGGCCTTGCGCAGGCGTAGGGCTGAGCAGCCGAGCGAAGAGAAAGCCGAAGCAGTGAGCGAAGACGAGTAAGGGCGAAGAGAGAAAAGAGTAAGCCGTCTGCCTCGGGGAGCAAGATCACGCAGCACGCACAGACTTCCTTTACGAGCGGATCGAACTCCGCCCGCGCACTGAGAGGCACGATAAGGACTTTAGTTGGGGCCACAACGGCCGGGAGGGACAGCACCTGAGAAGGTGTGGATTCGTCAGTTATGCGTCGTCAGGTAATAGCTTGAGATAGACGGAAATTAAACGATATACGTCAGGCATTGGGTAGCCTCGCCAGCCCAATGCAGGCGGCGAATAGCCAAGGTGAGAACACCCGAAAGGCAGGAACGAAACGGCTCAAAGGCAAGTCATCCAAATGCATCGGACCGCATAGCGGCTAAAGTGAGGAACAACGCTAGAGGCAGCTCGAAGCTCCAGGCGCCAAAGAGGGACCCAGTAGCGGCTGCAAACTGTCAAGGCAAAAGAGCCAAGGCTACCCCACGGAGCGCGCGAAGCAAGGCGACGACTGCGCGAAGCAAGGACTCCGCAAAAGAACAGCGAACCTACCCCACGCTCTACATCCTGCTCTCTGCTCCAGAAGCTGTGTTCGAGGAGGCAGTACAGGATACGCCCGATGCCGAAGGATGGCTCGATAACGTTGGGCGTAAATTCCCGGACTGTCGAAAGGAGGTGAGCGAGCGAACCGGGATCCGGCACGGACTACATACTGGACGTCTTGAACGTCTTACGCTCGATGGTGAGCATGCCGGGCTGGATCGTGAACTCCTTGCCCTCAGCCGTCTTGATCGTCGTGGGCCTAACCCAAGAGTTAGCATTAGGCAAGTAGGGGGCCATCGAGGTACGCGTACCCCTGCTCCAACTCGCCCTTGAGCCGCAACAAACCCGCCTCGTCGAGGGCGTCCACCGCACTAGAAACCACGCCCGCCTCGCCCTTGAAGGTCTTCCCCATTGCCTTCTTGTCCCACTCAGCGACCGCCCGTTCCTCGACCACCGGTTCTTTCAGCGCCTGCCGTACCACCAGCGCCTGCCCCGTCTTGGCCGCATGTACGCTCAGGTCGTACGCCGCGCGGTCCGCGCACCCGACACACTCGGTCCATCCCCCCACGCTATTCTGGATCTCAGCGTCCCAGCAGTCCGAGGCATAATGCGCCATCTCGTTTGCCATGTGCTGCCGGAAGCGCAGGCGCTTCCCATCGATCCCGATCCTGAGCAAGAACGCCTGAATGCGCGCCACAAAGTAGCCGAGCGTCTCATTTGCGATGACGCCCTGTGTGACGGCAGCAGCGACAGTCATGGTCCGCGTCGTGGTCTGCCCCGCGGCCTGGACGTATTTGTCGAGAAGTACGAGCTCGACGTCGGCAACTTCACTGAAGCGCGCATGAGTTTTGTCAAGCGGGTCGACGAAGTGCTCAATTTCCGCCATGTTGAACTCGCGGACGCGAAGTAGGCCGGCACGGGGAGAGATTTCATTCCGGAAAGAGCGCCCTACCTGCGCAGACGCGAATGGCACGCGTCCGTTGTTGAATTCGAGCAGACGCGAAAAGTTAAGAAAATGGCCTTGAGCTGTCTCTGGCCTCAGAAAACTAGAAACGACGGAATAATTCAATTAGCATCGAACGGTCCAAGTCGCGGAATATAATAATGAGAAAAATAATCCCGAAAATGAGAAACAGAAACACAAAATCGCGCCATCGCGCCATCACGCGTCGATCGCCGACACATCACGAAGTAGGCTATATTTGATCGGCGATCTTCATGTTATCGCCACCCTTGATCTCAGAGATTTTCAAAACACAAAAAGAAAAGGGCACAAAATATGCGAATCCGAAAAGGAAAGGTTCTCCGACAAAAAAGGGAAGGTCGTCGGGGAACAATAAGCGAGAGCGTAGAAGCCAAGTAATGAAGAAAACGAAGGGACGGAAGACAGGCAATGTGGAAAGAAGGCCGATAACACGCAACGAACAAAGAGAGAAGTTGGATAGAGAGTCGACACATCACCACGCCTCAGGAAACGCGGCACGAACTCCCGACTTTACGCGAAGAACGTGAGACTCGCGACAGCTCGCGACCGAAGGATGCAAGGCTTTTCAGCCGGGGATACTGTTGATTTGCAACCAGATCCCAGGATTCATCACCCCTAGGCACAAGCGCATCACAAGAGCATTGCATCATCCGAACGTTGTCGGTACGGGGATCGCGATAACGTCTGTTGTCGCCGTCGTCGAGGACCGCCGTCGCCATGTGAAGATGAACGGAGGCAAAAATGCATGCTATCCGAGTCTCCAAGCAATATTCACGGACGCAAAAATGCGCAAACGCCGTTGCGGGGGCCAAACCCGCCGGGTATGCAAATGCGGGATTTCCGCCACGCGTGATGGCGCGTATCAAGACCACCAGCAGCATCCAAAACCACTGCGTGCGCATCTGCGTTTGATCCGCAGAGGCAGGCCGCCCACGATGAAAGCGCACCGACGAGTTGCGGAACCGACTGAAAACAAACACCAACATTACACGCGAAGAGGAGAGCCCACAGTGGTCACGAGGCAATAAAGCCAAGGCGACGCGGTCGAGGTCAAGGAAAAGAGGGCGAGATTATTTGAAAGTCAAAAAAGTGCCGAGCGGGTACCCAGGGTGCGGATGGGCGGACCACCGCAGGTCGAGAGGGGGAACGCCCGGTGGCGTCCGCTTAGAAGGTGTCGTACAGGGCACGGAGGATCTCGCGCTACTGGTCGCGTGTCCCTCCGGATCCGAATATCCGCCACAGTGGTACACAAGCACCACCATAGACTTTATTCGTGTGGCTCGCTGTGTCCGAAGCCGAGCATACTGCCAGCTGGAGACCCAATTATATGCGAGTCAATTTGTACGGCAAGAAACCGGCTCGACCCTCCTATCGCAGGAACATAATAGAAATCCGACGCAAAACATGAAAATACGCGCACTCGGAGAAGAAAAAAGACGCAACCAAAACATGAAAGAAAAAAGAAAGAAACGAACGAAGAGGTGCTCACCCAGGATGCTGACCGGTTGGCCCGATGCTGCTCGCGAACATGAGATTAAATTGCTGGGGCTCGCCGACAGGGTTGCCCGAGGTAGGGTTGGTGATCGCGTGCGTGCGCATGAGGGCACCAAGCTCGGGGCCAGAGTAATTGTCCAGCTAGGTGGACGAGCACGTCAGTGCACATACAATCCGCCATTCCGAAGACGACACACCTGCGCAAGGATCGACTCGTACTCCGCGACGACCGCGTCGTCCAGCTTCACCGCCGTGTTCTTGACTTGCTTCTTTTTCCTCTTCTTGTCATCCGCGGCAGCAGCGACCGGGGCTGCACCGCGAGCCTCGCGATCGCCCTCGAGGCGGGCCTCGAGCACGTTCTTGACGAGGTGGTCCGCGCGCAAGACCTCCCCGTTGCCGGTGTCCTTGACCATCCAATCCGCGAAGCGCGCGACGTGCCCCGAGGCTTCGAAGACCGGTGCGGGCGTCATGACCGTCGTATCGAGCTCGAGCATCGATTCCTCGACGATAAAGTGGCGGCGCCACTCGGAAATGATGTTTGCCTGCAAGGAGGAGCCCGGTGGACCATAGTCATAGAGGCCAGCAACACCTGAGGTATATTCAGTCCACGAAATTCTTGTGGAACCGTGGCGGCAGATCCACGCGATCGCCCAACGCACCGCCGTAGATTTCGAAAGCGGGGGCATAGAAGAAGCGGCGGTTGAGCAAGGCGTCGAGGCGCGCCTTGTCGAATACGTGCGCAGTTTTGTTCACTGTAGACATAGTGGTGGTCGAGCTTTCGATGTGCTCAGAATGCAGATTTCTGCGTGATAGAACGCGCTGTGAGATCCCTGTTAGTGGTTTCTGTAGATTCCTTGCTGACTGTAGTCCTGGTGTAGAAACAAGACGGCCAACGAGCATGCAACAAAATTTAGACCGTTGAGTCAAATAGCGGTGCACGTGGCTCGACGCGTCCCCACAGCGAGCCAAGCATGAACATACATTGATAATTAGCCGAGCACTGTGGACGCGTACGTAACGCGTATGCAACGCGTATGAACATACTATGTGTCAATCTCGATGTTCAGGTGGGAATATAGTAGTTTTATGACCCTAGGACACGCGAATTTAATACCACTCAGCGGAATTGGCTGTCGTGGTTAGAAATGAACACCACTAACAGCTAAAATTATGATCGAAAGGTATAGGAGGTGGGTACACATCTTCGTCTGCTCCCAAACCACAGCATTCTCGAAGCGCCTCAGGATGACCGATGTCTAACTCCTTGATATTAAGCGCTACTAGTAGTCGCTAATTCCCGCTACCTCGGTTTCAACCTCAATCGATATCATCCATGCCTTGACTCGGGAGGCCTTTCTCATCGGAACTCACCACGATTTCCGGCAATTTTCATTTCCTTTTGACTGTTCCTCGTGCGTAATATATATCGGTCCATGAACACAAATAGTACACCGCCCATGAAATGAGCATCAGCGGCAATCTCCTTGGAAGTCTGCTCTTGGCACTCGTTCCGAGCCCGGTTTCATTTCTGCGACTCAACGCGAGGAACACGAATTAATTAATTAGAGTTTGCGATGCGCATATGGGCCACTGGATGGCTTCCCATAGTCAGTTCAACCCGAAATCGTTCAACGGTGAATCAAGGGCCATAAGAGCATCCATTCAACGTGCCTGAAGTCGAAAGAAGAAGGAAGAAACCACGGATGATTTGTGATTTTTGGAGCCATCATGCATCGCAAAGTCGCTTTTGTGGGTACGCCCTCATCTATTCGCGGAGGGAATTTTTCTTGTTGACGGCTCATGCGCCGCTCAGCTGCAGGCCGTGCTGCCACACACTTCATTCCTCAGAACGAAATTAACTGAGGTGAATCTAAGATGTATCCGGGGTCCGCATTCTTTGATTTCTACGGGAATGAAAACAACAGCTTCAGCAGAGCAATGATTACCTGGGCCGAGCTGGACTGAACTAAGGATCATCTTTCCCGCGACGGCGAAGACGATGCAAGATGTATTTCTGCATAAATAAATTCGACATGCGGTCAGTCAAACTGCAAGTCTGAGTCAGTATGTGTATCCCATGTAGGTAAGTATGTAGGTGTCTATAAGTCATATGTATGTGCAAAATAAGGAGCCGTGACCGTGATCATCGTGAGCGCGTAGTGCGCAATGCGCCCGCCCGCCGGCGCGAAGTCCGTCGCTCTCCCCCCACCCACCACCCAAAACCACCAGGTACCCATCTCTTTCATCTAACCGAGAAGTACCTTGGCCTGCTCTTTTACCTCTCCCCGGTCCCCTCCCTTCGTCCAACGTGAGTCCAGCCGCGGCCGTCAGACCCTAGTTAGCGCGCCGAGCATCTGCGCGCTCCCGCGGGACACCCACTCCGTCGGCCCCACGCGCTCGTCCTGATCCACGTCCACCGCGAAGAGCAGATCGTTCTCGGGCGAGAAGGCCTGTACATAGCGTCAGTGTCCGTTTCCCTGAATCGCGCAATGCGGTATCGCGGCAGAGGGGAATGGTGAACGCGAAGAGACGATACGCACCCAGTAATCCGGATCCGGCGGGCTTGCGCTCGTAATGGCGCGTAGCTCGTTGCGGATGACGTTGTGCGTGAAGTGGTCGAGGTTCAGGTCGTTCTTGTCATAGCCGAAGGGGTCTAGGTAGTGGGGGAGGGGGGGTCAGTACGGTAGATGGAGGAAGCGGCACGTAGGCGAGGAATGTGTTTGTATAGCGGAGCAAACCATTTACGGCTTCGCACTCGGGGAGCAGGCACAGCGCCTCCCAAACGCAGCGGAAGCCGCTGCTCCCTTCTCCACTAAGGAACTGAGGAACTCAAAAGAAACTCACTCTCAATCTCCTCCCCGGCAACCAAGAACCCAAAAAAGACGAACGTGAGCAGGATCGTCGCGGGGATCGTCACCCATCCCATCGTCGCGAGGATTTGGCTTGGCTGCGGGTGCATTAGCGAGCTGGCACGGAGGAGTAGAGGGGGAGGCCATAGGAGGGAGAAGGACGGAGGGGGGGGCATCGAGGGCAAGACCGAGAGAGGAAGGGGATGCAGAGAGGAGCGGGAGAAGAGCGAGAGCAAAATGAAAAACGAGTCGCACCAGGACAAGGCAGTAAATCGTCGTCACGGTCCACAGATGGATCGAATACCTACGGAGAGGCCATGTCAGCCTCGGGAGCGACTAGGGTAATACAAGGAGACGGCCACGCACGAGAACGGAATCGGCGTCGTTAGGATACGCTCGAGGCCCGTGAGCGCGTCGACGAGCTGGTTGAGCGAGGCGAGGAGCAAATCTATGGACGGTTACTCAGCTGCACCCAAGAACGCAAAGCACGTACTCGTCGTCGGCACATCCGTCTGCTTCCGCTGCTGCAGTGCCGCGACATACGAACTCTACCAGCATCCCATCAGCGCTCCACGTCCTCGCCCACTCACCCACGCCACTCACCAGATACAAGGTTATCTCCAACGGCAAATTGTGGCTCCCGACCCCATGCCCGTTCTTCTCCATGAGCATCTTGGCGCGCAGCCTCGCCGCCTTCTTCCCCTTGACCTCCCGCCCACGCTTCGTCAGCCCGCGGACGAGCAGCGAGAAAGGGAACAGGTCGAAGATGTGGTACTTGGGGGGCATGGAGCCCGGGAGGAGGAATGCCTCGTCCGCGCGCGCAAGGATGATCTTTTGGGGGTCCGGGCCGGTGGAGCGCATGGAGCGCAGGCTACGGCTGCTGCGGAGCTCCCCGCCCTTCTCTTTTTCGGTGGGCGAATTGAGCGCGGTGGGCGGGGAGATCGTGAGCGGAGGTGGGGCCTGCGCATCACGGCGCTCGGGGATGCCGGGGATCTTGAAACTCGGGCGGCGGTCGCGCCCTGTGGGAGAGGACGCCGTCGCGGGGAGCGGAAGGTGCGGTGCAGACATGGAGCTGTTGGATGGCGGCGCGCGCTGGTAAAGGAAGGATCCGGGGTTCACGAACGTGGGGCGGGTCGCGGAGGCATTCGAGAAGCGCGCGGAGGTAGGGGAAAGACCGCCTCCGCCGCCGCCATCGCCGTTGGTGAGGTCGGCGTTGGACGGGGACGGGATGCCCGGCGGCAAGGCATACGCAGGGAGGAACTTGACGAGGTAGTAGAGATCCCTAGACTGAAGTGAGCGATATAATTTCGAGATGTGTACGACGTACTGATAGTAGATCCCGTCCTCACCACGGAGATAGTGCTTCGTCGCAACACCAAATGCCTCGAGGAGATTGATCATCGTCTTGCGCTCGACCATCGAGCGCGCCTTGAGCGTTTCGGCGTCCCATTTGTCCGTCGGGGGCCGGTCTGTTACCTATCGTATTAGAAGGTGTGTGGCCCGGATAAATAAAGATTTCGTACCGGGGACGTGGAACCACACAGTGCGCGCAAAGGTGCGGCTTGCGAGGATGATCTGGGACCACAATCGACGTCCCTCGTTGTATCGCTCAAACGAAGAGGTCGTTCGATAAGATACAATAAAACCGAGGACCGTACCGACGCTATTCATCCTATTAGCTTGGCATGGAGACATACACGGCGAAAGACGCACACAGTGAGCAAGGTGACCCCGATGCGAACCTTGAACTTGTGGCGGTCGAGGAGGGTAATCATCGTCGCCCACCCGGCAAAGAACAGAAGAATATGCCAGCATCGGAACAGGGCAGTTGCGAGCAGCGCATTGAAGAACGATGCACCTGGTCGACGTCGGGCAGCCACTCTGCGGCCACAAGTGTCATAGTTTTTTTCGCAAGAAGCTTGAAAAGACGCACGAATCTGGGGTTGCAGCGAACCCTTTGAAGTCTCCCTGGTCGAGCGTGTCTTCATCAACAACAGAATTATCCATGAAAGAGAAAGAAAAAGACCTGGAGAGTCGGGTTCCGCGGTGCGGGATTCATTTTGTGGTAAGGGCACGGAGCAGCTCCTGATTTGGCCGCAATCGCCGACTCGCAAATCAGTGCTGATCTGTTGCCGTCTGTTTCATCTTATGTACCCTGACCGGTGAACACCGAAAACCTGCCAACGCCAAGGAAATTCCGTTATCGGCGCGCGACGATGCCCAAAGGACAGAAGCAAAAAATTGAAAAGCCGTACGCCGGGTTTTCGGACCTAAGTTTGCCTCATAAAATTTGAACTTTTGAACCAAGGATCATCCAAACTCTCGGCCCTGAACAATCTTCAAAACTCCATTGGAACGTCCCGAATCTTCGGGTATACTGTTTTCCCCAAGTCGAGCGATTGCACTGGGACCCTCCCTCGGTTCAAATGTGTTTCAACAGGCTACTTCAATTCGATCCAATAAATGGAAGATGCCTTCCCTCAATATCTTGATGTCCACCGGCCCTGTGTCGCATTGACCCTTTTTCCTACGACCCTCCCATCGAGCGGGTCCTTGTCGCCGTCTGGTTGATTCAACGCACCCTCTCGCAAGAACAAGGTGCACTCTCCAATCTCCGTCATGGTAAACCTTTGGAACGATGGGTTGCGAAACGGGGTAAGGCAAGTGGCACCGAGGGTTAGTTCGCCATCGAAATCGAGCGGTATAAAATCGTCTTGCTATTTATTAGCCAGAATAAGATCGAAGGAATGGAACTCAACACGCAGAGAAAGCTCAAAAACTAGAGGGAGTGGTAGGAAGCGCCCTCTGTTGTGCGAACCGTCTATATCTCTGCAGTCTAGGTAGACTTCAAAGCTTTGGCAGGTTAGCGGTTTCGTAGTGGCCGCGTAAAACTCGCTTTCGGTCGATCTTGAAATAGAACAGTAAGTCTACGGTCGAGGGATGGTCGTAGTAATGTCTGCAACATACGAGGTACGAGTAAGCTTTGTTGTTTATACTTAAGAGACTCGGTGATGTCCAACAAAGCTGCAAGCGATTTTTGTTCCCTGCCAGGGGCTGAAATGAACAGTGGATTGCGCACCTGTGTGGATACCAAGTGAAGCGACTGTTGTCCACACAGCGCTCAGGAATCACACACTTTGCACTTTGATGGATGTCCGGGTATAATTGGGGACATTTCCCGCGCCCCACCTATATATCCACTCGCAAACACAGACACCTCCGGGACTAAAACTCGAAGTCAAATGTCAGATGCGCTCGCTCCGGGAGTGTGAGTCTTCATATCGGTGATTCCTGAGGGAACAGGAACATTCACCCTTATCCCAGGCGATATGAACCGGTCCGCCCAGCCCAGCCCTTCGGTGATTGAACTTCAAGTTGAACACGGTAAAATCTTGAACGCTTTAGAGTGCTTGGTATTTTACAGGTTTCCTCTTGCGAAATTTGCAGAGCGTTTCGACAGTTATAAGGTAAGGACTTTCCACGGTTCATTCGAGAATGTTCAGACTTTAAACGAGAACGTGAGCTGTCGGAGCGATGAACGTGCGGGTCAAGAGACTGAGTCGGATCAAATTCGTGGCACTGGCCCGGGCACGTGGCATGTCGATCTTTCGTTCTTACTTCCACCACCGAAGATGGCAGAGCCATCAGCTCTCCTCGGCCTCCCCAACGAGCTCATACACGCGATCTTAGAATGCACCGACACCGCATATCTCCTCACTCTATGTCAAACGAACCAACGAATACACGGTCTTTGCCTGGACTGGATTTATCGTTCCGTCGATCTGAATGATCCTGTTCGGCTCCTGAAGTTTTGTGAAAATGTTATCTTGCGCAAAGAGGCTGCGGATGCGGTCCGTAAATTCAAAACGTACGTCTCCGCGCCGTCTCCTTGCCGATTCAACTTTGATTCGAAGAGCAGTTCGTGCCCTACCAAAGATGCGGCTGCGGTGGAGAATTTCTATATCACCTGGAAATCCGCTTTTGGCAGAATGAAAAATATCCAGGAGCTATGCGTCGCCTCGTTTGCACTCTTCCATTTGATCTACGACCTCCGCTTTCATAACCTCTCCATTTGTTCCATTCCGTGTTCGGGACAAATCATTCCATTCTTAAAGCAGCATCCGACGATAACTTGGCTCAGCGTGTATCTTTGGTACGAGGAGGAGGGGGAGAAAGATGATCGAGATGTAGCATCCGAGTTCACGTCGCTCAGCCACCCGATCTACATGCCCAACTTGCGGCAGTTCAGTGGCCCTGCAACGGTCGCGTACGCAGTCATGCCGGGAGCTCCAACGTTCGACATGGGGATATATTGGTTGAACCATGATATCACTGGCAAAACCTTTTCAGATATCTTGGGGGCCCTTGCGCGCATGAATGCTGTTGGCGGAGTCCTCACCAACCTTCTCTCCTCGTGGGATAGTGCACTTCTTTTGGCCATCGTGGACCACATGCCGCGAATAAGGAAGCTACACTTCCAAAATATGATGGAACTGGAGGACGACTCTGAAGAGAAGGCGGTGAGCTGTTGGATCGACACGATGGTTTCCTAGTCGCTGACAGATCTGAAGCTATTTATTTCGTCAGTCGAGGGCGCTCTGTCGGCTCTTCCGGAACTCGAATCCCTCACTATAATTGGGAGAAGTCCTCCCACTTCCGAGTCATACGACGATCTGGACGCCGAATTCGACATCGTGTGTCGGTGGGCCGACCACTCTCCTTCGCTCGGTGTTGCAATCCTTTCGAAAAATACCTGCTGGATGCGTCTTGTGAACGTGTGGTTCCCCACCTTACGCAGCAGCGGTAACGGTGAGGTGGCCGATTGTCATTACAGATGGTTCTTCAAAAAAGTCATCACTACTCCGTCGTTGCCGCCCATGTATGCGCAGATGGCACGATTTTTGGCGGGTCCGGACGGGATGCTCTCAGCGAAGCGTGCAATTGAAAAGACTGGAGCGGTTCCTGATTTTGTAGTAGCCCCCGGTGGAGACACGGTGATCACATTCGCAGAAGTCGACATCTGACTGTCCTTATTTCTTGTCTTCGATTTATATGATGGTCTGCTAGTTGGCTTTCAAAGAGGCCGTCATGGCTCCCAGTCCCGTGCCCAGACATATTTCCGAGGTGAATTGCATCCCTGGATTACTTGCGAATGCAGAGCAGGATACGAACACAAACCAAGGCCTGGAGTTCGGAGCCAAAGGAAGATAATAAACTTGAGCTGCCGATCCGCATACAGTAGCTCATTTGAATTGAAACTGGTACGTAGAGCCCAACTATGAAGCACAATTCAACCTAGGTCCAGGTCTCCGCATTAGTTTTGTAAGTCCAACTATCCATGACACGGAGGGCGTCAGATCCCTCGAGTAGCAGGAGATCCAACCCATCTCGCCGAAGCGCCTCCAACCCACTGAGCGTTGAAATGTCCGGTCTCGATGACTCCGTGAGCAGCATGGCGGCCTTGAGTGTACAATCCTGGTTTTCCCACCGAGATCGAAGCATCTTCAGATACGGCGCGTGGTTAATACTTGTTTTATTTCCACACCCGAGTGAAATCTCCAATAACTGTGGCGCAATCACTGCGTCAAGGGAATTGGGAGAAATGGTCAACTGGGAAATGACGGTGTTCAAATCGGAAATCTGCTGGGCCGTCTTCACACCCGCTTCGTGGATTATGACCATAAGTGCAAGGACGGAGGAATGTTTTCGTAGGATCTCGGTGATGGCGGAGGGGGGAGCATACCCTACGAGACAAAGCCTTCGTATAACACAAGCAGAGCGGACGAGGAAGGATTGAAGACAAGGCAGAAAGTCGGAACGATGGCAATTTGGTGTTTCAATCGCTATTTCCTCCAAAGCAGGGGCTATGAGGTAGTCCAAAGCGATCGGACTCGATACAAACAGATGGCGTAGGCAGGGCAGGTTGACCATGTCCCCGGTTTCGGGCCAGGGTTCATCGTCGAATCCGATGTGAATGTGGACCTCGACCAGGTTTGGAGACAGTGCCATGATTCCCCAATGCGCCTCCCATGACCCATCGAGTTCATATCGGGTAAGCTGGTGACCAGGAAGAAAAACGGGAACATGGTGAGGATCGTTGTAGATGGCGACGTCGACTAGAGAAGGGGCACTACGGAAACAATCCACGGACCCCACTCCTGTTTGGCTTTCCCGAATTTCCCATTGAATCAATAACGTGGTCAACGATGGGACTTGGTCGTGAAGGGCGGATAACAGCGGCACTAGTGTTGGAGTTAACACAAGGGCGAGTCTCTCCCAACGGAAAGAGTGCCGGGAGAGAAGCCGAAACAACTCTGTCTGCTGGTGGGTGTCCTCATTTTCTGACCAGAAAAAGTGAACCTTCAATTTCTGAGCACGCTGGATTTGGGACTTGAGCATAGGGCGCGCCGAAGGGTGAGAACAATGCGGAGAACAAATGGCAACCCGAGACCATAAGAAAGGCGTCGAGACTGCAACCCTTCTCCAAAGGCTGCTGACGTGCGTCAATACCCAGGGGCTGGCGGTCACGTCGAACGGGCTATCCATTGCGTTGTTGATCAACTCGGACGGGAGTGTCCACCGGAATATTTCGGCCAGTACTTCGGGTGGCATCCGCCGAAGGGGAGAGACGACCCCTCTATTCTGCGCGTGGTAGTTTGAGAGCAACGCTTTCTCATCCTCCAACTGCAGCAGCCGATCCCAAAGTCGCGATTCCTCATCGTCAAGATGCGCCAAGCATTCGCTCGTTTTCGACAACTCCGAATGGATAAAATCCAGCTCAGATTCGAGCGGTTCCTCGTTGGAGTTCAAAAGAGTATGGTGTCGTGTTCCCCGGACAGCGTTCCAATCGCATGGACCTTCGTCGAGGGGTGCTAAAGTGCACCGGGAGGCGGTCGACGCGCTCATCGATTCAGAGTTACTGGGAACAATGAAAATTGTTAGAAAAAAAAAGTGGTGCAAGGCCGGACTCACCAACCTGATGATGGTGGCACGAAGCAAGTTGAAGTGGAACGCGGACACGTGACGGCGTTTTTTTTTTGTGTGCGTCTATATATATATCGTTGCAAGCAAACACTGAGTGCTAACACGAGGTGTCCGGCGCATAGCAAACTCGCGAGGCAATCGGGTGTTGTAGGTAACACCGGAACGAAATCAGAACCGGAGCTTATACAGTGTAGTCGTGGAGGGTTGGATGGCGATAAGGAGTCGGCGGGTGGAATTGAGGAGAGAAAATCTCAACTGGCACTCAAGCTGGCAGCTAGAACTGAAGTTACTGAAGATTCTTTGGCGCCGTCTTCAAAATATATATACATACGGCTGTCCGCATATTGAATTTATAGATAACAGTAGATACAGGGACGTACAGCGATGTAAATGTTGAGAAGTTCAAGTAAATGTCGATGCCTCTAGCACGCCTTCAAGGCAGCCTCGGCCTCGACCCCAACCCCCGCGGACCGCCACGCGGACACAATTCCGATTCCGTGCTGTCAGTAAAGGCGCGCGCAGCGTTGCGCCACATCATGTTCAGTGTCGTCGCCACCATCTCTCCGAATGTGCAAGTTGACGGGATCGAGGTAGGAGTTCTTCTTCAACCGGAAGCGTCGAATGCATGCTATAGGGCCCGAGGCTTGATGCTGACTCGTCGGACCCCTCCTCCCTCTTCTCTACCACCCCACATGACACTACCCCTCGTGTACACGTCCGTCCGTGTGCATTTCCAGGCCACGAAGGATGCGCAGGCAGTGTATAGGATAGAAGAGTGCGCGGTGGTGGCTGACACTGTGACAGGATAGTGGAGGAATGAATAAGACACGGAGATAGACACGGAGCATGAATGTAGGCATGTAGAGGAACGCAAAGGAGGCGCAACAAGTGACACGGAATAAACCGCGGAGGCTGACGCGTCTGGCGGCGATGCATGCACAGTATGTAGAGTAGGCGATAAGTGGCTGACACAAATGTGGAGGGAATGATAGTCCGCGGAGGCTGACACGCCGAAGAGCGCCGCTGGCGAAGATGGGATCGGATCCCAATAACTTACCTGACGCAAACAAAGGAGCGCGTCAGCAAAAGGGATGCAAAATATAAAAAGGAAATGCAGCGCTTACCTCGATATGCCCGACATCGTGTACCTGGGCAGGACGCCCTGAGGGTTCGAAGAACAAATGTGCTGCTCGACTTTGAAGCTCTTGCACGCACGCACGCACGGGCTCCGTCTGCATCCTAAAAAAACTAGACTCGTGATGCACTTCTGGGACATCAAGTTAACCACACCTCTCCCAATGCGAGGCGACACGCCTCCCGCTCCCGTTAGAAAAGTGGCTGACGCGAACGAGGGGGACGGCAGGGAGCGCGAGGCGCATGGCCCGAAGAAAATCATAGGGGGTGGCAGCCGACGGGATGACCGGGAGCATCAAGTACATCTTCCCTAACCTGAGGCTTGATGGTGCTCTCCGCTTGTTCCTTCTCGACGCCGTTCGTCTACACCCGACCCCAATCGTACACCGTCCATGTGCAGTCCGGACCCGGACCTGTACAGCCGACCGCGATGCGCCCACGCACGGTCTCCATCTGCATCCCCGTAGACGAGAGATTCGCGATGCACTTCGGCGGCATCGAATTAACCACACCTCCCCGCCGCGCGCTGCCCAGCTTCCTCCCAATCCAAGGCCTGTTAGGAAGTGGCTGCGGCGAACGAGGGGATGAAGGGGGCGGGAAGCGCCTGACTTGAAGATAATCTGAGGGTGGCGCCAGGCGGGAGCTCCCCGTCGGCTGGGAGCGTCGAGCGCCCGCCAAGTGGCGTTGAGGCTCCCGCTTGCTCCTCGGCGGGCATCCGTCTACACCGACCCCGATCGTACATCGCCCACGTGCATTCCCGAACCCACTGTACACGCAATGCTACTTGGAAACATCCGTCAGCATACAGCGTAAAACAAGACAGGTGAACAAGACAAGGGAGGGGATGAAGACGAAAAAGAGGAAGAGGTTGCGCGGCGGGATGAAGTAGGTACGTGGAGGGCTGGATGAGGGAACGGAAGGTCGTGGCCAACGGAGATGGGCTGGTATGGGATGTATGTAGAGTAGAGGGTGGTAGGGGATCAAGGCAAGGCGGGAAGTGGCTGACACGAAGGCGGATGAAAGAAGTGCATGGCGGTGCATTTACAATATGTAAAGCAGAGAATAGGGCGAAAAACGCTCGATCCGTGGCTGACACGAAAGTGAAAGAATGGTAAGAAGCGAAGACTGAGGGCGGCGAAGATGATGTGGGATGCTATGGAATGTAACAGCGGAGAACTAGGAACAGGCGACTGCCAGAGGTTAACCTTGTTAATTGTCTGGTGGTCCTATCGTACCACCAAAAAAAAAAAAAAAAAAAGAGAACTAGGAACAGGCGGAGATGATAACAGCGAAGAGGATGAGCGCTCACCTTGATGTGCGCGTCGTCATGCTCCGGGTACGCGCGTACGCGCGCCCATCCTGGCCGAGGACGAGTCTTGCATTGCATCTTCGTCGTCAAAACGAGACTCGCGATGCCCGCCAAATGTCCGAAACACATGCACTCGATTCGTCGAGCCCGGAACGCACCCGGCAACATCAGCTTGATCACCCGCCCCCGTCCTTCCTCGCTCGCTCCCTCCCTGTCTCTGCGGGCGACACGCCTCCCGCGCCCGCCCCGTTCCTGCCCGATCGCCCGAATCGCTCCCCGCCCTCGCCCCATCACTCCAGCTCCAGCTTCCGCGCGCGCTATCAGCCAGAAAGAAAACCGCAAGCCAGCACAGCGTTCCCGACGACAAAAGGCGATGATGATAGATCCAGGCGGAGGCGAGGTGCGGGAAGTATACGTGTATGTGTGTATGAAGGGTAGTCCGACTCGGAAATGGGCATGGTCCACGGAAAAAGAAGGAAGTGACGAAGGGTCAGATATTGGAAATGAGCGGCCGGTGTGGCGAGTAAAGCACGACAGAGAGAGGTGCCTGACCGTACATGTGCATAGAGGACCGAGCAAGGCGGGAAGTGGCTGACACGAAAAGCGCGAGAGAACGAGCGAGGGAAGGCGGCTGTCGGACGCGAATGGGGACCGATGCGAATTTGATCTGGACGAGAGGACGTGCAGGGGACGTGTACAGGTGGCTGAAGAGGCGGCTGCGAGACGGGCGGGAGGGGAGGGGGAAGATAGTGGTAGCAAATGAGGACGAAAATCATAGCGCGGAACAAAGCCCTCGAGGTGGGTGGTGCTGGGATGCAGCGTATGGAGTTCTCCGTGAGCGCCTGAGGCTTGTCTCCCCGTCCAACTCGCAACCCCGCTACTAGCAGCCCCCGCCCTCCCGCCCGTATAAACGGGTACACATATACCTCGCTCCCGCCTCGTCGCAACCAGCCTTCAGCTGCAGCGCGTGCTAAGTACTAGCTGAAAAGAAAACCGCTCGTCAGCGTCCGCACAGATCCAGAGTCGTTCCGCATGAAGAGGGATGGATGGGAATGGGCAGAGGCGGGAAGCATGAGGCTGAAGTGTGCTATATGAAAGGGAAGGACGAAGTGCGCAACGGGGAGTGGTTAGTCGGAGGGATGGTGCACGGGAAAGGGAGGGAAGGCACGACAGAGGGCAAGAGGATGGTTGGAGGGGAGAGTAGAGTATGGTGGCTGACGGACGTAAGGAAACACGGGAGAGGTGGCTGACATGGATGGAGGTCAACACGAAGAGGAGAGGAGGGGCGGCAGGCGTGACATGGAGGTATGAAGGTTGCTGACGCGACGAAAAAACGGGTGAAGAAGAAAGCTCGGCGCGGAAATTCAAAGGCGAAGAAGATGGGAGGGGAGGAGGGGCGAGAGAGTGAAAAGCACGCACTCACATCGACATCCGAATTTAGGGTCCCAAGACGCCCCCGGCGCGTCGGTGTGCTTGCCCCGGGCGCAAAAGCGACATTCAGCTCCGCGGGAGCGGGAGCAACACGCCGCGGTTAGTGGCCCCATCGAAATGGGGTTCATTCCAGATCGGGCCCTCCGCTGTTCAGCTATACGCGTTCCCCGGCGAGTTCGAAGCCAAGGCAGCTATGGCCCTGATTGGCAGCTGAACTCGCGTTCTGTCTGCTTTGGTGCCGCCAGGTCGTCCTAGATAGCACATGGCGAGTCAGACAGCGTCTCTCAAGGATAGATAGGGCGGGCGCGGGTTTGAATGGAATATGACTGTGGACGGCATGTGGGTCAGAAGGAAGAAGGGAAGCGCTGGGACTCCAGGTGGGGGCTGACATGCAAAGAAAAGAGAGGGTAACACGTCTGAATGGCTGTTGGCTACGACGGGAGGGTGGCTGACACTGAAGCGAGTGGAAAGGGCGGAGAACTTGAAGCGGCAGACAAAGTAACGAAACGACGCGGCAACTCACCAACTTATTCGAGCTCGAGCGCGACACTTCATAGTATCCGACACCCTCCGTGCATAAGTACGGGACCTTCCCATCCCACCGCGAATCCATTTGCTGCTGGCCAGGGGGCAAAATTCCTGTCCGCATTGGTCCAGACTAGACCGAGGGATGCGCCAGAAAATCACTTGGCTTTGCCTTGCGACTCGGAAGGCCTTAAATTTCCTTGTTCCTCCGTCGGGAAGATTGTCTCGACGCGTATAACAGCAGGAGCAGGCGAATGGGATGCGTTGAGTGGCACTGGCAGGCTCGGGAGCAATTGTTCGGATCACGGTCCGACACCTCACATGATCAATGTTCAACTTTGGTTCAACTTCAAGTTGACTTTTTTGGTTCAATTTCTCTCGACTCAATTGGGTATTCCCCGTCCTTACAATATTATTCATGGAACATCCAGAATTTTTGTTTCCCATTTTATCTCGAAACATACTCCCTCCGACTCACCCAAGTCTCCAACTATCCCGGCTTCCCTCACTGGCAGGCTGGTACATCCCGTGTCACTGGCACCGTCTCCTGCGCGCGCTATCAACCCACGCTCCGATTCTCTCACAGAAATATAGAAAAGAGAACCAGTGGTGCGTGGCGCGCATTTGCAGCCAATGTTAGGGTCTCATGTTCCCGTGCAGACGATCCTGGTTCGATTCCAGGCTGGTTCATGATTCAACCAGATTCGCCTTGACAACCTTTTTGCGTTCCCTTCATATTTCCTTCCTTGTTTACCGCTCATATTCAAAATACGGAGCAAGACCCGGATGCTAGAGACCCAGTCAGTTCTGGTCGGAGAGCGCAACACCGGTTCGATATCGATGCTTTAAGTAAATTTACACCTCTAATTCTGACATCAGATGCAGGATCACGATTTTTTCTTGCGTCCTTTGAGTCTCCCTGATAGTGTTTCCTTTGCAATTCAGCCGCAGGGGATAGTATCATCCGCCGGTGTGTCGGGAACCTGGAAATCCCTCGCTGAGCCCTGGTAGGAAAACCTTTTCTCCCTACCCTTATACAGGCACTAAACTCGCCGCAGCAGACCCTAGCACGCCCCGTTGAAAGCCAGTTACACAGACATCTCTGGTTCAAATCCAGGTTGGGTTATTTATTCCCTTTGCCCTTCCTCATTTTTTTCCTATTGCGTCAGCTCACGCATGACTGTTTAGGTACAGGCGCAGTCTCCAAACCTACACACATAATCAACGGTACGATAGTAAGTATCTAGCTCGGAATGGAAGACACAATTACATTTCTTCCTCTCGCCGGAAAATCTCCTCAAGCATCCCGGACTCGCTGATCGGTTTCTACCCCACGTGTCCTGATAAGTCTTAGTCTTTTTGACTCCAGATCTCTGTCAACCCAAGCACCAATTATATGAGGGAAAGAAAGAGAAGAGAGCCGGTGGCGCGTGGTGTGCATCTGCAGCGATTCTTGGGGAATCCTCTGTTTCCGAGCAGACGATCCTGGTTCAATTTCAGGCTGGTTCATATCCGATTGGGCGAGCCTTTTTTATATTTCTCCTGAATTTCCTACTTCTTCGCTGTTCATATGCGAAGCACTGAAAGCAATTCGGTATACAACAAAGTGCCAAGACTAGTCAATTTCAGAGAGCTCATCACCGGTTCGATGTTTTCGGCCCGTCTTCGCGTCCATCCGCTGATTAGTATCTATCTATGTATACAGCATCGCAGAGCGGCGTGTGTATCGACGGAAAGATCTCCTTGGTTCCCCTGACTGATTCACGTACGAGGTATCTGTGTAGAGTTCCCGGCTCACCAATTACTCGCAATTCACTCGAGTCGTGAACTTATTTATTCATCGCATCCTTTGTCGCCTCCTTTATACAGGCACCAAAATGACTTAGAGAGACCCAATGGCACCCGGCGTGCATCTGCTTCGTTTAGATCTTTCGGAGTCCTCGTGAAAGACATTTATGTACGCAGACATCCCTGGTTCGAATCCAGGTTGGGTCACTATCTTTAGCGTCCACTCGTCGTCTTTTTTTCTCTTGGTGATCGCCCTCAATTCAATGCTGTTCGTGTTGTTGTCCACATTTCATCACCTCTCAAACCCACCTGAGAATGTCTTCGGCCATCTCAGACTCGCCGTATTCACCGATCGGTTTCCGCCATATCTTGACAAGTCCTCCACTCGATGAATCCAGCTCTCTGTCAACTCACACTCCAATTCTAACACAGAAGTACAGAAAAGAGAACCTGTGGCGTGTGGTGCGCATCTGCAGCCAATGTTAGGGTCCTTTCGTTGTTCCCGCGCAGACGATCCTGGTTCGATTCCAGGCTAGTTCATATCCGGTTGGGCGAGCCTTTTTTATATTTCTCTTGATTTTTCCTACTTCTTTGCTGTTCATCTGCGAAGCACTGAACGCAGGGCGGTATAAGTACCAGGGCTAGTCAATTTCGGACAGTTCAACAACACCGGTTCAATGTTTTCGGCCCTTCTTCACGTCCATCCTCTAATTAGCTTTTATTTATGCAGCATCGCATAGCGGCATATGTATCGACGGAATAAGGCTCCCTTATGGCTGATTCCTGCACGATTCAGTTGCAACGTACGAGGTATCTGTGTAGTGTTTCCGGATCACCAATTGCTCACAGAATTCACTCGAGTTGTGTAAACTGATTTCTTTGAACTTATTTATTCATCGCATCCTTTGTCGCCTCCCTTATACAGGCACCAAAACGACTTAAAGAGACCCAATGGCACCCGGCGTGCATCTGCTTCGTTTGGATCTTCGCCATTTATTTACGCAGACATCCCTGGTTCGAATCCAGATTCGGCCACTACTGAGCGCTGAGCATTGCCTCGTCTTTTTTCTCTTGGTGAACGCGCTCAACTCATTGCTGTTCAGTGTTATTGTCTACATTTCATCATCCTCTCAAACTCACCAAATAATCTCCTCAACCATCCCGGACTCGCTGATCGGTTTCTACCCCACGTGTCCTGATAAGTCTTAGTCTTTTTGACTCCAGATCTCTGTCAACCCAAGCACCAATTATATGAGGGAAAGAAAGAGAAGAGAGCCGGTGGCGCGTGGTGTGCATCTGCAGCGATTCTTGGGGAATCCTCTGTTTCCGAGCAGACGATCCTGGTTCAATTCCAGGCTGGTTCATAGCCAATTCTCCACCTTTTTTCAGTTTCCCTATTTTTTAAAACTTGTACGCTGCTCATATGCAAAATACGGAACGACACCAGTAACGCTCGATGCCGGAACCAGTCAAATCTGATCGGAGAGCACAACACCGGTTTGCTGTTTTCGGCTTTTAAACTCTTTTTCGTCTTACACTCCCTTCAAGGTAGCACGCTGCGTGCAACTTCCCCGGACCCTTGGAAGCTATTCACGCAGATATCTCTGGTTCAATTCCAGGTTGGGTTATTCCCCTTGCCCTTTGTCTTTTTTGTTATTGCGTCTGCTCACGCATGACTGTTTAGCTACAGGCCAAGTCTCCCACCGTGTATGCACACAACAATACACGGTGTGCGATATAATATATCTCGGAACGGAAGATATAATAGCCTCACAGAGATGTCTGGCTCAAGCTTCGACACGCACTGGCCTAGGCCGCCTAGCGACGGGCGCACCCTAAGCAGAAGCCTGGCGAACGGGAAGTCGAGCAGCAGTATCCAGTGGCGTCCTCTGGGCGTCCTCAATGTAGCTGATTAATTCTGGCACGAATCGAGTCTGGGGATGCGTTGACTAGGCCTTGGATTCGGTTCGATTCAACTGGAACTGTCGAGGAGCATGTTCGGATCACGATCTGACGCCTCACAGATCGATGTTCAACTTCATGTTGACTTTTGGTTCAATTTCTGAAGCCAAGTTTAGGTTGGCTAGGCTGACGCGTTGACGTTCCAGATATGCCTCCAGTTTTAAATCTGCGGGTTTCAATTGCAAACAACGCTGGTTTCACTCTACACTCAGGAAAGTTCAAATTCCAAAATGAAGTTGGCGGTGATGGCAGTGGGAGTCAATTGGCTGTTTCCTGTCCTTACAATATTACACAGGGCATGTCTAGAACTTCTTTTTTCTGCTGTACCTCGAAACATATTCCCTCTGGCTCACCAAAGTCTTCGGCTATCTCGGCCTTCCTGGTACAAGCACAAGCGGCTGAAGTGGAGCAGTGTGCGCGCCATGGTTCCCAAGATAGCTGATTGTGGAGCCAGGCAGGGTACACCGGCGCTAACTCTGCTCGAAAACAAAGTGTTCATCGTTTTCAAAATAGCTGGAATGAGTCCCTCAACGATCTGCGTAACTGCCGGAGCGAAGCGAAGGCACATCTTGTTGATATTTGGTTTGGTGGTATTTTTGATCTTGTGCCTCGGTATTTTGGTTCGTTATAGTGGTTAAACGTTAAACATTGGATATTAGTAGTAATTCCTAAGAGAAACCTATGGGATACCATAGGCCACTTTTATCATCTTCAAATGCGTGTTCCTCCAAGTCGTCAGGTTCAAATTCAATCAATCTGATGAGTCTGTCCGCCTGAGTACCGAAATTCTGATCCAGATTGAGTGATGATTGAATGATATGCGCGCCAACTCACGTTTAACCAAGCCAAGAGTCCTCGCCGATCAAACTCGTGACACTGAATCCAGAAAGTATCTTCAACCATCTGCCGGAACGTGTTCAACAGTTCTGGCACAGGGGGTGCTTGAATCAAACAACGACACCACTGACTGGCAAAATACCAGTGTGTAATATGTGTTGGAGCCCTATGGGTCAAAGCCAACCGTCCATACAAACCTTCACGGCGTACAATTGGCTTCAATTCCGCTGTCCTGGAAAAATTTGTATTACAGGGAACGACGAGTTGCTGGGGCTCACCTATAGCCGAGGAGCTGCAGAGCAATTTCCGCTGCTCTCAATCGAATCATGGGCGAAGGACTACCCAACACAAAACGCCACATTTTATCGCAGTCGTAAGTCCTTTCCTTCCCATTCCAGGGCCCTGCCAACAGTTGCTGAAGAATTACTCCGAGAGAAGAGTATATGTACGGCCAGGGGCCGAACCATTCCACACTCGACGCCATGCAGAACTCCAAGACCTCTGGGATTGGGTCAAAAAGTGTTCGCAGCAAAGTATTCCAGGTGTCGTCCAGGTCATGCTGGAAACCCATAGTCCAAGGGCTGTCTGGCGACTGCGAGGCTTGTATGTCGATAATTCTCAAGAAGTCGATGATGTAAAAGAATCTGCGCTCCATCGACTTCGCATCCCCACACAGGATTTTTAACCTGTCCGGATCCATGCTGTCACGGAAACATCGAAGACAATGGCGGATGAAATTGTCTCGCTCCGATAGCGGTAACTGTAAGGGGTGGTACATCCAATGATAATGGGCGTATGACACGCTTGAATACGATTGATAAGTTGAAACAAAAAGGAAAAACGAGGAGCAACTCACATGGTACTCGAGTGACGTTCTGGATTCTCGACATTGTCCTCAACAATGGAGAAACAACGCCAGCCCAAGTCCTTGTGATATTGATTAATGTCCAGGAAGAAGGTTCCTGCCCGGGTCGGGTTAAACAGGAAGTCGCGGATTGAGGTATGGTGGAGCTGGATCTGGTCGTCGTCCGAATCCGGGATAAACAGAATAGAGTGGAGTCCTCGTAGCGCAAACCGAATACTTCCACGGGGGAGACCAAGTAAAGCATCCAGAAATGACACGCAGAGGCGTTCGTCCTCCGAAATCGCAAAAAACGCCCCCAGTATGCGCACCAGTAGGGACACATTTGGGTTTGTCGTAAGGATGAATGTGTACAGTGCGTCGAGATCTGCAAACACTGCAGTGTTTGTTTGACCAGCGGACAAACCGAGGACGAGTTCAAGCTGCTCCACCGGATGGCAATATTCATCGTCGACAAATTTAATAACTGTGGCGGCATATATAAACTGCCCAGAGGCATTTTGTACGAGTTTCTCGATATCTCGTTCGGAGGGCCACGAGACCCCGGTTTCGAAGTGATTGGGGAGGCGCTTCTGCCTTATCTCGGCGAAACGTTCGCGGAGGTAATGGAGAATATCCCGGCCTGGATTGAAGGTTTCGTCCAGCACCAGGCGACGGAAGTGCGCATTAGGCGGTAAGGCGTCGAAAGTTTCCCGAATATTAGGCTCGGGCCGGCTACAGATGAGGAACCTAATGGGCAAGTGATTCTCGACGAGCATTCGAAAAATCATCGTGACAATGCGCTTTTGCATTGGTTTGCCATCGCATTCATCCAGCCCGTCGATAATCACCAGATAGGGCTTCTGAGCGGCTACGTCCAATTGCTCGAGGGGGTTCACGAGCAATGCGCGAGCCTGCTCCTCGATAGTCTTGTTGCAAATCGCCGGATCCGCCTCCACCGCCTCACCGATGCCCCTCCGTAGCTGTGGGATTTGAAGTGCAAGCTGGTACGCAATGGTGGGAAATAGGCTTTTCCCAGAACTCCCGCCCATTCGCCATCTGGCGAAAAAGAAGGTGGCGACAAGTGCATCCTCGGCGGCCCATTTCTCTGCCATCGTTTGTGCGATGGAGGACTTGCCGGCGCCTGCGGGTCCGTATAGCCACATGACACGGGACGCTTGATCGCTCTCGTCCGCCCAGGCTTGTATCGTATTTTGTACCGCGATCCTGGTGTCCGGGTGGCACTGTGGAGGCGGAAACCGTTGTTCTGAGTTGTACAAAGAATCCCCAGATATGTTTCGCTCGAGGATAGTGATCCCTGGAGTCGTTCTGTAGGTTAGACGTAGACCAAGGCGAAAATGTAAAGAACGGGACGCGCCGTTTTCTCCCTGAGGTTGAACCAAGTTCCCTGCGAAGTGGTATTCATTGTGATGGCCTGAAACCTGGTTGAATGTCCCGCCAGAGATGTGGAGCCGGTAGGCGTCGAGTAGATCGGCTTCGTCGAGTGGATAGGCATCGGTGAGGGACATGGTAAGGAGCTGCCGTATGCACCGCCTCGCGCGCCTGTTTTTGTTGCACAGCATCGTTGACAGTGGCAGCATGCCAGAACCTACAATTGAATCGCAAGGACACCATGACCATCGCGAGAAAATAAATCAATGGGTGGTGGTAAGATGAGGGAGGTAACCACTGATTCGACATACACTCAGAAGTTCGGTTGAAAGAACGAGGTCCTTATTCCATAAGTATGGTCGCGGCATGTCAAACCGCAATTTGGACTTTCCCCTCCAAATCTTTGCCTGTGGGTAGAGAAGGGTACACCGATTTCGGACAAAAAAGTCCGGGAGCAAAACATCGCGGCTGTCCCCGCCCCGTCGAAACGGGATTCATGTCAGATCGAGCTCTCCGCTGTCGGTCTGCACGCCTCACCGCCGATTTAAGGCCAAGGGCAGGATTGCCCCGCGTTTCAGCTGAATTCGTGTTCTGTCTGCGTTGGTGCCGCCGGGGCGTCCTAGATAGCACAAGGCGAGACAGACAGCGTCTCTCAAAGATAGATAGGGCGGGCGTGAAACGAGATCAAGGACAGTGGGCGGAGGAGGGGTGTGGACGTGCGGGTCAGAAGGAAGAAGGTGGGCCTTGGAGCGCTGGAGAGCTAGGACTCCAGATGGTGGTGGCTGACATGCAGGAAAAAGAGAGGAGAGTACCTCTGAATGGGCTGACGCCTACGATGGGAAGGTGGCTGACATGGAAGCAAATGGAAAAGGGGGAGAAGGGGTAGATAAAGTAATGAAACGACGCGGCAACTCACCAACTTATTCGAGCTCGAGCTCGAGTGCGACACGTCATCCGGTTGTGCGGGATTCAGTATCCGACACCCTCCGTGCATAAATACGTGACCTCACCATCCCAGTCCGAATCCAATTTCCCATAGGCAAGATTTCCATCGATTTGACAGGATTGGTGTAAGGGGAGCAGAGCAAGCAAAAGTCGCCCAGACAGCGCGCGCACTGGAAGATGAAGGTTTAAAATTTCTTTGTTCCTCCGTCGAGAAGATCGTCTTGACACACATAGCCACGGGCGCACGCTATTAGTATGTGGTCTAAGCACATGTGTTCGGCGCGGAGCGTAAGTGGATTTACCGTTCAGGCCTCGCAACGACAAGCAGGCGAATGGGAAGTCGAGCAGCGGCGGCCTCTGGACGTCCCCAATGTATCTGAATCATTTCGGCACGAATCGAGTATGGGGATGCGTTGACTGGCAGTGGTCAAGGAGTCGAGGAACTAGCATGTTCGGAATCACGGTCCGACACATCACATGATCAATGTTCAACTTTGGTTCAACTTCAAGTTGACTTTTGAAGTTTTGGTACAATTTCTCTTGACTCAATTGGCTATTTCCCGTCCTTAAAATATTCATGGAACGTCCAGAATTTTTGTTTCCCGTTTCACTTCGAAACATACAGTACTCCCTCCGACTCACCAAAGTCTTCAGCTATCCCGGCCTCCCTGGTACATAATGCCGTGTCACTGGCACCGTCTTCTGCGCATCCTATAACTCACGCTCCAATTTCTCTCATAGAGGTACTGAGAAGAGAACCGGTGGCGCGTGGTGAGCATCTGCAGCCGATATTACGGACAGGATTGTGGTTTCCGCGCAGACGATCCTGGTTCGATTCCAGGCTGGTTCATGATTCGCCCGGATAGCATTTTTGCGTTCTCTTCGTATTTTCTTGCTTCTTCGCCGCTCATATGCAAAATATGGAACGATACCCAGATGCTAGACCCAGTTCTGGTCGGAGAGCGCAACACCGGTTCGATATCGATGCTTTAAGTAAATTTGCGCCTCTAATTCGGACATCAGATGCAGAATCACGAATCTTTCTTGCGTCTTTTGAGTCCCCCTAATAGTGTTTACTTTACAATTCAATTGCAGCGGACAGCACTATCATCCGCCGGTGTCGCGGACGCGGAAATACCTCGCCGAGTTTTGACTTATTTTATGAACTTACTTCTTCATCGCATCCTCTATCGCCTCCGTTTATACAGGCACCGAAACGACTTAGAGAGACCCAATGGCACCCGGCGTGCATCTGCTTCGTTTAGATCTTTCGGAGTCTTCGTGAAAGACATTTATGTACGCAGACATCCCTGGTTCGAATCCAGGTTGGGTCATTGCGACTGCCTCGTCTTTTTTCTCTTGGTGATCGCGCTCAATTCAATGCCGTTCAGTGTTGTTGCCTATATTTCATCTCTCAACTTTCACCAAAGAATCTCTTCAACCACCCCAGACTCGCCGTGTCCACCGATCGGTTTCCGGCCCCCGGGATAGGATTTCCTCTCGGCGACTACCATAGGCTCTCTGAATTCACGCTGCTCCAACTCTATCACAGAGATACAGAAAAGAGAACCTATGGCGCGTGGTGCGCATCTGCAGTCAATGTTAGGGTCCTTTAGATGATCCTGGTTCGATTCCAGGCTGGTTCATATCCGATTGGGCGAGCCTTTTTTATATTTCTCCTGAATTTCCTACTTCTTCGCTGTTCATATGCGAAGCACTGAAAAGACTAGTCAATTTCAGAGAGCTTATCACCGGTTCAATGTTTCCGGCCCTTCTTCACGTCTATCCGCTAATTGGTATTTATTTATGCAGCATCGTATAGCGGCTTATGTATCGACGGAATAAGGTTTCCTTATGGCTGAGTCCTATACGATTCGGTTACAACGTACAAGGTATCTGTGCCGTGCACCCAGATCATTGACACCAATTGCTCACAGGATTCAGTCGAGTCGTGAACTTATTTATTCATCGCATCCTTTGTCGCCTCCGTTATACAGGCCAAAACGACTTAAAGAGACCCAATGGCACCCGGCGTGCATCTGCTTCGTTTGAGTCTTGGCGATGAGACATTTATTTATGCAGACATCCCTGGTTCGAATCCAGGTTGGGTCACTACCATCGCCGCGTCTTTTTTTCTTTCTCTTGGTGATCGCGCTCAATTAAACGCTGTTCATGTTTTTGTCCCCACTTTATTATCCTATCAAACCCACCAAAAAATCTCTTCAACCACCCCAGACTCGCCCTATTCACCGATCGGTTTCCGTCATATCTTGACAAGTCTTCAACTCGATGACTCTAGCTCTCTGTCAACCCACGGTCCAATTATAACACAGAAGTACAGAAAAGAGAACCTGTGGCGTGTGGTGCGCATCTGCAGCCAATGTTAGGGTCCTTTCGTTGTTCCCGCGCAGATGATCCTGGTTCGATTCCAGGCTAGTTCATATCCGGTTGGGCGAGCCTTTTTTATATTTCTCTTGATTTTTCCTACTTCTTGGCTGTTCATCTGCGAAGCACTGAACGCAGGGCGGTATAAGTACCAGGGCTAGTCAATTTCGGACAGTTCAACAACAAACACTGGTTCAATGTTTTCGGCCCTTCTTCACGTCCATCCTCTAATTAGCTTTTATTTATGCAGCATCGAATATCGGCATATGTATCGACGGAATAAGGCTCCCTTATGGCCGAGTCCTGCACGATTCAGTTGCAACGTACGAGGTATCTGTGTAGTGTTTCCGGATCACCAATTGCTCACAGAATTCACTCGAGTTGTAAACTGATTTCTTTGAACTTATTTATTCATCGCATCCTTTGTCGCCTCCCTTATACGGGCACCAAAACGACTTAAAGAGACCCAATGGCACCCGGCGTGCATCTGCTTCCTTTGGATCTTCGCCATTTATTTACGCAGACATCCCTGGTTCGAATCCAGATTGGGTCACTACTGAGCGCTGAGCATTGCCTCGTCTTTTTTCTCTTGGTGATCACGCTCACTTCAATGCCGTTCAGTGTTGTTGCCTACATTTCATCTCTCAACTTTCACCAAAGAATCTCTTCAACCATCCCGGGACTGGGTTTCCGGCCCCCGTGTCCGATAAGTCCTCCACTCGATGACTCCAGCTAATTCTAACACAAAAGTACAGAAAAGAGAACCGGTGGCGCGTGGTGCGCATCTGCAGCCGATATTCGCGCAGGTATTCAATGCTGCTTCCGCGCAGACGATTCTGGTTCGATTCCAGGCTGGTTCATGATTTCCCAGGCTCGTATTGATGACCCTTTTTCAGTTCTCTTCATTTCCTTTTTTTTTCGTTGCGAAATATGCGAAATATGGAACGACACCCAGTAACGCTCGATTCCAGAACCAGTCAAATCTGATCGGAGACTCCGGGAGAGCGCAACACCGGTTTGCTGTTTTCGGCTTTTGAAAAATTTCTCGCCAAGTGATTATGTTTTCGTTTCCGATGCGTACAACGCAACACATACAAGGGCCGGCAGCAGCTACGCGTAGGAGACTATAGTTACAGTAGCCCCAGTCCGTAAGCTCCTATCGACGAGATATATGACCCCCAACCGATCGTCCACCACGAAGTCAAACTCCATGCTATTCAAATGTTCCCAACCAGAAATTTCAAGGGGCCGGAAAACAATATGTGGCGTGGGTTGGAACATGTACTGCACAATTCCAAAGGCGTTGTGCCGGTCCCTGATCACGACAAGCGTGCGGGACGAGCTAATTGCGAAAGAGTCTACACGGTCGGGGTGCTCGTAGAGGCGGAGTGGGCCGAATTCGAGGTGGGAGCCCATGTCTTCGGCGGGCCAGAAGTGGAGATAGTTGGGCCACCGCTGCGTAACATGGAAGATACCGTATGTTGGACGTGGGGGCAGGCGACCCACACCGTTGAGAGTGTCGCGATCAGTCTCTCCAATCTCGTCGACGAGAAATGGAAGCGTTCGCTTCACTGTGTTGATCTGGACCTCGGGTGCCATGAGCGGAGATCGGAGGTGCAAAATTTCCACGTATTTTTCAAAATGTCGGGTGGTATAAATGTCGTCTCCGTGAATGGCAATGGCTCGCGGTGCATATCGTAGCGAGTCAATGGAGCGGGACAATGTCACTCTACGGATGAATTTGTCCGGGGATGCAAAGTCGTAGAGCAGTATCATATCCTTGTTGCCGATCGAGAGCATGACTGCGATCATCTTGTCAGTCAAATCCACGTTCCACACGGATGGGAAAGTGTCGGGAATAATCCCATTTCTGGAGGTGACTTTGGAGAAGGTGACCGCAGATGGATTTCGATGGTCAATCTGGGAAACAACGAGCTCCAGAATGGTGTCGGATGCTCTGGGAAGATAAATTTGGATGCGGCGATGACAAAATATGAGCCCACATTACCTTTCAGTAAGATAGCCCTTTCCAATATTGCATTTGCCGGGAGCTGAAAATGTGGATATTGCTGAAGATCTGGTATATCCCTCCGGTGAGCCAATCGCGCCGATCATATTTCCCGATGTCATATCCCAACACTCGAGTCGATCCGGTAGCAGCGTCAAGTAGAGGCGAGACCCCTGAATGGGATGGAATTCCCCCCGAAGCGTATCATACTCTATGCTTATTTTTCGGATGGAACTGGGGCGTGGCACCTTCGAAGCCCAATTCTTCATCAGCCTATACGCGTAAGTGGCCAGTTCTTGAAGTTTAGCAAGTGAGAGAGATGTTATTTCGGTTCCAGGAGAGCAGGGGAGAGGTCTCCTGTGGAACTGTTCCATCCTGTTCAGAGCCGTAATCCAGAACGATGGGAAAAGCGTGAGAGCTTTGCAAGCGGAACATGTCTGCGGACGAGATGGTCAGATTTTTGGAAATTCATACAAGGAGAGGTTTACAGCAACGAGTTGAAGGGATTCTTGTAGATCAAGATGGCTGGTTATCTCGAGGAGGATGTCCGGAGGACTTTCCGTCAGTGACATGGTGGTTGAGAAGAAGCAGCGATGGGGCTGTGCAGCCAGTGGTCTCCAATCCAATTCGCACCCGCTTTTAAGTTCCTACTTATCACCTCCAAGATCCAGTCTATTGCTATTCTTTCAAGAAAACATACCCCCTCGGTCTTCAAGAATATTCGGGGCGCGAAATTTTGACTCGGTGAAGGTAAACAATCGCACCGTTTTCAAGATTCCACCCCACCCGGCGCCGGGCGTAACCAGAAGCAAGATTAGAATAGAGAAAATGTCGATTTTATATTCTAATCGAGTCGAACGCTCTTTTTCTGACCCTGCCAGTTTTTTCATGCGGCGAAATGCGAGACAGTTGAAATTCCGCTATGATGTTCTTTCTGGATTGGCGACGTCTGGTCCGCAGTAGTTCGGGAATCCGTACAGAGGATGTGAGCAACGATAGCGAGAGCTGCACCTCACCTTATGAATCGCATGGGTGGATCCCCAGCCCAGCTATCTGTATGGTTCGAATTCATCAATTTTCCAAAAGGCCGCCTCGCACGCCGCACCACTGGGTTTGGCCTGTGAAGCCTCATACATCCATTGGCATTCAATGAATCTGATGACCGGCCGTCATCGTTTAACTTCAAGCCGTCACGAATCGCGCGGTTCATAATTAAACGAGATCATGGTAATAATTTTTCAAATTATTGGCAGCCGGCTGAAGCTAGGAGCCAGACTCAAAGAAATAAATCTTTGAACAATCGTGCTTCCGGGGTCATGAGAAGACGTCGAGGGAGGTCGAGGGCCAATTCGGGGCCAATGTATCCAACAGCCAAGTTGCAGCCAAGGCGGTGACAAACCGACACGTGGTGTGACAGGACGTGGCCAGATTTGATCCGACATGAAAAAGCTGTGCGCAGCTACCAGCCACCTAATTGACCAAAAATGGCCAACCCCTCCGGCTTCCTCACATTTCCCAACGAACTGATACACACAATTGCAGGTCTTTGTGAGGCAGGAGACCTCTTGGTACTGTGTCTAACGAATCGCCGGATACATGACGTTGCTTTGAAATGGATCTATCGCACCATAAACCTAGACGATCCTGCTCGGCTGGTGAACTGCTGCGCGACCCTCATTTCGCGGACAGAAGCTGCGGAATCGGTCCGCCAACTCACGATGTATGTTCTTTCAGTGTCGCTGTACCAGCCGTTAATCGACCGCGCCGCAGCCGGTGCCACCCGCGCCTTGCCATGAAAAGTTTCTATGCAATCGTGGCATGTGCGATCAAAGGCCTAAAAAATCTCCGGATTTTGAACATCTGGATCTCTCATTCCATTTTCCGGGCGTTGGCGGATATGCGGTTCCCCCAACTGCTCGAATGCCGGATTCCTTATGCCGTCGAAATTATCCCATTCTTACAAAGGCATCCCGGGATTGCCAAGATCTCCGTGTCTCCCTTCGGAGAGTTTTCCCGCGGCTCGCCTTTCCGATTCGCATCATGCACCCAGCCGATCTTTTTGCCCAAATTGCAGCGTTTCGACGGACCAGTAAACATCGCATGCTCCATCGTACCCGGTTCCCAAACGCCCATCATGTCGATTGACTGGGTCTCCGACTCGGACCTGTACTTTTCAGACGGCACCCTGCCAGATCACCAGAAGTACTTTTCGGATCGCTTGGCAGCTCTGGCACGTCCAAATGTTGTTAGCCTGCGCAATATCGTGGGTGCATGGGACTGTGAAATTCTACCCGCCATCACAAGCCACATGCCGCATCTAGAGTATCTTGCGTTCGGAAACTTGCTGAACTGTCCGGGCAAGGAGGTAAGCCGCATGAGAGTTAGGGTTCGCGTATGCTGATGGGCCGTTATAAGTCGTTCATATCCTCTATCGATGCCGTCCTCCATTGTCTGCCACGGCTCAACACTCTCTCTCTGCTCGAAGGCATCCCCTCCGCCCGCTCCCCCGACGACGATACCCTGGATCAGGAGTTCGCAATCGTGCGTAGGTGGGGCGCGCACTCTCCCTCCATCTCCAGTGTTATCCTCCCAAGCGAAACGCCGTGGGTACGCTGCAGCGAAGTGTGGTTTCCCTTCCCGAACGTCGCGAGCGAGACCACGGCGAAGTGGTTTTTGACAACGGTAGCTACTACCCCGGCACTACCACCCCTCTACGCAGCCCTCGCGGTACATCTGGCGGGAGATGATGGGATGCTGCTCGTGGAGCGCGCAATGGAGAACGACGGGGCTGGCCCTGATTTCGTAGTGGCAGTAAGAGAAGGGGTGGGGGCCGTGAGAGACGGAGGGTCGTGGTCTGTCTCCCTTGTGGAGGATGACTCGGAGAAAGAAGTTTGATTGCTGCGGGAGTTCCATGGGAGCGTTCGTATCTCCAGATACGGAGTTCGTAGCTCCCAACTTTGAGCCCCTTCAAGTCCTGTACATGCACTATAGAATCGTAGATTGGTCTGCATGCGCTCTCGAAAAGCGAGCCGTTTCCTTCACGTCGCGGTTTTGACCGATCACTGGGCAGTGGTTGCACAACTACAAGGCAAAAAAAGTGGCCAAGCTGGAAAGCGCGCGAAATCGAGAAGTTCGAAAAATAATAGTGTTTTTAGGCATGCATTAGAGTCTAGGCATCGTTTCTGTGCTTTTTTTGTGCAACAAGTGAACAAGGACCAGTTAGGGCTGTTCGCCGGCGGCACTTTATGGGGTGACATCCTTACCGTGCTGCCAGTGCCCGTACTACATCAAACATATGGGATCCTAAACTACTTACGGTTACCCGTATTACGACTGTATACGGGTACTGGTAGTATACGGTGGTGCGGTTTCAGGCAAATATATAAAAAGGTATCTATTGGAGGTAAAGTCTCCGAGACTAAGTTCATGTTTTGACTGACACTCACGCTTGTGCGGATATGTACACCGGCAGCTATTGGAAGGCCGCCTTGTTCCAGCCGCAACTACGCGAGATCAAAGCCGGGAGGCCGAGTTTCGTCCCGCGGAGGCGGTGAGCACGGCCCGAGTCGCTTGCCGTCGCGCTGGCTCTACGGCTTGCGCGGCACGTCATTCAACCTTTTACGGTATGACGGCTAGGTCCAGGGACATAGGGCCTGGATCCCCCATACGCTACGGCTACGACAACGGATGTACAGTACGTCGTGCGGCAACAACCTTGTCCGTATCACGTTTTATTTGTTGTGCTCCTTGTGCGTATTCTTACTGATGTGAAACAGTGTGAAACGACGAAGACGCCGTTCCGTGGTACGTATGTCGTGAGAGACGTACGGCTCAGAGGGGAGATCCAACAGCCGGAGCGCGCCCACAGCCCAGACCTCCATCCAGTGACCCTACGTATGACTCGTACCATGGGTGCATTATGCGACATCTCCGGTGCGTGTTGATCTCGTTATGTTATGTACGAGAATCTTGAAAGTTGAAGCTGCTCTTTTTCCGAGTTGTCCGGGCCGATAGGTTTATAAAGGGAGAGAAGGTAGACTCTTTTACTTCGCCATCATGCCCTCTTTTACACTCCCTCCCGCCGACCTATCCCTTCTCCAAGTTTTCCAGTTCCATGCCAAGACGAATCCAGATCACCCGCTATTCAGATATGCAGAGGATGGTCATATCACCTGGTCTCAGGCCGTGAAGATGTTTGCTACAACGGCTCAGCTCATTCGACGCCGCCTCGGTGGGGGTACCACTGTCGACTGCATACCGCCACCCGTAGTGGGAATTCTCGCGGCTGCTGGTAAATTACGACCCCACGCTCTCCTCTCCGTCCTCTAATATTTATTCCGCAGGCTCTATCCTCTACGCATCCCTGATTTTCGGCGCCCTGCGCGCAGGTTGTACAGTATTTCCCCTGTCAACGAGGAATTCCGCCATCGCCATCGCGCACCTAATCGCTGAGTCTGGTATCAAGTACCTACTTGTCAGCCAAGATGCGCACATGCAGGATATCGCGCACAAAGCAGATACCGTGCTTCAATTGAAAAATGTGCACATCAAGATAATTCCGATCCCCACATATGAGGAGATTTCTACCGATGAACACGCAGATCTCGAGGCCCTCCCTCCGCTGCAGGCCATCGACGATGAGCGCGTCCTGCTCATTGCACATTCATCAGGTGAGTATGGTGCAACCGGTGTAGATATGCTCGACGCTGAGAACAAATCTCAGGGTCTACATCGTTCCCCAAGGTCATACCTCTCACGCAAAAATACTTCCTCAAAATTGGCGGAATGAGTAGGTCGCTTTGCTCCGATGCGCCGAATCGATTTATCTATTTTTATTCGCCTCCAGCTCTGGTTGATCTCAGCACTAGGGTACATTCATCCCATGGGGCCGCCATGTTTCGTATGTTCCTCCTCCGCTTCATTCGTGCTACCTGAACGTGATCCAACTAGACGCTATGGGATTTCTCTCCATTATACGCGCCGTAAATACCCGTCCTCACTACAAACAGCTTTGATGCCCACAGAAATACTTAGGCGTACTGCGGGATGATCCTATCGTTCTTTCCGCCGACAACAGACGCGGTCATTGCTACGCCAGAACGACTGCTGGCCTCTGCAGTGGCGACTAGGAGCACGGTGATAGTGTGCCCGCCCATGTTCCTTGAAGTATGTTGCTCCTGACTTTTCCTGCAATTCAATACGAAGCCGATTTCGATTCCCTAGCACTGGGCACAAGACCCCACAAGCATCGAGAAACTGCGAAACTTCTCCGACGTCGTACGTGTCCAGCCAGCCCCAACGCGATCTCCTCCTCATGTGCGCTGCAGAGTTTCGCCGGGGGTCCACTGGCCCAGTCCGTGGGTGATACTCTGGATAGAAATGGCGTGACGGTGACGACTTTGTATGGGATGTGCGTAGCACATCCACGTTGAAGATCGCAGCAGCGAAATAATCCACCCCCCCTCTTTTTTGGGCATGCAGCACCGAGGTCGGTGCCATATCGCAGATGAATCCAGGTAAGTATATGTGCGTCGACCCGCTTCTACCACACCGGCTGATGACCCTTCGCGTCCCAGATGCGCATAAAGACGGCTGGCAATACTTCAAGGTGCGGCGTGCTTCGGCCCGTATTACTCCCATCATGACCCTGGCGTGTTTGCAGTTCGCCCCGACAACCGACCCGGTGCTCGTCCCTGTCGACGGCGACAGCACCGGGTTGTTATTCCAACTCATAATCAGGGTACCGTTCGCAATTGATTTTGATTCCCGACTGAACATATGTAGCAATGCGCGACGAATTGTCTGGCACTACCGAACACGGAGGTGGACGGCGTCCCTGCGTTCGATACCAAGGACCTCGTTCAGCGCCACCCGACGAATCCGGCGCTGTACAGGGTGTATGGGCGCGTTGGTGCGATGCATATACCGTTTGCGCTGGTCATGTTCTCATCAAGAGCCAGACGACCAGATCATGCACTCTGTGAGTATGCGCTCGAGTTATTCTTCGGGCTGAGTTTGCTTGCTCACGGATACGTGCGTAGAACGGCGAAAAGACCAATCCTGGACCGATAGGTACGTGCGCGGACGTCCTGCGGTTCGCAGAGATGCTGACCATGCTGGGCAGAGCAAATTCTTGCGGAGGATCCGCTCGTCAAGGCCGCTATTATGTTCGGTCGTGAACGGCCGCACGCTGGCGTTATCATTGCTCCATCCGAAGAAGTGCAAGACGTGGAATTATTCCGGGAGGCCATCTGGTATTCATGTGGTGAATCTGCTGTTGAATCACGCGCTGACGATAATTACTATAGGCCCACCGTCGAACGGGCGAACGCCTACGCACCAAGCCATTCGCGGATATTCAAAGAAGTATGTGAAGGCATCGTGCCTGTTGGATTCATTCACAACCGTCTCACCGTCTGACACACGTCGCGCAGATGATCGTGCTCGCCACGCCGTCGCGGCCGTTCCAAGAGACGGCCAAGGGCACGCCGCGTCGGCACGCGATTCTCGAGGACTACGCACAAGACATTGATGCGGCGTACGCTGCTTTTGACAACAGTGTTACATCCGCAGTACCTCAGGCTGGCGGGGAAATTTCGATGCAAGACGCGCTGGAGATCGTGCGGGGACACGTCCGCGTCAATGTCGGGCCCAGCATATCCGACCACGAGAACCTATTCGACGCCGGGGCGGACAGGTAGGCCCCGGAACTGCCCGCCGCACTTTCCCCTTGATTTCGATTTACTTTAGTCTTCTGGCGGCGCGGATCCGAAGCGGGGTCATGCACTCGCTGGGCGGGCGCCTGCCCCTGGCCGTCGTCAACGCCATGCCGAACGACGTCGTGTTCACGTCCCCAACCGTCGCGCAGCTCGCGTCATTTGTCTACGGTGTTGCAGTCTGCGCGGCCGCGTTCCCTCGCACCGGTGATCCCGAGACACCGTACAAAAACGTGCCTGTGTCAATCCTCGACAGCAAGGACGACACGATCGTGCGCTTGCGCGAGCCCGCAGCCGGTGAGCCACCGCTGATTCTCGTCCACGGTGCGTGCTTTGCAGGCTCTCCGCTTGGGTCTGATGCGTCTGCTGGTAGGCGGCGGCGGCTACATATACTCGTTCCTCTACATGCAGTCGCATTTCCGCACCGGGCTATGGGCGATCCAGGTCACCTCCGAGACGCCGCGCACGAGCTTCGCCGCCCAGACGGACTTTTACTTTCGCAAGATCAAGGTAATTCGGATTTTTGAATTGAGAATATTTAGTGAATTGGCATGCAGGAAGCGCAGCCGACCGGCCCATATCGGGTCGGGGGATATTCCGCGGGCGCATTCATGGCGTGCCGTATCGCGAAGCTGCTCGAGGCGAACGGCGACGAGGTCATCCAACTCGTGCTCATCGACAACTCACCCTTCATGGGCCTCATCCCGCGCGCGGGCGGCAACGAGTACGCGCCCGAGACGGACTTCGCCGACGCCGCGACGCTTCGCGCGCACCACGAGCGCGGCGTGCGCGGCGTCTGCGCTCTGATGCGCGGGTACGAGGACCCGTGGTGGCCCAAGTTTGCGGATTGCGCGTGGGAGCGGTGGAACGGTCGCATGGCCGCAGAGGATATGTCGGAGTTGATGGCGAACATGTACGAGAATCTGATCGAGGGTATGGTGCGGACAACCGAGTTTGTCTTGAGCCTTGCGGGTGAGCGCAGGGTGTATGCGGAGGTTGTGCATGGGATGACTGCGTGGATGCGAGAGGTGAGGGCGCCGGTAACACTGTACAAGGCATCGCGCGGCGTCTTCGCGGGTGTTACGCCAGAGGTGCAGAAAGAGTGGTGGGCGCTAGGGATGGACAAGTGTTGCCCGGATCTGCGAGTGGTGGAGGTGGAGGCTGATCATCTTGAAATCCTGATTCGCGACGAGCTTGTCGAAGATCTGCAGAAGGGAGTCGCCTAGTGGTGGCCAGTGCTGAGTGTACAACAAAGAAACCATGAATGACATAGCACTTCCTCTGACCCCCAAGTGCACGCTTGTCTGGATAGTCGACCTCCGTCGTATGCCCCCGTCGGAGCCACTCCGGCGCGTCGGCGCCTGAGAGCGCGTCCTAGGCGTTGTACAAGTGTTCGCGTCCCCTTGGGCACTCATGACGAGCAGCCGATGCGCGGTACGAGCGGGGCTGACGCCATAAAATGATGGTAGGTAGCATGATCGGCATTCCGACAGACGCTGGAAGGGAGAAAATGAAGCGGAGGGCTGAGGGGAGGATTGCGGAGGACCAAGGGGGAACGAGAATGAAGGGAGGACCAAGGAGATATGAAGGCTCCCGGAGAGCTATTGAACATCACTGTGGCTGACAGAGGTAGGAATGAAAGACAGGGGGAGCGGCTGACAAGGGAAGGGGAATGTGGATGGCACACATGGCTGACACGAGTTGCAGGCGGGGCCTGCATTATGGTCCCGCGCCATTGCGTTTCTCGGCTATGGCCAAGACTCATTCCACCGACGGAGTGCCGGCCTTATCCCCTCGCCCTCGCCCTCACTCCAGGGTCCCTTATCACCATCATTCGTCGTTCCACCGATTTGACCGCGCTCATCCCGAGCGCGTTGCAGCATCAGCATATCCGTGCTGAGGGCGGCTGTGCATCCTTGAGGGCACTATCATAGCCGAGCGGGGTCGACGCCTTGAAAATGATAGTAGTTAGTAACAGTAGCGGCGGAGCGGCGGAGACAACGAGACGCCGGAAGGAGAAAGGATAGTAGAGGGCGAGGAGAGGTTGTCGAGGATCTGTAGGAAGAGGGAGGCGATGTAAGGAGGATCAAAGAAGAACGGAAGAATGCATGCTAGTCGCCGTGGAGATCGGTCCTACGGTGTGGCTGACATATTGAAGACGGAATCCACAGAGGAAGACGGTAGTAAAGAGGAAAGTGGGAGGCTGACTCGTCACGTAGGTGGGGGAGGATGCCGCGGAGTAGTCAGGGGAAGGGACTGACACGAGAAGGGGGCAGATAATATGTGGGAGGTACGAAAGAAGGACGGGAAGTAAGTGAGTAGAACGGATACTCACATACATGCGCCTAGCTTACGCGGCACACACCGCGCTCGAGCGCAGCACAATAATGCGGAGTCCTCATCTCCTTCTAGGTTGCGTCTGCGTCTGCACACCCGTCGTGACGAAGCGAGATGATATAGTCCGCGTGTCTTAGTAAAACACACGTCCCCCCCCCCCCCCCCCGGTCCCACAAGTCGAGGAATCCCCACGCCTCAGACACACACGGTTTCGCGCGTACACGGCGCCCGTATCCTAGTCCTAGAATAGCGCACCGAGGGGAGACGGGCGACGCGAAGTGGAGGGAGGCAGAAGGTGGAAGGTGGAAGGTGGGTCGCAGCAAGTGTGAAGTAGGCGGATGGAATGGCTGACATGGGACGCGGGTGGCAAGTGTCAAGAGCGGCACGGAAAAGAGGAGGAGGCGGTCGGTGAAGGTCGTGAAGGGGAGATGAAGGAGGGACTCGGGAGCCGCGCCAGGTTCACCGACTTGTCAGATGCTCGTTCTACTGGTCGAAGCCGCCCGAAAATCATGGCGCAATAATGCGCTCCTCGAGAAGGCCTGCACCGAGCGGGCGAGAGGGTATAACAGAGAGAGCAGTCGACCTAGAGCCTGGCAAGGTGTAATCTGGATTGAAGTTCAAGTCCTCCATCCAAGCGGCTAACAGTCTTGGAGACGAACTTCATCGTGGCTCCTCGCATCCCGGATTCAATTCCTCGTCTTTGTCAAGAGGCCTCATTCGGCGTTCGATGCCATGGAAGGCACTCTTGAATTCGAGGTCAGTGAAGAATGAATGAAAGTTTTGAGTAGTATCACCCACCCAGAGCTAGTATTGATGTCCACCACAATCACTTCCTCCCGCGTTCCCTGCATCGTGTGGAGTATGGGCCTAGTGGGGGTCGCATTTCGTCGCGTTGGCGTTGAAGTTTCGATTTGGACTTAATTTGGACGTCGGGATCAGAACATTCCCACGCTTCCCCTTTGAGTCTCAACTCTCACCTTCTCTCGTCGTCGTTATGGTAGGAAAAACTTTCAAGAAATTCCAGTGGCATGAGGAGTGTATCTTCAACTGATTCGGTGAATCCGCATGTCCTTGGGTATTGCAGATTTCACCGGTTCGACATCCTAAATTGATTATTTGGGCTGTTTTCTCTCCTCTTCCCAGGATTCCGGATACTCATTGCCGCCAACCTCTACATCGTCAACAACTTACTACCGGAAATCCGGAATGCACCCAGAACCGCGCCGAAGGAAATCTAGCACAACACGCACCCATTATCCGCTGCAGCTGCCTCGGCAACCAGCTCAAGCCAAAACCACAACCACACAGTAAACGACCAATGGTATCGCATGATGTGTATTTGGTTCCAATGCGTTAGCTCTCTCCGCGCAGAGCATTGGTTCGATTCCAGGCCGGGTCATGTTGAAGGTGTTTGTTTCGCCTTTTTCTCTCGCAAGCCGGCATCCACCAATTTCCTTCCATCTATCCTAAAACAGGTCCAACTGAAGAGACCCAGTGGCGTGCGGTGCGCATCTGCCTTGAATACACGGAAAGTGCGTTTATGCAGACTAACTTATCCTGGTTCGACTCCAGGCTGGGTCATGACGAAGGTTCTCGATGACTTTTTTCCCTCGCAGGCCGACATCCTACCAATGCTCCTCACAGCGATATCTGAACAAGTACACAGTAACGAGACCCGGGAGCGCGCGGTGCGCATCTGGTTTCATTCGGTCTCCAATACCCCGACTTCCATGCAGGTTAACTTATCCTGGTTCGACTCCAGGCTAGGTCATAGTGCCAAATCGATGGGTTTCCGCTTTTTTCTCCCTTAGGCGGGCATCCTCCCAACTCCCCTCACAGATATCTGAACAAGACTACAGGAAAGAGACGCGATAGTGCGCGGTGCGCTCTGCCTTTGACTGTGCGGTCAATCATAGATCTAATTTATGCAGGTTAACTCGACTCCAGTTTTCCCCTTTTCCCTTGCAGGTTGGCATCCTCCTAATTCTCTTTGCACTGATATATTTGAACAACTCCGCAGTAAAAAGACCCAGTCGCGCACGGCGCGCTTCTGCTTTGATCGTGTTTATCAATTCATGCCGACTCACCTGTATACTGGTTCGACCCCAGGCTGCGTCCTGTCGATAGGCAGTCATTTTTTTCAATCTCAATCTCTGTCGGATCTTTACGCACCTTTTTTCAGGCACAAACGGAGAGAAAAGAGACCCGACGGCGCGCGGTGCACATCTACTTTGATTGTGTACGGTCAGTCATAGATTTATGCAGGCCAACCTATCTGGTTCGACTCCAGTTTGGGTCATGTTGGTAAAGGAGTGCATCTTTTTCAATCTCTGTTACATCTTTACGCACCCATTTTCAGGTACGAAACGGAGAGAAAAAGAGACTCGGTACTAGACTACGATCTGGTTCAACTTGAAGACGGTGCATTTTTTTTTGATCTCTGTTGCAGTCCCTCGAATCTTTACGCACTTTCACAGGCGCAACACAGAAAGAGGAAGAGATCCGGTGGCACTCGGAGTGCGTCTGCCACCAGTTCTTGGTTCTTGAACACTTCTGCAGAACTCCTCGGTCAGACTCCAGGCTGGGTCATAGATAGCGCGAGCAAGTTTCTATTCTTGCTACCTTCTCAAAGTCACCTGGCTAGTCTTCGCCACGAGATTCCTCTTCGAGTCCTTTCCAGCCTAAACAACGTAGGATTAAACCCCGGCCAAACCTGCAGTGGTGGCGGCGGACGGCGGTGAGGGCAGGAGAATGGTGCGCGCGGGCCGAATTCACCGAGTTCACCAAGTTCACATAGCTCATAGGCGTTGGTGCACTTTCCCATTTACTGTAACATTGACTTCCGACGGAACATATCGGTCAACGACGACCCCAACACCATTAACCTGTGTGATTGTAAACCGCAATATAGTTCACCTGCCATTTTGCCGCTGATAAGTAGCAGAGCGTGAGTTATAATACCAAGAGGAAATCATGAAAGCTGACCAGCGAAATTGCTGGCATTCGCTACTATCTCTGCGCACGTTCCGGGACATCCCGAAGTATTGTATGTCGACCCGGCCCAGTCACCTATATGCCCAAGTCAGCGCTTGAAAAACCTCAACACAAATGCTGGAGCCACCGCAGATCCTGCAAGGAAATCAGCATGAAATCAGCACCTTGCAAGGGCACTCACGTCGTATCGATGGACACATGTTCTGTGAAATGCGTCGAAAAATCGCAGTTGGGCCCGCAGGGAACGATCCCGCGGGCGTGCCCCAGCTGTCGGGATTCGGCGCATATCCGGGGGAATGTTGGAGCGCTGGAAATGCCAGATCCGGATCCCCGACGCGGGGATCCATTCGTGCGCAAAGACGCCCCCTTGCGCCGCGTTGAAGCCCGTGCCATACGAAGTTGGGTCTGTCGACGTCACGCCGCAGCCGGTGTTTGGGCCGTTGAGGGGGCTAAAACAGTTCGGGGTGTCGAGCGTGCCGGTTTGCTGGACGGGGGTCGATCGTGCAGCCGTCGAACGTGTGAAGGGTCATTTTGTTGGTCCCCGTGGCATCAACGCCCTCTAGAATATCGATTTCCCGTTGAATATGAGTTAGAAACGGGCAAGTGATTGCTACGAGAGATGGCTCAGGTACCTCCATTACGCCAGTTGGGACCGACGCTCCACCTTAAAAAGAGTGAGGTCGGGTATACATGTCCACTTTGGTCCATGTCTGGTTTCCAGTCTGGCGTCGATTCAGAGATGCGGGAGCACGAGAACGAAAAGCCCTCGGTATAGCCTGTTTGGCGAAAGCGCCGACGGAGAGGGAGGCGACTAGGAAAGCGGTGTTGACGAGCATTAGGGTCGTTCACAGTAGCCCTTAGGCTTTTTCCGCTCCTTTTTCTCTCCCTTTTTTCTCACTTCTCAGGTTTCCTTCGTTTTTGGCCCGGTTTTTTTTCCCTTTTCAACTTTTGTATGTAAAAAGGTTTGAAAAGGGAAAAAAAAGTCAACCCCAAGTCTAGAAACAACGGAAATCGAGTGAAAAAGGAGGCAAAAAAGGGAAGGAAAAAGGGCTACTGTGAAACCCCCCGACAAGATCTCCTTTTTGTCTTCCTTTTTTGCTTCCTTTTCCTTGCATTTTGTAGATACTAGAGCCACTGTAGGTTGACTATACATTCAATTCAAACTCCATCCTTTACATATATTCTGATACCCAAATGCTAAGTAGGTGATAGGTTAATCCAACTATTCTCTGAGCTTGAACCAAAAAAGGGAGTGAAAAAGGAACTGAAAAAGGGCCGGAAAAAGGGAACCGTGAACGACCCTATTGTAGTCAATAAGTGTGGAGCGGAGAGTGATGAGAGTTAAGGTTGGACATATAACATACGAGGTACGTACGAGTAAGATCTGTTGCAATGTCTGTTTATAAGAGACTAGGTTGGACAAGACCTGCTTGTGTAGTGACCAGCACACAGAAACGGAAGAAATCCAGAGAACTTCAAGGGACTCCTGAATTGAAGCTGGTCATTTTATACGCAGAATTCCAACGCCCACAGTGGCAACGAACCCAGCCCGGACAGAACAACGGATCATGTCCGTCGTGGTTAGGAGGGTTTTTCGGATCTCAATCGGTGGAGAGAGAGTTCGCTTTTAGTTTCATTAGCCATACTGTAGTGCGTAAAGCCGATGGCACACGCCGATGGTTTGCAACGGGTACAATAAAAATCTTGCTGTCATCAGCTGGCAATATTGGTTTGAGCACGAAGGGCGCTGCCACGGGATGACCCGTTCACCAGTGAGTTCTCGAGCCAAGGTGGATCCGACAGTTGAAAATTTCTCACGTTGTCGGCTCGGCTCGGCTCGGCCATGCTGAGACCCAACTTATCAACTTCTAGTGACGTTCCCCTTCGCTCGATAACCTTCGCACCCACCGAACTGGGGCAACCTCTATTATTAAATGTGCTATCTGCTATCTGCTACCCTCAGACTTCATCCTCTGTACCTGGAATGGTTTCTGGCCCGTACATCCACTGGACAGGTTAGGAAGATAAATAAAAGGTATTTATTTGAGGTAAATAAAACTTGTAGCCCCCGAGACTAATTTCATGTTTTGACCCTCAGGCTTCAAGTTGTACGGATATATGTGCACCGGCAGCTATTAGAATCCCATGAGCCGTCACGGTATGACGGCTGTATACGGCTTGTTCGGTAATTCTTTTTACGGGTTACAGGGTTTGGATCCCACCATATAGCCTCATACAGCACCGGCACGGCTGCAGCCGTATTTACGGATGTAGCTATGGTAACATTTTACTTGTTGAGCGCCTTGTCCATTCTACTTGTTGTGCGCCTTGTTCGTATTATTCTTACTGGTTCAGATGGGCTGACATGCCGCAAACGACGAAGAGCGGGCTCCGTGGTACGTATGTCGTGAGAGACGGGGAGACCCAACAGCCGCCGCGCCGACAGCCCAGGCCCTCCAGCCACGTATGATACCCATCTGAATGCATTATGCGCATCTCCGGTGCGTGTTGACCTCGTTATGTTACTATAATCTTGGAAGTAGAAGCTGCTCTCTTTCCGAACGACTCGGGCCGATAGGTTTATAAGGGAGAGAAGGTGGAGACTCTTTTGGTTCGCCATCATGCCCCCTTATACACTCCCCCCCGCCGACGAGTCTCTATCCCTTCTCCAAGTTTTCGAGTTCCATGCCAAGACGAACCCAGATCACCCGCTATTCAGATACGCAGAGGATGGTCATATCACCTGGTCTCAGGCCGTGAAGATGTTTGCTACAACGGCTCAGCTCATTCGACGCCGCCTCGGTGGGGGTACCACTGTCGACTGCACACCGCCGCCCGTAGTGGGAATTCTCGCGGCTGCTGGTAAATTACGTCCCCACGCTCTCCTCTCCGTCCTCTAATATTTATTCCGCAGGCTCTATCCTCTACGCGTCCCTGATTTTCGGCACCCTGCGCGCAGGTTGTACGGTATTTCCCCTGTCAACGAGGAATTCCGCCATCGCCATCGCACACCTTATCGCTGAGTCTGGTATCAAGTACTTGCTTGTCAGCCAAGATGCGCACATGCAGGATATCGCGCACAAAGCAGATGCCGTGCTTCAATTGAAAAATGTGCACATCAAGATAATTCCGATCCCCACATATGAGGAGATCTCTACCGATGAACACGCAGATCTCGAGGGCCTCCCTCCGCTGCAGGCCATCGACGATGAGCGCGTCCTGCTTATTGCACATTCATCGGGTGAGTATGGTGCAACTGGTGGTATGTTCGACGCTGACAACAAATCCCAGGGTCTACATCGTTCCCCAAGGTCGTACCCCACACGCAAAAATTCTTCCTAAGAATCGGTGGAATGGGTAGGTCGCTTTGTTCCGATGCACCGAATCGATTTATCTATTTTAATTCGCTTCCAGCTCTGATTGATCTCAGCACTAGGGTACAATCAACCCAAGGGGCTGCCATGTTTCGTATGTTCCTCCTCCGCTTCATTCGCGCTACTCTCACGCGATCCAACTAGACGCTATGGGATTTATCTCCATTATACGCGCCGTAAATACCCGTCCTCACCACCAAGAGTTTTGATGCCCACAGAATTACTTTTAGGCGTACTGCGGGATGATCGTGTCGCTCTTCCCACCGACAACAGATGCGGTCATTGTGACGCCAGAACGACTGCTGGCCTCTGCAGTGGCGACCAGGAGCACGGTGATAGTGTGCCCGCCGATGTTCCTTGAAGTATGTTGCTCCTGACTTTTCCTGCAATTCAATACGAAGCCGATTTCGATTCCCTAGCACTGGGCACAAGATCCCACAAGCATCGAGAAACTGCGAAGCTTCTCCTACGTCGTACGTGCTTCCAGCCAGCCCAACGCGATCTCCTCCTCATGCGCGCTGCAGATTTTCGGCGGGGGTCCACTGGCCCAGTCCGTGGGTGATACTCTGGATAGAAATGGCGTAACGGTGATGCCTTCGTATGGGACGTGCGTAGCACATCCACGGTACAGATCGCAGCAGCGAATTAATCCACCCCCCCCTTTTTTTTTGGCATGCAGCACCGAGGTCGGCAGCATGGCGCAGCTGAATCCAGGTAAGTATGTGCGTCGACCGGCTTCTACAACCCCGGCTGATCACCCGCCGTGTCCCAGAGGCGCATAGAGACGGCTGGCAATACTTCAAGGTGCGGCGTGCTTCGGGCCAAATTAGCCCCATCATGACACTGTGGCGTGTTTGCAGTTCGCCCCGACAACCGACCCGGTGCTCGCTCCTGTCGACGGCGACAGCACCGGGTTGTTATTCCAACTCATAATCAGGGTACCGCTCGCAATTGTACTTTAATTCCCGACTGAACGCATGTAGCAATGCGCGACGCATTATCTGGCGCTGCCGAACACGGAGGTGGACGGTGTCCCTGCGTTCGACACCAAGGACCTCGTTCAGCGACACCCGAAGAATCCTGCGCTGTACAGGGTGTACGGGCGCGTTGGTGCGATGCATTTCCCGTCTGCGCTGGTGATGTTCTCATCAGGAGCCAGATGACCAAATCATGCACTCTGTGAGTATGCGTGCAGGCTCCTCTCTGGATAAAGTTTGCTTGCTCATGAATATTTCATTATATGTGTGTAGAACAGCGAGAAGACCAATCCTGGACCGATAGGTACGCGTGCGGACGTCCTGCGGTTCGTAGAGATATTGACTATGCTCGGCAGAACTAATTCTTGCGGAGGATCCGCACGTCAAGGTCGCCATTATGTTCGGTCGTGAACGGCCGTACGCTGGCGTTATCATCGCTCCATCCGAAGAAGTGCAGGACGTGGAATTATTCCGGGAGGCCATCTGGTATTTATGTGGTGAATCTGCTGTTGAATCACGCGCTGACGATAACCACTCCAGGCCCACCGTCGAACGGGCGAACGCCTACGCACCAAGCCATTCGCGGATATTCAAAGAAGTATGTGATTGGATTTATTCACGACCGCCTGACCGTCTGAAACACATCGCGCAGATGATCGTGCTCGCCACGCCGTCGCGGCCGTTCCAAGAGACGGCCAAGGGCACGCCGCGTCGGCACGCGATTCTCGAGGACTACGCACAAGACATCGATGCGGCGTACGCTGCTTTTGACGATAGTGTGTCGCCATCCGCAGTCCCTCAGGCGCGCGGGGAAATTTCGATGCACGACGCGCTGGAGATCGTGCGGGGACACGTCCGCGTCAATGTCAAGCCCAGCATATCCGACCACGAGAACCTATTCGACGCTGGGGCGGACAGGTAGGCCCCGGAACTCCCCGCTGCACTTCCCCCTTGATTTCGATTTAATTTAGTCTTCTGGCGGCGCGGATCCGAAGCGGGATCATGCACGCGCTGGGCGGGCGGCTGCCCCCGGCCGTCGTCAACGCCCTGCCGAACGACGTCGTGTTCACGTCCCCGACCGTCGCACAGCTCGCGTCATTCGTCTACGGTGTTGCCGTCTGCGCGGCCGCGTTCCCTCGCACCGGTGATCCCGAGACACCGTACAAAAACGTGCCTGTGTCAATCCTCGACAGCAAGGACGACACAATCGTGCGCTTGCGCGAGCCCGCAGCCGGTGAGCCACCGCTGATTCTCGTCCACGGTGCGTGCTTTGCAGGCTCTCCGCTCGGGTCTGATATGTCTCCTGGTAGGAGGCGGCGGCTACATATACTCGTTCCTCTACATGCAGACGCATTTCCGCACCGGGCTATGGGCGATCCAGGTCACCTCCGAGACGCCGCGCACGAGCTTCGCCGCCCAGACGGACTTTTACTTTCGCAAGATCAAGGTAATTCGGATTTTTGAATTGAGAATATTTACTGATTTGTGGGCGCATGCAGGAGGCGCAGCCAACTGGCCCGTATCGCGTTGGGGGGTATTCCGCGGGCGCGTTCATGGCGTGCCGCATCGCGAAGCTACTCGAGGCGAACGGCGACGAGGTCATCCAACTCGTGCTCATCGACAACTCGCCCTTCATGGGCCTCATCCCGCGCGCGGGCGGCAACGAGTACGCGCCCGAGACGGACTTCGCCGACGCCGCGACGCTTCGCGCGCACCACGAGCGCGGCGTGCGCGGCGTCTGCGCTCTGATGCGCGGGTACGAGGACCCGTGGTGGCCCAAGTTTGCGGATTGCGCGTGGGAGCGGTGGAACGGTCGCATGGCCGCAGAGGATATGTCGGAGTTGATGGCGAGCATGTACGAGAATCTGATCGAGGGTATGGTGCGGACAACCGAGTTTGTCTTGAGCCTTGCGGGTGAGCGCAGGGTGTACGCGGAGGTTGTGCGTGGGATGACTGCGTGGATGCGAGAGGTGAGGGCGCCGGTAACACTGTACAAGGCGTCGCGCGGCGTCTTCGCGGATGTTGCGCCAGAGGTGCAGAAAGAGTGGTGGGCGCTGGGGCTGGACAAGTGTTGCCCGGATCTGCGAGTGGTGGAGGTGGAGGGCGATCATCAAGAAATCCTGAGTCGCGACGAGCTCGTCGAGGATCTACAGAAGGGAGTCACCTAGTGGTGGCTAGTGTACAACAAAGAAGCCGTGATCATGTATTCTTGCGCCCGATAATGACATAGCACCTGCCCTGACCCCCAAGCGCACGCTCGTCTCCCTCCCCGGGTCGAAGAGCCACACGTCCTCGCCGGATGATATCCATGCACGCGTCCTCGCCCGATTGTACACGTCCGTCGTATGTCTGCGTCGGAACAGAAGCAAGTCCGGCGAGAACACGTACTACGCTACCGCAGGCGAGGCGTCGTACAAGTGCTCGCGTCCTCGAGGGAGCCCGTGGCGGGCAGCCGACTTCCGTCGTATGCTCGTGCCCCCGTCGGACCCACTCCGGCTGCGTCGGCGCATGAGAGCACGTCCTAGACGCTGTGGGCGCCCGCGGCGGAGACCCGATGCGTGGTGCGAACGGGGCTCGACGCCTACAAAAGGATGGTAGTTAGCATGATCGGCGGAGGGAACGATGAAACGCTGGAAGGGAGAAACGATGGTGAAGGGCGAGGGGAGGTCGCTGAGGATCTGGAGGAAGAAGGACCGGGGATGTAGGGAGGGTGATGGTAGAATGGAGAAATGCATGTCAGTCGCCGGGGAGATTGGTCCTACGGTGTGACTGACTATCGGGACGAAATCCACAGAGAAGGACGGCAGGAAGGTAAGAAAGAGGGAGGCTGACGCGTCAGGAAGGTGGGGGAGACGACGGAAGAAGATGGGTGGCTGACACGGAGGAGCAGTCAGGGGAAGTGGCTGACACGGCGCGGAAGGGATACACGGAACGGGGTGGTGGCTGACACGAGAAGGGAGGGAGGGAGAGGGGAGAAAGAGAGGATGTATCTCTGTGTGTGGAGGGGAGTATGTGGGAGGTACGAAAGAAGCAAGGACGGGAAGTAAATAGAGCGAATACCCACATACATGCGCCCAGTTTACACCGCGCACACCGTGCTCAGCATGCCGTAGCGCAGCACAATGATGCGGAGAAACGCGCCCCGTCCTCGAGAAGCACGCGCCCCCGTCCTCATCTCCTTATAGGACATGTCCGGCCTGGTACATACGCGTCCTCGCCACACCCGTGGCTGGGCGAGATGGTATAGTCCGCACCCGCGTCCTCGGAAAGCGCACATTTTAGCCTCCCGTCGCGCCGTCCCACAACAAGTCGAGGAGTTGCCGCGTCTCAAATATACACAGCTTCGCGCGTATACCACGCCCGAATCCTGGTGTAGTCGGTGCGAACGCGCCAGTCGCGTCTTCGTGTTCGCAGGTAGCGCGGCCTCCTCCATCCACGATGAGGCTCATGCAGACTCCTCTTGTCCGTGTGCGCACGTCGGGTTTGCCGGGCAAGTGGCTACATTGCTGCTTCAATCCTCCTAATGAAAGACAAGTCAGTGAGCGTCTAGTACGTGAGTGGCGGGGGAAAGAAATGCAGGAAGGGGACGGGGATGATGGTCTCGCGACAAGACGAAGGAGGAGAGAATGACACAAAGGGGGGAGATAAAGTCCGCCAACATGAAAGCACGGGGGAGGTGCGCGCAGCGAAAAGAGATAAGAGAGGAAGTGGCTGACAGAGATACATAGCAAGGTGTGGGTGGAGTGAGTCGCCGAGGGAAAAGAGAGGAAGGTGATGGTGGTTCGTGAGGATGGGAATGGTGTCGCGAAGGAAGATGAAGGGGGCAAACTTACATCGAATGCGGGGACTAGGGCCTGGAAGGCGACTTTAAAGGAATTGATCAAAGCCTCTACTCAGGATCCAGCACGTCTGCGGCCTAGAGTGCGGATGCTGGTCGTACTGGTCGAAGACGCCTGGAAAGCCCGGCGCAGGTAGGGCTTCGAGGACGATGCGACGCATGCGGTCTCGATGGTCGAAGCCACGATGGTAGTACTACTGGATACACGCCCATCCCTGAGACCCTTATCCAAGGCCAGGTCGAGAAGAGGCCTTGGAGCTCCTGCACCGGGTGGAGGAGAGGGTATAACGGAGAGAGTAGTCAGCCAAGAGGCTGACATGGAGCGTTCGGCGTCCAGGCGGCTGACAGTCACGAAGATGAGATCTTCCGTCCGAGCGCGTTACATCCCCGCTTCAATTCCCTGTCTGCATAACAAGATATCACTCATTCAGCGCTCGATGGACTGATGTCAGTGAGGACTGAGTGAAACTCTGGAGCAACATCGCTCACCCAGCGCTACCTTTTTCCGCTGTAGGTCCATCACCCACTCCACGCAGACATTCCCTCCCTTCGTCGTATAGAGCAAAGCGGCGTAATTCTAGGACGCATATCGTTGCGTCGGCGTTGAGGTTCCCTTGGAGGTTCCGAATTTGGATGTTGGGATCAGCACATTCCCACGCTTTGCGCTTGGGAGTCACCTTCTCTCGCCAACGTTCTATTCCTCTGGTAAGAGATATTTTCAAGACATGCCGGTGGCAGGCGGGGTGAATTTGTGACCGATTAGGACTAGAGCTACCGGTATTGCAGATATCTCTGGTTCGACTCCAGGCTGGCAACCTCGAGGAGCAGCGTAGGTTTTTTCTTTTGTTATTTCTGATAACCTTCGCAGATTTATGGACGCTGAGGCCTGAGTCTGTACCCCACAGCTTAAACCCACGCTTGTTAAACCTTATTCCGAATTCCGCGATACGGCTCTCAGAATCAACTGGCAAGGCCGGCTCAATCCCAAACTACAAACTAAACGACCAATAACCGGTAGCACGTCTGTCTCCAAGGCGCTAGATCTCTCCGCGCAGAGAGCTGGTTTGATTCCAGGCCGGGTCATCAAAACGCTGACTTCGATGCACCAATTTCCTCGCACCTATCCTGGATCCAGTCCAAGTGAAGAGACCCAGTGGCGCGCGGTGCGCATCTGCTTAGATTTCCCCTTAGCCGACGATTCATGCAGACTACCCTGGTTCGATTCCAGACTGCGTCATTCGTAACAATGTGTAGAGCTCCATTTTTGCCTCGCAGCTTTTCATCTACCGATTCCTCGCACCTATCCTGGATCCGGTCCAAGTTAAGAGATCCAGTGGCGCTCGGTGCGCATCTACTTAGATTTCCCCTGTTCGAAAAGATTCATGCAGACTAACCTGGTTCGATTCCAGACTGGGTCAATGCGAGACTCGCCTTCACATTTTTTCCTTGCAGCTCTTCATCTACCGATTCCTCTCGCACCTTTTTTGAAACCGGTCCGGATTCAAGAGACCCAGTGGCGCGCGGTGCGCATCTGCTAGATTTATCACGGTCAACGAAATCCATGCAGACTACCCTGGTTCGATTCCAGACTGGGTCATGGCGATTTCCTTGTCCTATTTTTTCCCTGCAGCTTTTCATCTACCGATTCCTCTCGCACATATTCTGGAACCGGTCCAAGTAAAGAGACCCAGTGGCGCGCGGTGCGCATCTGCTAGATTTAGCACGGTCGACGAAATTCATGCAGACTATGTATCCTGGTTCGATTCCAGACTGGGTCATGGCGATTCCCTTGTCCTATTTTTTCCTTGCAGCTTTTCATCTACCGATTCCTCTCGCACCTATACTGGAACCAGTCCAAGTGAAGAGACCCAGTGGCGCTCGGTGCGCATCTGCTTAGATTTCCCCTTGGCCGACGATTCATGCAGACTACCCTGGTTCGATTCCAGACTGCGTCATGGCGATTCCCTTGTCCTATTTTTTCCTTGCAGCTCTTCATCTACCGATTACTCTCGCACCTATACTGGAACCGGTCCTTATTCAAGAGACCCAGTGGCGCGCGGTGCGCATCTGCTTAGATTTAGCATGGTCGGCGATTCATGCAGATTACCCTGGTTCGATTCCAGACTGGGCCATAGCAGTTGACTTGCGTTTTCCTCGCAGCTTTATTCTGGGCCGATTCCTTTCGCACATATTCTGGAACCGGTCCTGATTCAAGAAACCCGGTAGTGCGCGGTGCGCATCTGCTTTGTTTATATACATACATTCGAAGAATTTACGCAGACCAAATCTCCTGGTTCGACTCCAGGCTGGGTCATACTGAAGAAATATCTAAACCCTTTTTCCTCGCACGTTTTCATGCGCCAATTCCCTTCGTATTGATATCTGAATCCACAGTAAAAAGACCCGGTTGTGCGCGGTGCACATCTGCTTTGACTATTCGGCGGCAGCAACTGACGTATGCAGACTATCTTCTGGTTCGACTCCAGGCTGGGTCATGATGCTGAAGGAAATGCATTTTTCTCCCTTTTCATTCCCTGTTGGATCTTTACGCACCTTTTCACGCGGCGGTACGAAGCGCGCAAAACGGAGAGAGTAAGAGACCCAGTAGCACTCGGAGTGCGCCTGCTACCAGTTCTAGGTTCCTGAACACTTCTACAGAACTCCCTGGTTCGACTCCAGGCTGGGTCATCACTGGCATCTCGGAAAGTTTTTCTTTCTCGAATCACTTATCCACTTCAAGCAACAGTATTCCTCTTCGAGTCCTTTCCAACCCAAACGGAGTGCTGTAAACCCTCGCCAAACTCATAGTTGATGAATTTGCAACATCGTGTGCTCACCACCCGAGCCCATTCTCTCATGAGCCGTGGTGTTTGCTCTCACAGTAGGAGACAACCAGCGAGAAAGAGACCCAGTGGTACTCGGAGTGCGTCTGCTTCTAATTTGAGAACGGAGAAGTAAGTCTATGCATAACATCCTGGTTCGACTCCGGGCTGGGTCGTGGTTTGGGACATGTTTGTTTTTCCTTTCTTTCTCGAGTTTACTGTAATCAGCTTCATATCCTCTCAAAACCCACCGAACCCCACCGAACTGGGAAGTCGCTGGTGACTGGCGGGAACAATGTAAAATTCGTATTCCAGGCTGGGTCATCCCCTTTTGTTTTCGTTCCCAACGAATCCTCGTGTACTTATACAGGCTCCGCAGAACAGAATACGACCCCTGTAGCACGCGTGTGCATCTGTTTCCTATAAGGCTGAGCTCCGCATTCTTACGAAGCCAACACCCTGGTTCGACTCCAGGCTGGGGCATGAAATAGAAATTTCCAACTATTTTGTTTTTTTGCTTCTTGCACCCCACTCCTGGTCCACCTGTTTTTTTTTTTACCGACATGGTAGTTTATTTACCAGCAATGAGCCACCGCCTTACTTGATCCAAAATAATAGAGCCAGACTTTCTCCTACTTCTTCAAGCCATTCGTCAGCCCCAACCCTCCTCACAAATCCGCCGCGCTCATAGAATTTCAAGGCGCGTGGATTCTTCTCGAAGCATCGGACTTCCATGAGCACTTGACCTCCCTTGTCACCCAGATTGTCAAAATTAGCCGCAACCTGTTGCTTGGCGTGATGCAAAAGCATAGTCCCGATTCCGCGGTCATGAAACGACGGGTGGACGAACAACGAGGTAATCTGATGCAAATCAAGTAATCACCATCAACGCCGTAGCCTCGTCCACTCACCTCGCCGGGCTTGTATCCTAATTGCTCATTCCATCCCGGGCCGTACCAAGCAATGGACCCAACGACCTTTCCTCCGACCTCAGCCAGCCATAGATCATGCTGGGTATCCATCTGGTTTTGGAACTGTCTCCGCAGCTTTCCAGGAGGCGATACGCCAGGCTCTCCCAGTGCGATGTCCCGGTGCAAATCGTAGAGTTCCTCGCCCAACTTGCGGCCTGGGATTGAGAAGTTTGCGGCGCTGACACACGCATCGGCGAGAGCAGGGATATCCTCCGGGGTAGCGGCTCGGAGGTTTGGTTCGTGGGCCATCTCTATTAGTTAGTATATGTGATCTGAGACGAGCAGCGGTACCGCTTTCACATCATGATGCTCCCAGTCATAAGTATCCAACTCCGTTGGAATCGGAAATAGCGCGCCAACTCTGGAAGAAGCTTAAACAGGCGATTTAAGAGCCGGAGTCGACGCGTGGACCATCCGAGAATCTGGTCAGTGATCCTTTTGACCATTTTCCACAGGTATTCTCAAGCCCACAAAAACAATCAAGACAGCAACCTCCCATTGTCCCAAAGCATAGGCTGAATAGGGGTTTGCCGGAAGTGGAACAAATATGGACCTGTCAATCAGTGGCTGTACCGGGTGCTATCTTCCGGTCCGTCTTATAGCAACCTTTCACACACTCATGCTTTTTCGATTTCTCTCATGAACGCTGGCGAGCAGAATCATGTCAAGCAGATAAAAGCCTCCCAAAATGTGTTCAGACTTCCACCCTCATCGCTCTCCAGACCCAAAGCGTCGGAGAGGCCCTGGCCCTCTTCGATAGAATTTCCAGATGAATCCACGCTGGATCGGTTTTGGCGCAGGGTGGTACAGTTGACCACGAGATACCATGATGCGGAGAAGCGATGGACGACAGGTGGGACTGAACTAAGGGATTGGAATATGGCTAACAGGAAGGTAAGTGATGTGAATGACTGCGACACCGCGCGGACTCTTGCAACTTTGACCGTGACAGGCCTGCGACAGGTGTCTTAAAAGCAGGACCAGAGTATGTGTTATTGACGAGGACCAACCATCATGTCGCCCGTGCAGAGCCGGAAAGCTCGGATGCGACAGAAAGACTCTGTTCGTTTACGACTTGACCAAGGCTGAATATTTCCCTTCCTACGACCAATTCCTCGCCGTCTATCAGCACAAGGATTCAGAAAGAATGAAAAGATACATAAAGGTTCCAGGACTTCCACGTCGTCATTTTGAAGCTCGTCATAGTGCGCAAACATTCATTTTCGCTATAATAGTATGTACAGTTGATGTTGTTCCAGCTGATACCGACAGCAAATCTCCTCTGACCTCGGCCGAGGGTTCTGAGCGCGAAAATGAAAACTACAAATCTGTGCATGTTCAGACAACCATAGCAGAGCCGGGATATATCGGTGAGTGATTATTTTCGCGCCGTCGCAGATATGCCAGTAAATCGGATGCCAGGCGTGCAGCGTCAATTGGCGGCAGAATTAATGTCGAAGCGTGTATTACCTTTAGCTGGAAGGGTTGATGACCTCAAATCGACGGAGCTCGCTGGCGAATCTCGAGAAATTGTCGACGAAATGTACAGCTGTGTGATGGAGATGCGCGGTATTTTATCACGATTCATTGGTGATGTATCCTTTACAGACCAATGCAGAGAATTTTAACTCGATGACGGATACACTCGGAGGCTAGCCGGAGTAAGCCTCAAAATCGGGACTTCTAAATCCAGTCCGCCTAAATTGCGTTCAATAGACCTCCTAATTTGTGCCGGGCGGCTTTGGTATCTCTCTGACTTTATACTAAGCCCACGGTTTCAGTTACCTGAGGTTTTCTAGAAACCGACTGGGGCACATTGCCACACTGCATTTGATCGATGGGAACTGCCCCCACGGAGCAATCACGAACAACGTCAGGTAGGTAGCATTTACACGGCACGGTCCCGCTCAAGAACGCCGGTTTCCAGGAAGTATACCAGACCAGAACAGAAACGCGGACTCCGAAGCCTGTTGCAATGCGACTCATGTCACTTGTTGCAATCCCCCGGCGCTCCGCAAATCCAATAAAGATCGCCGCAAAAATGCTGGAATTCCCAACATGATCTGGATCATGCGCACCTCCTTCGCTTCTCTCTATGCCCTGGTTTTGGCATCGGTCGCTCTGGCAGCGCCGCACCACTCCTTCAACGACCGAGACACGTCTTCCGTCGATCACAGTGCATTTGCCGCCGATGCTTCTATCAACGTCGCGGCCATATATACCGCAGCGAAAGGAGCGACGAAGACTAAAGTCGCCAGTTACTTCACTTCTGACGCTCACGACTATACGTCAGTGGTATATGGCGACTGGACCCACCTCCAACACGTCTCCGCGTTCAGTTTCTTAGCAGATATGGACATTGATTGCGATGGCGTTTATGTTAGTCGCCCATTTTCTTGCTCTATTCACTGCTGAAGTCTATTCGTTTAGTGGAACTGCCCAGTATGTTGCAAGTTTTTTTGTATAATGAAGGGTGTCAATCTCAAGCTCGGCAGGGAAACACCGGCGACGGCCAACCGTTGACATCCTTCGGCGCCCTGGACGCAAGAGTCGTACCATGGTTCGTACTGCCACAGAGCTTCGCAGATGAACAGGGAAGCGCGCTGAAAGCAAACGCGCTCGGTGCTATTATCTGCGATGGGAAAATATTCTACGCCATCTTCGGCGACACCAAGTGAGCATGAGAAACACTGATTTGGCAATGGCTGATTTTTTCAAACTTTCTCCCTTCACAGTGGTCAGAGCCCCCCACTTACCGGCGAAGGATCCCTCTTGCTTGGCCAGGCGTGTTTCCCCAATGTTACAACCAACGGCGGCCAAGGGCATGACCAAAACAATGTAGCTTGTGAGGTCTCAACTCTACGCGGTGTCCCGAGGCTCACCGCAAGGTTGCACAGACATTGTATTTGGGCAAGAAGTCCCGAATGGAGTCGGCAACAATACTATCGATATCGCTGCGTTGAAAACTCTTGGAGATCAGCAAGTCCAACTGCTTGCCCAGGATTTGGGGCTTGGAAATAGCACCAGTGCATGATAGTCGTGGAGATCTGGGGTTTGAGGTCGAGTCCGGTACCGGCGCCCGGCGCGGAGTCAAATTTAAATTGATGAAGCAACGGTTGAAATTGGTTGAAATACTGAGTACTGACGACAAAATTCTAATGTGGAGGTCCGATTTGAATACTCATTCCACCATCCACAAACTCCTGTACGGCCATGGCGATGTGCTCCGGGATATCTTCCTCGGTTTCATCCTTCCATGTGATATCCACTGCCTGAAGTTCTGTCTGCCGTCGAGCAGTCAAGGCCGCGAGTAGGACGTCGTATAGAGTAGCTGTAGGGACGACGTTGCGAATCGCGAAGCTGGCGAGATGAGGAAGAAAGTGTTGTGGCGAGTGAACGCTCAGGTTCGCCAAGAACTGGCCACCTCCAGAGCCCAGCTCGAGATGCGTGAGGCCAGCGAGGGTCTGGAAACATTCGCGCTGTGGAAGTTCCCCGAAGCAGAGAACCAACTTTTGTAAAGGTGGTGAGGAACGCTCCATAAGTTCGCGGAGAATCTGCGTGTCGGGGATGCGGGAAATATTTAGGCTTTTCAGGCCAGGTAGCGTGAGGTATTTTAGGATCGCGTCGGGTTTGGGATGGGGTCGCTCAGGCCTGGGGTTTCGATATCGACCAATGTTTAGATACTGCAGACGCGCGAGGATCAAAGGCTGCAATCCGTCGAGAGAGTCTCCGGACGTGGGGACACAAGAAATCTGGTCGAAGATGCATTCCGTAAGATTCGGAGCTGAACGCAGAATCCCCACGATTTCATCGGCTCGAAGACGTAGGTGGTCAAGAGTTCTACTGCCGATCGTCAACGATCTCAACGAGGTGAACAACCTTTCTCCTTCAAACAAATATTCGAGAGTCTCCTTGAATCGGACGTACACCTCCAAACACTGCAGCTGGTCTGCTCGTTTATGGATGGAAGCCGCAAATTCGGAATCAAAGCTCCCTCGAAGCGAGAGATTCAAGGAGCAGCCGTGCGCGCGATCAAGCCACGTATCCATGAGGTTCTTGGATCCATCGAGTGCCCCAAACTGGACTCGGATGTTCGCCCAAAGTGCTGGAGATGCGAGTGCGATTGCCGTCCAGGCCCTGCATATGTTCAGAAGGATCATCGGGGCCTGGGAAGGGTTGAGCGATGAAATGGCGGGAAGGTGTTGCCGGAATATTTCAAGCGGCCCGTGAGGAACAGTTGGAAGACATTGCATGAAAATCTCGGACGAGATGTCGAACGGGAGGCGGGAGACTAGATCGAATGGCAATTGATCGCCGAGGTCATTGACTCTATGCGGATCCTTCGGACTATCGATATCCTCACAGCGGAGGTTAGCTAAAGGTTGACGAACGAGAACTGGCTCTGCGACAGATGACATGAAGAGAGATGATGAGGCTGGTAGAAAAGGTGGCCTGTGAGTTTGATCGGTTGTATCCGAAATATACATGTTTGCGGAGTTGTCTGGTATAAAGTGCTATGTAGATATCAAAGTGGCAAAAATGTCCTGCAGAGGTCACGGCGAAACGGAGAAGAAATCCTTTGTAGTATCGGTTTTAAAAGCGGTGATCACTTCGTCTAGCTGCCTTTCCCCTGAACAAAAGCCCGCTGAGATTCTCCCTCGCGTCATGTCGTTCTTGAAATTATCGAGTTTTTGGAAAATCTCTTGGAGATCACCATCCCAACCTGATAACCATCGCCTAGACAGAATTGACCACATCAAGACCCATTGGTGAGCACATGCGGCGGAGGAAGGGCATGTGGGGTCATGAGTGATCGTTGGTGGCTGTTTTATAAAATGTGAACGGCGACGGGCACGAAACCAGTCGCCAGAAAAGATTCGGAGTAAATGAGTGGGGCTGATGCTGGACAGGGGTCCGTCGGCAGCAGCACACTCAGATTCCGGAGTATCGGCAAGCCTGTCGAGTACGATGGAATAGAGCTCGACGAGGAAGCTTCTGAGATTGAATCTCTCCGCAATATCGAGGGCCGGCCCAATAGGCAGCCCATTGGCTACGATGTGGACAATCCACTGCCGTTTCAGTAACCCACAGATACGGTCGCAAATAGGTGCGTGAAGGGGAATGCAAAGCGCAGTAACCTCCAAAATCGTTGGATATTGATTTGCAGGCACCATCGCTGCAGAATAGAGGAGAATGTGTTCCATCGACTCCAACGCCCAGAGCAGGCAGTCTTGCAGTACGTATTTGTGGGCGAAGGAGGTCATGTTCGCTAGTTTCTCCAAGTCATCAACGGACATGCGATTGATTTGCAGTTGGCTGGGACTATGAAAGAATTTAGTATGCCTACAGCCAAAACCGACGTTATAATAGCGTACTTCGAGTACGCGAATGACAGAAATGCGCGGAACTGGGCTGGAGTATCGCCAGAGAGGACAATAGGATTATCATCATCTTGACCCTGGGAAGTGAGGAGCCCGGTCGGGAGATTGAACATACTACGGAAGACTGATGATTCTTCCGACAGATGGTAGCGGTGGATCTACATATAAGGTTTGGTTCAACGCGAATCGGGGAATAGCGGGCGGTACGCTGATTACATACTTTGAAAAGTGTATCTTCGACTCTGACGGTGCAGTCTCCGTCAGCTCTGTAATATTTTTGGTCCTTTTGCGGCCTGTCAGCTGTAGATGTCGATGCCGCCGTGCCACTAGTGTCGGCTTCAGATCGTAGCCGTTGGGGAGGAGGTCCCTCCGCATCCATACTGTTACTCCTAGGACGCACGCGAGATTCTCGTCCGCCGTTCATTTGGCCGTTTAAAGACGAGAGTGTGGTTTTACTGACAGTTTAGTGAAATCAAAGTGAAAGTTGAGCGAAAGAAGTGTGAAAGACCCAAACGCGGCCGCACGTGCCGGATCCAAGTCGCTTTCAAGTTCTCTCCTGCCTCCATCACAAAAAAAAAATGGCCCATGCGTCGGTGCTCGGGCTTCCCAACGAGCTACTACACGAGATCGCTGGATATTTCGACACACCAGATCTGTTAATTCTATGTCAAACGAATCGCCGGATACACTATGTGGCTTTGAAGTGGATTTATCGCATTGTAAACCTGGATGATCCCGCTCGCCTCGTCAAGTGCTGTCAAACTTTCATCTCGCGGTTAGAGGCTGCAAATTCAGTCTATGAGCTCACGATGTAAGCCCGTCGCCGCCGTGGCGTCGCTTCACTTGATTGACGTCGTAGTGTTCTCTCCGAGCCGCGCTTTGGCCTGGGGAGCTTTCATAGAACAATCACGGGCGCGTTCGGGAGACTCAAAAATCTCCGTATTTTAAACATCTCCCGTTCTCCTGCAATTTTTCGGTCTTTATTGGGCATACAGTTTCCCCGATTGCTCCATTGCGGCCTACCTCTTGTGAAAGAAATTGTTCCATTCTTACAACGCAACCCGTGGATCTCTGGCCTCATGGTCCTTCCCCTAGACAGTTATTCCATGCACCTACCTTTCCGCCTCCCAGCACACATCCTGCCCAAGTTGCAGCGCTTCGTGGGTCCAGCCAGCGTCGCGTGCTCCATCATCCCCGGATCAGTAACCCACAGCGCGACGATTTATTGGGAACACGACCAGACCTTGAGCTTTTCGGACGGGCTGGCGGCCGTCGCACGTTCCCATGTCGAGGTTGCCCACTTCACCACCCTGTTGGGCTCGTGGGACTGTAATATTCTGCCCGCTATTGTCGACCGCATGCCTCGTGTGGAGTATCTGGAGTTTCGCATCTTCGGGGACTTCGCGGAGAAGGAGGTACGTCGAACGAGAGTTGCATTGCCCTATTTATGTCTGTGCTTATGGGCCAAAAGGCATTTTTCTCCTCCATAGATGCCACCCTCCACCATCTGCCATGTCTCGAGAGCCTCGATCTATTCGAAGGCTCCCCAACCAACTCTCACGAAGATACCCTAGAAGACGAGTTCGAAATCGTGCGCAGGTGGGGCGACCACTCTCCGTCCCTCTCCTTCGTCACTTTTCCGAGCCGCCAAACGCGGTGGGCACGTTGGCGCGGCGGGTGGATCCCCTGTCTGGACGCCCTTGACGACTGTATCAATTACAAATGGTTCTTGAAAACAGTCGTCAGCAGGCCTACTTTGCCACCCACATACGCTGGGATGGCGGAATACTTGGTGGGCACGCACGGAATACTCGCCGTCTGGGCTGCGCTCCAAAAGGGAGAAGCCGTTCCTGACTTTGTCCTCTTGGAAGGAGGATTGCCGTGGGTGATTGTTCCACCCGATAGTGATGCTTAAGGGATGGATACACTTGGGTTGGGATTCATTTCTTGACGGTCCGTGAACATGAGTCGGCTCGAGAACCATCACCTCACCACTCTCTTCCAGAGCATATGAGCCTCAGCCGTTCTTCCTCCGCTTAGCCGTCATCTCACGACGCCCACAAGCTCCGGAAAACCCAATAGATATAATAATACAAAATACATTTGTTTCGTTCATTCGTTTCGTTTATTCGTACGTATCCACCACCATCGTATCCACCAGCAGCAGAAGGAAAAAAAAAAAGAAATATGAAAAGTGAAAAATGAAAATGACGGGCAAGGACGAGTGGACTAAGGGAGGGAGGGGCGCCGTATGTATGTATGAATGTGATGGTGAAAGAGAGAGAAAGATACGTGGTGGCGGGAGGCAGATATACGTGAGGGGTGGGAAGGGGAAGAGAAAGAAAGATGCGCAGAGAAAAGAAGTATGTGCGTATGTATGTATGGAGGTAGTGACAGTGCCAGCGGAAGAAGAGGAAGCCCATCGGGTCCGTGCCCCATGCCAAGGGAAGGTAGACTACAGGATGCGATACCAGATAAAACTGTGTATGTGTGGTGTTGTGTGTGGGGGGCAGGAGGGGTGAATGAGAATGATTCCGGGAAGAGCGGTGCGGTGTGCACCGGGCCAAGAAAGGGAGAGACGAAGGGAGAGGACTTTAGGTCGGGATTGGATCCACCGGGCATTGCCGCCGCTCGGCGAAGCATGAAGAGGCATTTGGAGGAGATAGGAGGAGGTGCGCCGCGGAAAACACGGCATAAATATCGATATCGTGTCGGATTGAATTGGCTTGGTGGGGATGGGACGTCGATGAAGTGATTAGGAGAGGATAGCGAGAAGAAAGCAGCAGGCGGGTCTGATCGAATTGGATTCGTGGACGGACGGGATGTGGGGGGCGGTGGCGCCAGAGCGGAGCGCTCAGTCCATATCCATGTCGATGTCCTCCATGTCCTCCACGACGCCCCACCGCAAGCTCTCGTCCTTCCGCCCGTACCCACGCCCGCCGCGCGCATACCCATACCCGCCTTTCTTCTCCTCCTCCTCCTCGCCCTCTTCCTCCCGCACGCCCCCAAGATCAAACTCCCCAAGCCCGTACTCCTCCTCCTCCTCGTGCTTCCATACGGCGGCCCTCCTCCCTCTGCCCAGCCCGCCGCCCATCCCCACCACCCTCATCGCCTTGTCCCCGCCCTGTTCGTCCTCATCCTCGTCGTCGTCGCCTTCGTCATCGCTCGGCGTCGAGCGCGACCGACTCTGCTCGGACGACACAGACGCAGACACGCTCACCGAACGCGGTACGCTCCACGCGCTCCCCGCACTCGCCGCCTGTCCGTGCCCGGGCCCATAGCGGTGCGAGTGCGGCACCTCCACCACCCCCGCGCGCACCTCTGCCCCGCGCGGCACCTCGTAGTCGTGCAGCCTCGGCCCCCCACTTCCGCTACGCAGTCCATAGCTCCCCCCGCCCACGCTCCCGCTGCGCCCATACTCGCTCCCGACATACTCGCTCTCGCCGCCGGCCGACGCCGCCGCGACGGCATCGTACCCCACCTCGCCCTCGAGCGCGCCGCCACTCACCCACCGCGGCCACATCCCGCGGTCCTCCGGCAGGCTCGTCCCCGTCTCGCTGTCCGGGCTCAGGTGCGACAGGATCGCCGCGGCCTCGAGCAGCTGCACTTGCGCGTGCTTGCTCAGCGGCGCCATCGGCGTGTGCTTGCCGGGCTTGCCGCTGTGTGGGTGTGAGGAGGGGGAGGCCGCGGGTGAGGTTGGGAAGGCGGGGAGGGACGCTAGCGTACGCCAGTGCGGGGTGTGCTCCCAGCGGTGCTTGATGAGGCAGGATGGGTGACGGTAGATCTGCCGGCAAGTGATTAGTAAATGCAGAGACATCGGATGTAGGAAGGAGAGGGCAGTGCAAGAGAAACGAATAGTGGGAGCGGAAGTAGGCAAAAGGAATGGAAACAAGGTTGTGGAGAAGAAAGCGGGCACCAACTGCAAAACGAAAGTGGAAAACGAAAGGATGCATGCCGCCACGAGAAAGAATGAAAATAGAGCCGGTCCTGAACTCGACGAATCCCCACATAAATAAGTAGAAAGGAAAAGCAGTATGAGAAGAGGGCGGGGGACGAAAAATGTCCGAGCGGCAAAATGTCAATGGAGGGAGAAGGAAAGGTTGGTCGAAAGCACGGGGCGAACGTGGGGCGAAAGAGAAGGGGCTTGGAGAGGACATGGGACGGGGAAATGAGCGGAGAAGAACGAGGATCCAAGAAATAAAAAAAAGCCGTCCCCCCAAAAAAAAATGGAAATGAAATGAAAGCAAGCAGAACCAGCTCCATGCGGATGTCCCCATTACACCCGACCACGTCAGCCCAACGACCAAACCCGCCGCTGCCCGACGCGCAGCACAAATACGTGCATACGTAAACCGAGTGACGTGAGCACCGTAAAAAAAAAAAGGAGCGGATCCGACACAAGGGCCCGCCGTGGAGTGCGCCACAAAAAAACAAGGCAAGACAGGGTGCACGTAGCAACCGAAACAAGGAATGCAAAATGCGATCGCGAAAAAAAATAGAATCAGAGGGGCGTGGAGAAAAAAATGCAAGACAGGAGGGTGTGCCCGATCAAATAAATGCCTTGGGCGACAGAAAAGACGGAGGGAATGAGACAGAGAAGAGAGACGCGAGCGAATGAAAGAAGCAGAAAATGTCGCAACGCAAATGCGAGGACGGCGACGTTAATGCTGATCCCGGGATCAGACATGATTGGCATGCAGAACTGCCAGATTGCGTATGATGCGAATAAGAAAAAAAAATGATCGAGCGGAGGTGGGCGACAGAACGTGCGCACAAGGACGAGGGAGTGTAAAGTGGGGAAGCGGGGTGGAGAGCGTGCGGCAGCAGAAGAAATAAATTGGGTGTGATCCGGATCCGGATCCCGACGACCAGCGAATGAACGAGGAAACGGACGAAAGACACCGACCTTGGAGCACGCCTCGCACTTGTGGTCGACGCCGCGCTTCTTGCGGCCAGCGGAGGCGATGGGGATGGGCGTGCTGCTCTTGGTCGGCGCACTGGCGGGAACGACTGCGGCTGCGACTGGGGGCGGGGACGCCGAGGACGAGAGCGAGAGCGCTGCCATAGAGAGACCCGCGGAGCTGTGCTTGCTCTGTGAGCGTGCGGACAAGCTGTACGGATAGACTGGACGCACGAGGGGCGGGTAGCTGCTTCTCTGGCGTCGCTCAAGCGCCTCCTCCGGCCACTGGAAGAGAGTCTTCTGTGGTGCTGGTGGCGGGAGTCCGGGAGGGGTATGGGCTGGGCATTGGAGGCAGCGATGGAGAGGGAGAGCAGGCTCAGGGCAGCGTTATCCTACGCACACGTATTAGTCAATCGAAAAGCATAGTTGGGGCTTGACGTACTTGGGACATGGTGGAAGTAAGAGACAAGGAGTACAACAGGTGGTGGGACAAGAGGATACAGGATTACAGGCACTAGAGGCTCATTGGAGACGGTCGAGGCAGCAGGAGAGAGGATTTAGACCGATCCGATTTCAAAGTCCGCCCAAATTTGTGGAAGCACAGTCATGTGCTTCATTTCCTAATCCGCACAGCTTCTCTCCAGTACCCGTGTAAATTTATTCCACGGCTCACAGAACTCCCTCCCAGCCCAAACGATTCAAGAGGGGTAGACGGAGGTCATAACCCTCCTCAGGACTTGAGCGAGGCGAGGCGTCCAAGTTTTTCTCTACTATTTTAGATATTTTCCACCTCTTACTCCACGTCCTGCTACTGTATAGGACAGCTGTAACCTGTATTTTCGACTCATAGCTCGTTAAATAGAGTCAGGTCACAGGTGTCCCGCCGAGGCATAAAATAAGATATGGGCTGAGGTTTATTGTGGTAATGTGAAGACCTCCCCAGGACATCGTTTGTCGAGAACTTGTTTAATCCTTTTATTAATAATATTGACCTTCTGCCCGACGCTGGCAAGTAACGGAAAGGAGAAATGCACCGCCGCCGCCACCGCCGTGTGCAACAGGATCAGGCAGGCCTCATCCTGAACAGGTCCCAGAATGCCAGTTGCATCCCGGGTGGAATGGTTGTGTACATTCTGTTGGCTTTGTGTGGATAGCTGTAAAGATAACCACCCGTAAAGTACTGCACACTTGTCTTCAGTAAACTTGCTGTTCAGGGATTTGGACCACTGTGCGAGTATAATATATCTCTCCCCAATGAAGTTGTGCGCTAAACAAAAATTATCAACCTAAGCGACCACCTACGACCCAGCCTGGAATCGAACCAGGACCTTCCGCAGACGGATGCAGGTTCCAATGAAATATGAAGGAGACGCGCACCACGCGCTACTGGGTCTCCTTCGTACGTTCAAGAGCTGGGGTTCCACATGCGAGATTAATTAAATGCTCTGGGGTACAGAGAGGCTGAGGAATGAACACACGAACTTGGGACGCAATAACAGGTTTGGCAGTGGTTGTACGGGTCCCGGAACTTGAATACCATTTGCGCAGGAATGAATCAAATTCGAGGAGAGCGAGAGGTAGAGAGAAAAAAAAACCTCTTCCAAAACATGACCCAGTCTGGAGTCGAACCAGGAGTTCCTGCATGAGAGTGATTCACGATTCCCTCGCGTTGGAAGATGATGTATACCGGTGCGTGCCACTGGGGTCAAATTACCTCCTCCGCATCCGCATAACCACACAAGAGAATAGCGGATAGTTATAGGGTTCGAACCTGAATATTAATGCTGACGTTTAGTGATGTCCTGGCTTTGGCTTGGCCTGAAAGCCATGGCTTTGGCCGGCTTGGAGTGGCTTTGGCTCGCTGAAATCCCAGGCCAGGCCAAAATAATTGGCCTTGGCTTGCCTTGGCCTGGCTTTGGCCTGAGCCATGGCTTTTCATCAAGTTTATACCTGCATGAGAACGAAGGTGTGAAGTGTGCGGAGAAAATTCTGTGAGGTCCAGAGAGGTTCTAACCTCATTGGTATCCTATTAGACGCAACTAAAACAGCTAAGAGACCTTGTAGAATGGATGTTGAAATCTTTGTTTCGTTGGATCTACATCTTTTGCGGACCATTTGAGCGTGAGTCTGTGATATTGCACTTCATCGCAGCTCTGAATAGTGGAACAACCGACGGAATTACATCTATGGAGTCTAGGTGAGTCTTTTTGTCAAGATTTTGTTGACCATGTTACCGCACACATAGGGGGTCCAGAAGCCTTGGCTTTTTGGCTTGGCTTTGGCCTAAGAGAGGGTCAGGCCAGGCCAAAAGCCATACCAGGCCAAGATTTTGGCTTGGCTTTGGCCTTGGTACCAAAGCCTAAAAGCCATGGCTTTTTGGCCTAAGGCAAAAGCCAGAACATCATTACTGACGTTGAAGGAGCAGGGGAAGAAGACACTCGTACGCAAGAAAAGATCAACCCACAGACTCAAGCGGTAGCTGATCCGACACGGAGAGATTTATACCCAATAATTCGTTGGAGCGCCAGGGCAGATGCGCACCACGTCTTGTACCCCTCTCCGAGTCCTGTGCGAAATTAGCGGACAACACCACTGGGAACAAAAAGTATCAGCGATCCCATCGTACGCGTATGACCCAGCCTGGAATCGAACCAGGGCCTTCTGCAGAGACTTACTCTTCGGCTTATTAGAAGCAGATGCACACCACGCGCTCCTGGGTCTCCAGCCCAATTTTTGGACCTCGGGTTCGACTTGTCAGATTTTGGAATTCAACTGAATAGGTGCACAAACTTTGGGGTGAAATGGCCGGTTTCGAGGTGAGTAGCGGACACCGTTGTGTGTTAAGCAGGCGGGAATAAAAAAACAATTGGATTGAAGGGAGGCTGAAGGGGTTCAAAGCGAGCGAAGTAAAAATGCGATAATTTGACAAGTGGAATGGCCCAGCCTGGAGTCGAACCAGGTGTGTCCGCATTTATACAGTGCAAAAGTCTGTATCAAAAGCAGGTGCACTCCGAGTGATACTGGGCCTCTTTCTCCGCGTTTTGCACCTGTGTAAAAGATGTAAATGTATAGCAGCGCGAAAGAGACGGAGAAAAAAACTTCTCGTACCCATACATAACACAGCATGGAATCGAACCATGATATAGTGCGAGGATACAAGTATCCCCTGCAATCGAAGCAGATGCGTACCATACGCTACTGGGTCCCTTGAACACAGAAACGGCACCTGTATAATAAGTTCGAGGGGAGTCAGCAGATCAGCGGCTGAGGTGATTTGGACACACAGATAACGTTTAAAATAAAACAGCGGGTTTAAGTTTGCTGATTTGTGCCGGTTGGCGCACAGTTTTCGGTTCAGAAGATGATTGAATATGTGGGTCGGAGGAGCGGTGAGTTAGTTTCTTTCGAGAATAAACATTCAAACCAGAAAAAATAAAATGATCTCGTTACCTTATATGGCCCGGCCCGGAGTCGAACCAGGATGTCTGCACGCACTCGAAGAGGCTTATTACAGATGCACTTCGAGCGTTACGGGCCTGTTTCTCTGTTTTTTTTTTTGGCTGTAGAAGTGCTTGCTTTAATATCCGAGGGGACGCAGCAGAGACAAAAAATAGGAGGAATCCAGAATCTCAATGACCGGGTCTGAAGTCGAACCAGAGGCCAGTCTGCACAAGACTAAGTTTATCGGCAGTCCAATCGAAGCAGACGCAAACCGACCGCTACCGGGTCTCTTTGCTTACGACCAGGTCCAGTATTGTTGCGAGAGGAATCGGTAGCATCTGGGAGAGAAAAAGGAAAGGTGAACCCTTCATCCGAACCAGGACAACTTGAAGTTTGCCTGCAAATCCATGTCCATCCTCAATCAAAACGTACGGCTAGAGCCTCTTTACTCGGGCCCAGAGTTCAGTATAGTTTCGAAGGGGATTGGGAGAGAGAGACCTGCGAGGGAAAATGATCAGATCCCAGCATTATGACCCGCCTGGAATCGAACCAGGACCTTCCGCATACGTTTACGACTTCTATGTAATGGGAAACTTGAAGCGGGCGCACACCACGCGCTACTGGGTTTCCTTCGTACGTCCGGGAGCTGGAGTTTCGCGTGCGAGATCAATCAAATGCTGTGGGGTACAAAGAGGCTGACGGAATGAACACACGAACTTTGTGAGTGTAATAACCGGTTTGGCAGGGGTTGTACGGGGCCCCGGAACTTGGAGACCATTTGCGCAGGAATGATTTAGACTTCGAGGAGAGCGACTCGATGTAGAGAAAAATGTTGGACTTTTTCCGTCATGACCCAGCCTGGACTCGAACCAGGAGGTCCTTCATGAGAGTGTTTCACAAGTCCCTCATATTGGAAGCAGAGGCATACCGGTGCGTGCTACTGGGTCGAATTACCTCCTCTGAATGTACATAACCACGCCGGAAAATAGCGGATGATTGCATAGGATTCGAACTTACAGCCCTTTGCGGAACATAGGGCGCGGCCAAAAATTTTCCCATTTTGGGACATTTTTGATCTTTTCGACCATTTCCCTCGCCACGCGCTCAGTTCTGAATGCATCGTTCTAAAATCTATATGAGCGGAACCGCAACAAAATTCTGGAGGTCCTCTCGTGCTTCAATCTTTTTTATTCGGCTTAAATAAAATGTACAATGATATAATCATGTTTATATGGAAATCTCCTCCCACAGGGGGAGTTGGCAATATATTATTTTGGGGTCTCATTAGGGGATATCTACACCTATTTCGGAGGTCTCCTGGTCCCCGGATTTTGTCTGTGGGTCCTATACCACGTGAACGATGTAATTGAATTCAATAAAAACACCCACTTGTCAGACACAATGTTCTGGCATAATTTGGTCCTAGGGGAACGTGATACTCGCTGGGTGCTCGTCCTGTGGTGATTGAAAGAGACTCCATGACTCAAATTGGTCATCCAAGTCCCCATCCCCGTAGGCGACGCGTTTCAATCTGCCCGCGTTTCCATCACGTGACAATATACGTGCAGATTGAAACGCGTCGCCTACAGGGATGGGGACTTGGATGACCAATTTGAGTCATGGAGTCTCTTTCAATCACCACAGGACGAGCACCCAGCGAGTATCACGTTCCCCTAGGACCAAATTATGCCAGAACATTGTGTCTGACAAGTGGGTGTTTTTATTGAATTCAATTACATCGTTCACGTGGTATAGGACCCACAGACAAAATCCGGGGACCAGGAGACCTCCGAAATAGGTGTAGATATCCCCTAATGAGACCCCAAAATAATATATTGCCAACTCCCCCTGTGGGAGGAGATTTCCATATAAACATGATTATATCATTGTACATTTTATTTAAGCCGAATAAAAAAGATTGAAGCACGAGAGGACCTCCAGAATTTTGTTGCGGTTCCGCTCATATAGGTTTTAGAACGATACATTCAGAACTGAGCGCGTGGCGAGGGAAATGGTCGAAAAGATCAAAAATGTCCCAAAATGGGAAAATTTTTGGCCGCGCCCTATGTTCCGCAAAGGGCTGTAAATGATGCTGACGTTCAAGGATTAGCAGAAGATGCGCAAAAAAAGATCAACCACACACTCTAGCGGTGGCCCAGGGGCAGATGCGCCCCACGTCTTGTACCTCTCTCCGAATCCTGCGCGAAATTAGCCGACGGCGACATTGGGAACAAAAAGCATCTTCGTACGTATGACCCAGCCTGGAATCGAACCAGGGCCTTCTGCAGAAACATAATACAAGATGTATCAGAAGCAAATGCACACCACACGCTATTGAGTCTCCAGCCCAATTCTTGGACCTCGGGTTCGACTCGTCAGATTTTGGAATTTGAAATTGAACCGGATGGATACACGAACTTTGGGATGAAATGGCCGGTTTCGAGGTGAGTGGCTGACGCCGTTGCGTGTTATGTCGCCGGAATCGAAAAATAATTGGATTGAAGGGAGGCTGAAAGAGTTCGAAGCGAGCGAAGTAAAAATGCGATAGCTTACCAAGAGAGCAGTGGCCCAGCCTGGAGTCGAACCAGGTGTGTCTGCATATATGTTAGTCCACGACATCCTACCAAAAGCAGGTGCACTCCGAGTGATACCGGGCCTCTTTCTCCATGTTTTTAACCAGTGTAAAAGACGTAAATAGCATTGCGAAAGAGACGGAGAAAAAAACTCCATGATCCCGATCCATAACCCAGCAATGAGCATGGGATCGACCCATGATATGGTCTGCGAAGATGTAGGTAACGAACGCACTAACAATCGAAGCAGACGCGTAACCATACGCTAGCGGGTCCCTTTAACACAGAAACGGCACCTGTATAAGTTCGAGGGGAATCAGCAGATCAACGGCTGAGAGGGTGATTTGGATACACAGACAATAAAACAGGGGGTTTGGGTTTGCTCATTCGTGCCGGTCAGCGGACAGTTTTCGGTTCCGAAGAGGATCGCATACTGTGGCCGGAGCCTGGAGAGGTGATTGAGTTTCTTTCCAGAATAAACACTCAAGCCAGAAAAAAGAAAATGATCTCGTTACCTTATATGGCCCGGCCCGGAGTCGAACCAGGATGTCTGCACGCACTCGAAGAGGCTTATTGCAGATGCACTTCGAGTGTTACGGGGTCTGCTTCTCTGTGTTTTTCTTGGCTGTAGAAGTGCTTGAATATTCGAGGGACGCAGCAGAGACAAAAAAGAGATCGAAGCGAAAATATGACCCAGCTTGGAGTCGAACCAGGGCAGTCTACATAATACTGAAATACGACGGTGGGTTAGACAACGCAGATGCGCACCGTGCGCCACTGGGTTTCTTTACCTGTATCGGGTTCCGATAGATACCATGTGAATTGGCGGATAACAACCTGTGAGGTTGAAATCGTCCACGGAGACCCGGTCGGCCTGGAGTGAATTCAGATGATGTTAGTTTGCATAGATGGAATGCCCAGTTATAAAATTGCACTGCGAGCGATCCACTGGCTCTCGACTGTGGATTGTTCGCATACAAGTGCGGGAAGGATGTCGGCCTGCCAGAAAAAAAGGGTACAGGTCAGTAGACAACACACGACCCAGCCTGGAGTCGAACCAGGGATCCCCCTGCAACTTTGATAGTTGATTTGCTCAGGCCAATTCGGAGCAGATGCGCACCGTGCGCCGCTGGGTCTCCTTACTGTGAGCTTAGTGCGACCAAAGTCGGTAGGATGTCGGCCTGCGAGAGAAAAAGGATCAAAACTACGACAGAAGTATGACCCGGCCTGGAGTCGAATCAGGAATAGTCTGCATGAGTTGAAATGCTTCACCTCAAATCGGAGCAGATGCGTACCGCCCGCTACCGGGTCTCTTTACTTGCACCGATTCCAGTATAGGTGCGAGGGAATTGGGAGATGGCGGTCTATGAAGGAAAAGAAATTAGGACACCTCCACGACCCAAGCTGGAATCTAACCAGTATTCTGCGCCACAATACAGATAGCAGATGCGGACCACGAAGGTCTTGTTGGAGTATTTTTGGTTTGGCAAGAGCTGGTTCTACGCAGTATTGAACCCGGGAGCTATCGTACGGCCGATGAATGTTGTGGTTGACTTCTAACGGTGGAATTTGGGGTGCATTCCGGCTTCCCGGTAGTGAGCTGTCGAGAGTGCAGAGAATCGGCGTTCACGAGTCTTCGGAGGGTATCCTGGGAAGCGGAGAGAAAAAAACGTCGTATTACAAAATAGCTGAAGGAGGATTCAGGACGCCAGCCTGGAGTCGAACCAGGAAAATCTGAAGCCATACGATGTTACTGAACCGGTCGCAGATTCACGAAATCCACTAGCATCTCTTGAAAGGGTTTCCCGCCAGGAATGTATAGCGTTGGCGAGAGGAGGTGAGAGTTGAGAATCAAACGCGATGCGTGGGAATGTTCCGGTCCAGATGTCCGAATTCGGATCCTCAACGCCGACGCGACGATATCATCGGATTACGCCGCTTTGCTCTAAATGTCGAAGGGAGGGTGGATCAGGCCCCTTCCTGATCCAGGAAGAGTAGCGTTGGGTGAGTGATTCTGCTCAAACGTTCCACTCACTCACTCACTCAGACTCAAAGCTATACTGGACCGCCTTCCATCGAGCGCTGAATGAGGTATCTTGCTGTGAGATGAAGTGGGGATGCATGGAGGAAAAGTTTCATCCTCAAAACTGTGACTGTCAGCCGCTTGGAAGTGCGCCTTGAATGTCATTCTGTCAGCCTCTCCGTTGACTGACTCGTCCTCTCTCTAGAAGTGTATCCTCTCGCCCTTACAGAGATGCACGTTGGATGCACGGGCTTATCTCAACCTAGCCCCCATGTCACAAGGGACGGACGCGTCGCCACTGTAGCACGTCCCCGGAGCGCCTAGGTGCCCCAGGCTGCCCAGGCTCGACCAGTACAATCAGCATCCGAAATATATGGCGCCGACGCGCTGGATCCCGAGTCTTGACTAGAGGGGCTTCAGATCCTTTGAAGTCGCCTTCTAGGCCCTACCCGCCTCGAATACCGATGTAAGCTTCCCTCCTTCATCTTGCTTCGCGACAAACCGCCGCCTCCGTCTCTTGTCCGTCAGCTACTCACTCCACATCCTTGCTATCTCTGTCAGCCACTTCCCATCCTATCTCTTCTCGCTGCGGACCTCCCGCATTTTTTTTCATTTCAGCCGCCTTCATCTCCCCTTTGTGCCATCCTCCCTCCGTCGCGTTCCCCGTTTCCTTACCTATATCTGTCCCCTTCATGTATCCCTTCCCCTTCGTGCATTCCGTTTCTCCTCGTAGAGTAACTAAATGCTGACCCACTTGTTCTGTAGGGCGAGCTAAAGTTCGCCTCAGGCGCTAACCCAGCCCATCGGATACCGTCATACGGACGTGCACATGTAGCGACAAGCCCGCTCACACCGACGTGGGTGTGCCACGGCGTCAGGGCTGGGAGCGGTATACCGGCGCAGGCGTGTCCGCATTCGACGCGGAGGCTCCCTGACTCGATTCGGGACGGAGCGACCGTGAAGCCGGGCTTGAATGCGCTCTTCCCGACGACGCGGGGGCGTTCCACCCCAAGTGCGAGTGCGGGCGAGGTCGCGTATGTACTAGGCGCCGTGGACGTATCCCCGAGGAGGAGAGACTGGGACGAGGACGGGGGCCGGGGCGCGTCCTATCCCCACCCATCTGGACGCACCCCCGTGCATGTACGTGAGTCCTCCCTCAAGCCCCAGTCCGTTCTTCTCTCGTACCCTGCACACACGCACATTCTCCCCCACCTCCGTCACGATCCTCCGTGTCAGCCGCCACCCCGCTGCACATCGCTCCATGCCAGCCGCTTCCCGCGTTTCTCCTCCGGGTCCGCCACCCTTTCGCGTCATCCTCCTCCGCAACCCCCTTCGCGACGCCACGGTGTCGGTGTCAGCCGCTTTCCCTTTCTTTCATTCTTTCCTTGCTACCTCTACCGATGCGTCAGCCACCCTGTGATATCCCATATGGTCAACCTCTCCGGCGGCTGACACATTTCCTCATTCTTGCCTTCGTCCCCGTCCTCTCTTCGTCTGCCTCCATTATCCTCCGCATCGCGCAATCCTCGTTCCCCTCCGCCCTCCGCATCCTTTCCGCCGTCCAACCTCTCGTCCTCCCCGCCGCCGCTCTTACTCACTCCAACCGTTCCATAGGTGTGCGTGCGTACCCGCTGCGCGCCGCGGCCGCCCTAGACCTCAAGCATGCGCACTTCGCCGTGACCGCGCTGCCCTTAGCACGGGGTATGCTGTTCCTGCGATGCGCTCGGCACGGGTCGATGGAACGACGTGCGATGGAGATGAAAGGGTCCTGGGGTGAGGGCGAGGACGAGGGGTCGGCGCTCCCTTCAAAGTTAGCGGAAGGAGACTTCGTCAGGGGTGTATAAAAAAAGTTGGACTTTTCTTCATCACGACTCAGCCTGGAGTCGAACCAGGAGTTCCTAGGAACGAGCTAGGTACAATAAAGCGTCTGTCAAGAGAGACACACCGTGACTTCCTCAATTTCGGGCCACTTTTAGTTTAGTCTGAAATGAGAGATTTTAAGTGGAAGAAAAAGTGGGCCGAAACTAGCCTCGAAACTTATCATTTTAAGGCCATCGAAATTGATGCCAAAACGACGAATTTTTTGTTAAATTTTGACCGGACCGAAACGAAACATTTCGGCTTCAGTTTGGAAGCCCGTGATACGGAACTCGAAATCAATGGTATCAGTGCCGCCGAAACGGCAGCCGAAACTTGACATTCCAACAGGGCCGAAATGCCACTCAAAACTATTGATTTCGGCTTCAGTTTCGGGTGACCCGAAATGGGTGGTTTCGGCTTTAGTTTCGGCTCAACGCAAAACTCAAGCCGAAACTAAGAGTTTTGAGTGGCTCGAAATCTAATCCGCGGATCATCTGCAGATCAGTCTGCGGATGAGCTGCAGATCATCGTCAGTCGTCGTCAGTCGTCAGACATCGTCAAAGCAGATTTTATTTATTTTGCAAGAATACATGTGCCTAGGTCTGTGTACAAGGGTAGGACCTAATAGACTCCGTCCGTAGCGACCGGTAGCGAAGGACAAGCGTAGACAACCCCATGCGGTGACGCGGAACCGGACAGCGGACGGGGAGGACGGGGAAGAGGAGAGCAGTAGGAGTAGGATCACCGCGACGGGACTACCAAAGTACGACCAGATCGCCGCCGCGTTGAGATCGTCGCGCGTCTCCGCCCCGACACCCATGGCGCCTGGTGAGACCAGAGGCGTGGTATGCGGGATGAGTTGGAGCATAGAGAAAGACGCACTCGCGGGAGACCTTGATCGCGGGGGCGCCAGGGGTGTACCGACATGGGCGGCGACGCGGAACCGGACACCGGACGCCGAGGACGCGGAGGAGCAGGAGAGGAGCTGTGTTGGCGGAACGGTGGGTCCCCGCGAAGGACGGGGAGGAAGCGGGGAGTAGCTGCATTGGCGGCAGGCAGAGCTGCCGCGCGTTCGTGTCGTGCGTTGGGGGTGTAGTGACGAGGTAGAAGAACGCCCCGGGGAAGCGCGTAGACGGGGGATGGGGACGCCGAAGCTGACGCACATGGTGGGCGTTGAGAGCGAGAGCAGTCCGGGGTGCAGTGGAGGTGAACAGACAGCCAGGTCCCCGGGAAGGGGACACCGAAGTTGACGCACAAGAGGGCGAGAGCAGCTGACGGTCAGAGGAAACGAGTGGTGCGATAGAGAGTGCGGATGTGGCGGTGTTGGAGTCGGCGTCGGCTGACTTGACAGTGAGTGCGAATGTGGCGGGCCTCTCATTTGGCATTGGCAGCGTTGGTGGCGGGAGGAAACGAGGTCCGTGCCCTGGAACGAATGCGGAGCGAGTTGATGCGACAGAGAGTGTGGATGTGGCGGGCGTTGACTGGCTGGTGTTGACGGCCATAGGGACGGACAAGAAGGGATCCGCGGAAGGGGAGCTAACGAGTTCGGTCGGCTGGATTTGGCGTTGGCTGCGTTGGCGTTGGCAGCGATAGGGACGGTCGGGAAACACAGAGGGCGAGGAGCAAAAGGGGGACGCGGAGGCGGAGCAAACGAGCTCGGTGGGCGGGAACGATGCGGAGCAAGGTGGTGTGACATCCCGCTCTTTCTTCACTTTTCTTCTCGCGTCCATCTCATTTTTGTTTTTCCTCATTCCTTCGCCGCCAGACGCGTTTAACGGCTTTCACTCGATCTTGAACATCCGCTTAATGGCCTTCACCCAATCTTGAACATCTCTCTGATCCCGCCGCGTCAACGACTAATAGTCCCCGAGAACAGCAGACCGCCGAGCGCGGCGTCTCATGACGTCCGGACGCAGTCCCCTCCCTGCGCGTTGCAGCCGCCATGAAAAACTGCGAATTATGTCAGTTGTCAATTTCTCTCAACGTATTAGATCTTACTTACCACCCCAGACGCCTAATCGATCAGCCCAAACTTCAGATTCAGGCCCTACTCGCCCGACGGCGCGCGTATAAATGCGAAGGGCCTGGAGTACTTTATATCACCAGCCGGATCCCGTACAGGAAGTGGAACGAATATCTTCAAGGCCATATTCAGTCCTCAGCTTTTTTCAACGCGTTGGAAGTGAAGGTTGGCCATACGCGCAACATGCCTCGCCGCCAGAGCGCGTATCGTGCCTGCGCTAACGGGATTGTTATCCGTTGGCACGTTGCATTTCGCGCGCGTAAACGCATTCTGTCCGGTGAGTATCAGTGGTTTCGTGTTTCATCTCTCATTTTTTGAAATCACAGAGGCGATCACCCATCTTCTCCTTCGGGATATGGGCGCTGTACCATCAGTGTTTCCTTGCCCGGGATGTAGAGTCTAGTCTCGCATCGCGAGTACGTGCCATTGCGGTCCGTGGGCAGTTTTGACGTCCTCGAGCGCGTCGTTCGTAAGGCGATCCAGATGACTGGACAGCTCGTGGTCCCAAAGTCAGCATTCCTTTTTTTTTACAGACACTGTCGAACTCACCGTCGCAGAGATTTGTTATCTTGAAGTTCCTTTCGCTTTATTATCTTGAAGTTCCTTTTGTTTTGTTATCTTGAAGTTCCCTCTGTCTGTGTAAATACGCAAAACATATGTGTAGAATAATCTCAGTGTACATACCTGTAGCATAGAATTCTCCCTCGCTATGCACAGAATGTATACATGTAGAATTATATCATAGCGGAGTATCTCCGCCATATCCAATGGTATACTGGTATAGAACAATGTCTGTAGAATGATATCAGTGTATACACCTGTAACATAGTTTCACTCACACTTCACAACACAGAGTCCGTGTTCAATTGTTTACTTCACGACGTCGGAACAGAAATTTAACCTAAGGCACCACTACACATCGTTGTCCTAAAAAAGGTAGCAACTTTCAGCTCGTAACGGCGTGGACTCGACGGACGCTGATAGATACGACCTGGACATGAAGGGGCACAGTGGTGGCAGCTGAGGGTAAGCGCGGCACTGGATTCCGTGGTCGCCAGAGTGTGGAGGCGGCACAAGTTGGCCAGTTGTTGGGATGTAAAATGTTTGAATTGCCGCATGAATACCGATGATGATGATGAAATCCATTAGCGTGCTCGAGTCGCTGTAAGCGACTATGGTACACGGTATGTATCTGTACTAACTATTGACCCAGGTGCCGAGCAGGGCTTCGGACTGAATGTACTCTGGGTCACGGACGGCGCGAGGGAACGGGCAGGGCGTGGGAGGGTACTGTGGTGCGAAGAGCGGGCGACGGGGATGCGGAGACGGGTCTCGGACGCGCGAGGTAGCGTATCCGGTGCTCGAACGCTCGGAACAGCGGAGCATGGTTCGAACGCTCGAGGGGCGGAGCGAGGCTCGTACGCGAGACATTGACGCATAACACCTTCAATATTGGCGGGGATAGCGTCCACTATAGGGACTGTGCCGATATATTTGTGCGCTGTATTCAGCATGGCAAGGGTGGGTACAACAGCATCATTCGTTCCAGACTGCAATACGACGTGAGTCTCTAAGATCGAGTGGAAGATTCCTCGTCCTAGGAACCCCGCACCGAAACTCAGCGACTCGTACAGCGGGAAGGTCGAGCGCACGGGCGGCAGAAGCAACGAGGGGGCGCTCTTGCTTGCATCCCAACGCCGCGGATGGCCGCTTTCGCCCCCTGTCGCTCCTGGCGATGACCCGGGAAGCGGTGCCCGTCGTGCCCTAGGATGTCTCCCTTTCCCTATCTATGGGTACCGCCGCGCATCGATCATCGATTGAGTATGGGCGCCGCGAAAGGGTGGAGTTCGCCAATCCCTGTTGCACCGAATCGAGGGCGAGGGCGCCGGGGACATGGGCGTGAAGGACGCGAGCGTGGGCAGGTGATCGCGCGAGGACGTGCAGTAGTGCTGCGAGCGGTGGCGCTTCAGTGTCGGGCGCGAGATGCCCTTGGGGATGATCACGAAGACGGCAGGCTGGATGCGCCGCAGCGCGGACGTCGGCGCGGGCTTTGCTGCCGCAACGTCCAGCTCGTCGTTGATGTGGGTATCGGCGTCGTCCTCGTCGTCTGTCGTCGGCGGCGACGCGAGGACAAGCCGTGACGGGCCCCAGCTAGATACCACGCCTTCTGCACCTTCTCCTCCTCTGGCTCGCTCTCCGTAAGCTCCTCCTGCTCGAGCTCCTCCTTGGCCGCCTTGCTCGCGAGGCCGTAACCGTCGCCGCCGCGCCCCCAATCTCCTGCTCCAGCCCCTCCTCCGTGCGCTCGCCGAGCGTGCACTGGGCGTGTGGGCTCAGCGTGCGCACAAAGTCGCCGATCGACATGAACGCGCGCCGCGACGAGGAACGGGTACGTGTCCAAGATGTGCACCGTGTCCTTGTAAAGCTCATGCCGCGTCGCCCGCACGCAGCACCTCCGCATCGCCCGCCTGGATTAGCATCGGCAGGAGCCCCGCAAAGTCGCCGAACAGTGGGCTCGCGTACGGGTGAGTTAGGTACTTGTCGACCTGGTCGCCGAGGTAGAGAACGATCGGGTTCATGTGATTCGTCGCGGTGGGGATGGGCACAACATCAAATGGCGCGTTCGATTCCTTAGAGTCACAGCTCATCGTCAGGTCTGTATGGGGGAATTGAGCGGGGCTGAAAAAGAAAAGCGTTTGAAGCACTAACCAACCCACGGCGACACGAGGATCGCGGAAGCGGGTAGCGGGTACGCGTTGTCGCGCAGATACATGAGCAGTGCGAGCGACAGCCCGCCACCGGTGCTGTCGCCGCACACGATTATTCTCCGCCGGAATTTGCAAGTCTTCGACGAGACGCAGGTACGTGCACACCGCGTCGTGTAGTGGCCCGGGAAAACATGTCTCCAGCGCTAAACGATAGTCTAGTAAGCTCGTGATCGGAAGCGAATAGAGGCGGAGACGTGCCGAATTACACGGGTATCGGTATATTTGGACAAGGGTATCAAGATGAGCCGCTGGCCCGCAGCGCTGGAGAGATAGTATGCACCTGCGCAAGGATATGAGGCACACAACAATAGGGACGAGGACACAAACGGACCGCCGTGGATATGGTGCACGACGCGCTCCTTCTTGCGGAGGTGCTCGGGGGCGAGGCGGACCTGCTGTATGGTCTTCCACTCCGCCTGAAAGCGTTACCAGGTGCTGCGGCGGACGACTCATTCGCCGGGGCGTCGAGATCGGCGAGGATGCCGCGGAGTTTGCAGCGCTTGACGTGAAAGGTGACGGGGGGAACGAGGGAAGGGGGATGAGCCCGCTCAGACTCGTCGCAAATCGTATCGTAGTCTATAGATAAGTCAGTGTCCGGTGGGCGAATCGTAAATGAGACGGACAGTATCGACAAGGGCGCTGTGGCGGCCGGCACCGCACATGAAGCTGGTGATGAGAGTCATCTCGATGCCCCAGGATTTGCGGCGCGGGCCCCAGATGTTGTGGGCGATGACGGCGCCCGTGATCTCGGTCGCTGTCATGCAGTCGGTATCCGAGGCTTGTGCCGAGAGCTGCTGGACACACCTTTCGACACGACAACGAGCCCATTCTTCCAGTTTAAGAGTGCCCAGCACCAGCGAAAGGAATCTCGGAGAGAGGAAGTAGTATCTCAGAGGAAAGTGTAGTCGACAGTACAAGCCCTGGGAACCACGCTGGGAAAACGTCGCGCTTCAGACCCACTGGCAGGGCGGGAGCGATCGCATTGTGTACACCATCCGACGCATAGCATCGGTATGGTGGTATACGGGCGCTGAGGAGATATTCCGGGTGACGATGCGCAGCTGGCGACACCGACGATTCGCAGTTGGGAAGCGACGACGAGCTACTTGGAGGGCGAAGGGCACCCGATGGGAGTCTGTGTGGATCGCGTTGAGGGTGGTGTGGATCGCGTTGAGGGTGGTAGACGGTGCTGCTGTATAACGGCTCGCACCGACATCGTCGTCGAGGACAAGGAAGTGGCGATCACGTTACCTGATGTAAGTCACTTAGGTAGAGTAATTAAAAAATTCACCGCGTTGGTCCAAGCGTGTTTTATCGTCTCAAACGTCTCTGGAACTGTGCTTTTGAGGTTTCCAACTGATAAATTCCCGCGACTATAAATTTCTCGCATTCTGTCGAATTAACCTTTACAGCTCTGATTCGCTACTACCACCATGTACGCACTTCCTCCTCCCTCCCTCCCTTTAACCACCGCTCATCTACACCCTAGCATGGCGCGGGGCCGCCGTCCGCTACCCCAGGCCTTTCGAAGCGCTGTTATACGCGCGCTTCGTCAGGTGGGCATGCATAATATGTAGGTTTTCACTCACCTGTTGTCCCAGCGTCGTCCGAACTCCAGCAGCCGACTCCGTTCCTACAAACTCGACGGGCCGGGTGTGGTGTACATCGTCGGAAGAGTCCGTACCACCGTCTACAACTCCTACATCGCAAAGCAGATGTCACGCGACGATTTTTTGGACGCGCTGGAAGTAAAAGTCGGGCACAGCAAAAATTTCAAAGCGCGAAGACGTGCATACAAGAGATGTGCGGGCGAGCACACTCTGTTCTGGCACGCCACATATACGACTCGTCACCGTATGCTCCTAGGTAAGCCCTTTCCGCTCTCCACTCACCTTTCTTATCGTATTCTTCCAGAAAGCATGGTTCATCAACGGTTGAAAAATATCGGTGCCGCCCTTCGTTCCGTTTCGTGTGCGTGTAAGACGCAACATCGCGAGTTCTCCAGTTTTGTGCGGGCGGGCGGATTTCCGGGAGTGGACGACATTGTGGAGAAGTGCCTCGGGGCTCTGGGAGAGACGAATCTTGTCAGGTAAGCCGAGTATCCCTGAAGATTATGGCTGGTTACTCACTCTCGTCAAGGAATGACTTGAAGAAGAAGTAAATTTCTAGAATATCTGTACTTTAATGTATATTATCGCGCGGGATCGTCAAATATCTTGGAACTGTAATTCTGTGGGTGGGTACAAATTAACAGTCTATATATGTGCCGACATCACTAACCTCCCATTGCTTTTGTTCTAAGGTCTGGCAGGTACGTGTCGCGCTTGGGCTGTCGCTGAATTTTTATCCAGGATGGATTCCCGCTTCTTCCCGAGGCCAGTCTACTATACAGCTCTGGTGGAGGTGGAAACCATCGGACTTGAATTGCAAACGCGACTCCTTCGCGAACGGCTCTATGTAAAAGGTAAACACAAAGAGGTAAGAATTAACATGTACACGAACCTCGGGCATTTCAGGTGGGTGACGCGTAGGTCGAGATCGTTACCGTAAACTTACCTGTGATTTTGTCGAATGCGAGTCAATGAAAATAAAATGCATTTGCGAAAAGCCAGCATATATTTGATAAAATAAAAACAAGCTGTAGATAAGCGACGGTCATAAATCCCGATCGTGATCGACGATCGACGATCATTGACGTTACATCTATTCCTGTTGCGGTCGATTTTGCTGGATAATCGAAGAAACGGGTCGAATGAGTCGGGAGGGAGCGGAGCTACAGCATATGGGTAAACCAGGTTGACGGCCTCGGATACGACCATGCCCCAAAGCGATCTATTGGCCTCGTCCCGCGTCCCGCGTCTCCGGCGCCATGCTCGTCATAGAATGAGCTGCGGATCGCAATTTGAGTCTATCGCACCAAGCTGAAGTCCCTGCAGACAAGACGAGAGCATGCAGAGGGTTCTTCCAGTCAGCGGCTTCATCCACCTCTATCCTTGCATTCTTTGAGTGACCGAGGTCGTGCTTAAGAATTGCGAGATTTTCGCCGGTTCCGACGATGTCCTGCCTATATTTAATAAGCACAAACGCGAGACAGGAGGGAGGTGACCCACCACGCGGCCTCGATCATCGGTACGAGCGCTTATGTGGAGGCAAATCTTCCAGCGCCAACATCATGCCCTGATTCTCGTTCTTGTCCACTCGTTCGACAGCGCGCCAAGAGGAAAACAATGCAGACTGCAGCGTGGGTTCGCAAACGTCGGGATCGCACCCATGCGCATGTTTGTGTTCCTCCTGAGCGCAGGACGCGGACCGAGGCGTTCTGAATCCGGCCGCCTATCCTGATCGTCCTGCTCTACGAGTCAACAGGCTGCGTATTGAGACAACTTGTTCTCGGCGGCTTCGAGACTTGCTGCGCTTCCAGGATTTTGCCTGTACAGCCACATATGTCGACGAAATCGTCGAGACAGCGCGAAACAGTGCCTCTGATACCTCCGAGGCGGATTTGAAAAAGAAAAACTGATTCACATTATTGAAGGACGGGGCCGCTCTAATGGTGAGAGATCTTACCAGAAGTATCCAAAGCAGTCTGGAGATGTCCTGAGCCTAAGAGTCACGGATGAGGTCAGATCCATCGCTGGTTAACCAACCATCGTTCGTCAGCATTGAGGTCCGATAACAAGGGCTCGATCTAAACTGCCATTGAGTTACCGCGCTGTTAATTCTGGAACAGACATACCATCTTAGCGTAGTCGACGAAAACGAGAGCCCAGTCTTGAAGCATGCTTTCCGTACCCAAACGCATCGTATGCTGCCTCCGCAAATTTCTCGTCATCTCTGGAACCGGGCCCTTCGCGAAAGAAGTGCACATACCCAACCTTGAGATCGTTTCAGTAAATGAGAGGAAGATAGATCTGTACGACTATAGCAACTGAGACGCAGATCTGAGACGCAGATCGGGCGATGGATACGTACCTATCTCCATCGCAGTCAATCCCTTTGCCCGGCGGGGAGACGTCCTTGGAGCCCTACCAGAGACGGTTGACTGACAGTGACTCGCCGCGCGCTTCGACACGAGACCTCAGCACGGTAAGTACTAAGTGGTCGGACTCGGCCCATCCGCAATTACTTCATGCACCGATTTCTCCCAGCACGGATGTATGAGGACAGTCGCTGTGGCCGTAAAACTGCCAGCACCGACCTGATCCAAGCCCCAAAGGAGTGCCGTCGCTGTGGCCGTAAAACGACCAGCAGTGGTAGGAGAGGAAGTGGCGATGAAGTGGCGATGCATCGCGTGACCAAGTTAAAAAAAATGAAATCGTAATTCGACTATACTATATATGATACAATACGCGGGCAACGAAGACGACATTACTAGTACTGCCCTGAGAATCTAGCGCTAAGATATTCGCAAGCAATTCTTTCATTGGCCAACGCAACGTCCCGACTCTTCTGCATAAATCTGATCTTGTGCTTCCACTGAGTTTGCGTCCAGAGGGGGGCTTGATTCTTCTCGAGCAGCTTGACGCACTTTTGGAACCAACGTTCGCAGTCAGGGGACCACCAGCCTATATTCATGCCTGAATGATGGAATGCGGTGGGCTTGGGCCACCAAGACATAGTTTTTTTTTGCTGACCATCCTCTTCTGCCGGAGTGGACTGTCCTGGCTAGATGTGAGTTGTGTTGTAGTAACAGGATTGCAATCATACCTGTTGGAAGTATATATGCGCCGCAGATCAAGTCGATTTCCTGTGGCGTCAAAGCGTCGTCCCAATATGCTGTCGAGCTTTCACCGTCCCACAAACGCACACCGGTTTCGTAAGCACCGTCCGTAGGGCCCAGACAGGCGCGATCATCAAACACAACGTCCCTGGCAAGACGGCCGATAATCCCACCGGCGAATCGGGCAGCACGACCACGAGGAGAGGCGAGAAAGTTGTCACGTTGCCGACAATAAATTCTATAGTCGAGGGATGTTGGGTGATAGCCAGCGGGGCGAAAGCCGAGTCCCGATTGACGCGGGAAGATGGGGACACAAGGTTCAGACCCAGCTGGCGCTTGGGTGCAGAGGCGGAACTCTACACCTCGTCCAAGTAATTCATGGACAATTTCTTGGAGATTAGAGTCATAACCCCAGCCCATTCGAACAATTTGCAGTGTAGTTGCAGCACTTCGTAGCAAGATGCATAGGCGTTGATCTTCCTCGGAAAGTCCAGCAGGTCGAACGACGTAGTAAGATTCGCTGTTTAACGATTTGACTCGGACGTCGACGGCCCACAAGCCAACTATATCGGCTGTTTCTTGCCGAAGATCCAGCAACTCACGAGGAACGCCCTCGAGTTCTTTCGCTTCCAGCAAAGCAGCGAACAGTGCTGGAAGAAGAGTATACTCGGCTTGTTTCATGCCCGGCCAATCTTCATCTCCCAAGGACCTAGAGCAAAAATCGGGGCGAAGTTTATCCTCGTACTGAGCAGGAGCGATGGGTTGGGTGAAACCAAAGCGAGAATAAGGGACCTCCCGCATGTCGTGGTACGGCTCATATGAACTATCGTCGGATCCGCCGTTATCGGTTTCGTCGGCCAAGTCGTACGTGCGCTGCAGGTCATCCGCGGTCGAGTGTTGCCCGTTCTCCTCTTCAGGCAAAAGAGTCTCCGGAACATCCGGAAGATCGGGGAATTCGGCATTTGAGGCCTGCCAATCATTATCGTCCTCTGGCTCGTCATCGGGAGCGAGCGCCGTACACAGATCCCACTGATTTGAGAAGCTATCGTAGATGCGCTGACGTTCGGTAAAATTGTCCCAGTCATCTGCCGCAGCCGATCGGTTGAATGCCCTGCAGATGAAGAAACCGTCTTCCTCTTCCCAGATGAAAACGCGGGCTCCTTTTTTTCTTGGCGCGTTTCCTTTGGCTGCATGAAGCTCTCGCGCCAAGCGCTGGGACCTAGCTTCCGAGTTCTCCTTCTCAGCCAATTTCTCGTTCAGCGCCTTGCGGCGAGCCATGAAGGCATGTATATCTTCGCCTTCCTTCTGCCCGCTATGGCGCTCGACAGGGGGAAACTGACGGCGTATATTTTCCGCAGGATTATCGATGGGTGGGCTAGCAACGGGAGCAGGCATATCGGGAAGCGAAGGGAGAGAAGCGGTGTCGGCGGAGACTTCGAGAGACCAGGGATGTGTTTCCCTGAGAGAATGCCATCGGTTGTTGTCGCATTCCCAACCACTGAAGGCCACGCGACCAGGTAGGGTGTGGAGGTACGCAATCTCGAGATGATCGGGAAAGAACTTAGTGTCCCTCAAGGCTCGAGGTATGGGGAAAAGTGGCTCCGCGTCGATCTCGCCCCAACAGAAATAGAAAGACACTGGAAGCTTTCCCACCACAAGGCTGAACAGCCACTCCATTGCGTGCCTGTCTGTGAGAACAGGCGCATCGCGGAGGGTCAAGTCGATGATACCGCCGATCCGCTCGGTTTCCATGTCGCCTACCGCGGATGATTCCAAATCCGCAAGCCATTGCCCTTCAACCCTAGCTATGTTCACCACATCTGTCCGCCACGATGAATCCCCACTTCGGTCGAGGACGAGGAACATCATGGTGATTTCCGCCATTATCGGTAGAAAAGCGTTGCGCGCTCGCAAAGCGACTGCAAGCGCGGCACGACGATTGCACCGGGCGAGATGGTATCCATATTGCGACGGCCAGGCAAAAAAAGGATACATTCTCTCCGATACGAGAAGACGGTAGCGAACGCGCATTGCGCTGAGAACAGAGCGCAGCGCCCACTCTAACTGATGCCATGCCTGGATGATCTCGGGGAGCAAAGACCATCCGGCAGATCTGATGCCCAAGGGAACCGTCTTTGCTGTGTAATTGAGACGTCCAAAGAGAGGCCCGTGGAACGGGTTGTAATGGGGCAAAAGAGCGAGGTATGGCATATGAGGGGAGACCCAGGTGGTATGACGGAAGTCCCCGTCAATTGAAAGGTGACTGGGGCTGGGCGCCTCACTGGGTCCGGGCAAATCCAGAATGAATTTGGGGTCGCCACGGTGGACGGTAAAGATGTGTTTTTCTCGACGGACATGACCATTGAATCGACTATGATACTAGAAAACTTGTTAGAAAAGGCGTGAAATTCGATGGAAAAGTGCTTACTGGGAGAGTGGGTGCAGCATCATGTGGGGCCATTTGTATCGAATCTGTGAATAGGAGGGGCTTATAACGAGTTCGTCAAAATTTAAAATGAGATTTGACCGGGGCATACCAAACTGCACGAAATTTAAAGCGGAGGACAGAAAATTTGACGAATGGACGTGCTGCAAAGACCGACTCGCGATGAAGGGCGTTGACGAGGAGGATGGAACTCACTGACTCAGCGTATTACACTGAGTCCGACTCGCGTACACTGGACTTGGATTCGTACCGACGTATAACGCCTGCACAGACAATGAAATTGGTCACATTATTTCATCGCCACCAGATCCGCGTATCGTCACGTATCGTCACGCGTCATGGCCTTCCTCCGCTGCTCGTCGTTTTACGGCAACAGCGACGGGCTTCCTTCTTGCGGCTCGTGTCGGTGCTGGCCGTTTTACGGCCACAGCGATTCGCCAACGTTCTTCCTTCTTGCGGCTTGTGTCGCTGCTGGTCGTTTTACGGCCACAGCGACCAGCCAACGTTCTAGAGACTCAACCCTCAGAAACGTATGGAGCACCCAATTATCGTGTTTCTGCGTGCTAACCTATTGATGCGGTACATATATTTAACAGACATGTCCGATTTAATCAATATCCAACGCGATTACATCCGGCCGGTCGCTGCAACGAGCAAGCTGAATGCTTCATCTGAGATCTCAAGCTCCTCCTCGTATTGTGCGCCCATCTTTTCCAGCCAGGCGCCGTCATAGAGGCACCTGGGAAGCCCCTTGGGCGGGTCTGCCCTCCCGTAGCCAACGTCTCCGTGTCTGGCGCACGCTTCTGTTCCTCCTCCCCTGCGGCGCTTATGAATTTCCTGTGTCTCTTTGTCGACGATGCGCCAATAGTCCGAAATCGCAGGCGCACGCCAGATGCAAATTTTGACTTTAAAAATCTTGACTCGCTCGTTGGTGACAGTTGTCGTCTCGCCTTCTTCTTCTGAAGACATCCCATCCGGCCCGAAACGTTGCAGTATCATCAATAATCGTTTCCATGTTTCGAGGTCCGCCGCTGCCTTAGGATTCGACTCTTTAATCTGTATGGTGATGGTGATGGTGGCCTCCCGGGTGGAATACTTCTATGGTGCTGGTGAGTTTCCGTCTCATCGTTTTCGTCCAGAAACTTACCCTGGCCTTTGCTGATATGCTCTTGGCAGCAACTAGGCGTTTCTCGTGGTACTCCACTGCAGCGTGCTTCAGCCTCCTCCTTTGTCTCGTTTAATTTCGGTCGGAGACGCGACCACTCCCCACGGTATCTCTTCAGCTTCTCCAATACCTCCTTCTCCAGCCAATTGCGGTCTACGGTTGGTAGTCGATCATCAAATGCGATGGTATTATCAACTATCCTCTTGATGATAGTTTTATTCCACTCGGAGTGAGTATAGCCCTCACTGAAGTCCCATCGCCAGTCGTCCTTGGCGGGAGCTTCGGCCATTTCGCCGGGAGTAACCGGAACATGCGTCATGAAGTCTTGCGCCGTGCGCACATTGAATTTCTCGTATATTTCGTCTCGCAACAGGGCCTAGGAAAAGTGGGCATTCTTCCAATCAACATCATAACGTTTCACGTACTTGATATTGAATTATATCTTGCTTGTTGGTCGGTGCGACCACTTTGACCCTGCCGTTTCGCGACTTTCGTGTGATCTTCGTAGTCTGCGTGGTGCTCGCCCCCGCCTTATTGAAAACTTCAGCGATCAGCTTTAGCAATTCCTCCCTATCCATATCTGCCACAGTCGGCGTAGCGGGGATTTCGGGCGCAGATGTGGCTGGAAGGGGTACAGGATCTAGCGGGATCTCCGTGGTCGCGCCTTGGTTGTGCAGTATCCTCAATTTAACATTCCTTCCTCGGCGTTGAATAGGTGTGGTATTGCTTGACTTTCTCTGCATCTTTGCCCTCAGGAGGATGACTTCATCTGAACAATCGACCTGAACGCCCAGCATTTAGTGGATCCTCTAGTAACGGAAACAAAACTTACGAGGGACCGTTGGAGTTTCTGAATGGCGTCGCTCTGCGCCATGAGTTGCTTCTGGCCTTCGAGGATGTTGCGCGCAGCAGAGTTGTACACCATTTTCTGGCAATAGCATGAGCGATATTTGAGAATCTGTAATTTGGAAGCACTTGCGTATTCACTGAGCATCCTCTGGTCGTCTATGATCTGCCCCTCCATTTGGTTCTCGTGCTCTTCTAGCTCAACCTTCTCCGCTACCAACAATTTGTACTGCTCAACCAAGTGATCGTATTCTTCTCTTGCAGCTTCCGCTGCCCGCGCTGCGGCGACCTGTTCGGCGCCAAGTTGCGCGCGCAACGCCTGTGCTTCTTGCGCCTTCAATTTCAGCGTATCCCTGAAGTAGGCCTCGTTCTCCAAAGCCTTGAAAAATGACGAACGATTCAGACAAGTATTAGTGATTCAGCGAACCACTTACCCTTTCATACTGTTGCCGCGCTGGTCCCGAAACCGCTTGCTTTTTAACACTGCCTCCAAATTCCCCGTCTGTCGTTTGCTAGCAGGGAATGAATCAAGAGTTCCTCCTTGACAGGCATGCCCTTACGCTGGTCCTGCGATGGTTCGCATCACCCATCTCGGTGTCTTCGTTCATGACGAGAGCGAACTATATATCAAAGAAGATTATGGCGGTAAATGTCTCTCTGAACGTATCACGTTTCAGACAGAGCGGGAGATAATGGGAGGTGGGGCGGCGGCAGTGGTCTTCCCTCACCCGTATTTATGGCGCGACGGTCCCCGTCCCGGAATAGAACATTATTCGACGTTTTTTGTTTCCAGAAATCGGATATTGCCCGACGTTTTTGTTCCCGGATTGCGACTCTCGGTTCCGCTTTATTGTTTTTCGACTTCTTCCCAGTTGCCATGTAACAGTATTGTTTGACGCTCAAGATACGCTCGCACATGCAAATACTGATTTTGCTTTCTCTCTTGAATGCGAAAAGGCGATGGCGTACATTGGGAAGCGACAATTACACTTCGTCGAGTACATCGATTTGAACATTAATGGGTATAATTGGGGTATAATGTGATGAACAATGGTAAGACAATGGTAAGATATAAGTAATGTGTAGCCCTCGCTGCTACGCCCAAAAAGGCATTTTCATAACCTGGAAACGAATAACCTTTCGTTTCGCCCCTTGGAATGCTCGCAAATGTGTAGAAAGTCTATTCAATCTGTTGAGAGATTTGTGCCCACGATTTGAATTTGGACTCACGATTGGACAATGAAATCGCCCAATTTCCCGTCCGAGCGGCGCATATTGACAACAGAGCTAAAGATTAGTGTGGTCAACCATTTATTTGTTTAAGCGGCATCTATGCGCGACGGACCTTTGATTTCGACGGGCGACGCGCATGATGAGAATGTCGCCCTGCACAGTGAAGCGACAATTGAAAGAGAGGCGCTTATGACGCTTGAAAAAAACTCGAAATGTTGAACCCTTGAGACGGCCATTGGCGTCGCGGTGCATCAAAAACACGGCGACGTCGTGAACATAAGGCTGTACATCAGCGTCGCCCATGACGGACTCCACATAGGGGAATCGTGAATCTTGCGGATTGGCGGAAGCGCAGAGGACGGGGACGGGAATTTGGGCTTTTGGGCGATAAGCAGTCGCACGGTATAAGCGGCCGGTGACGGATTTGCGGAAGCTCTGCGAGAAGCATGAATATCGGCCATGGAAAGTACACGGACGAATACCTGAGGCGTGGGCTTCACTTGATATCTGTGGCTGGGCATGGCAATAGGGTCGCGGCGAAGACTGGTCATTGGCTGTTATATACATACAGAGCGCACAGAAGCCGTCGGGAAGATGTCCAATTATTGTGCGCTGGTTGTTGGGCATGATGGAAAGGGAAAGCTCGGACTCGGCCGGCTGAGTTAACTGGACCAATTGTCTTGAATAGATACGGGATCAGCGCCATCGCATCGCATGAAAATTTGCATACCCCATCTGCTCCTCTGCTCATTGTTTCGCTAGCGATGCCCCAAACCTCAAGCTAGTGCACATACCCCATGTGTACTGCTTATTGTCTTGACTTGATATGGCGACGCAAAACATCCGAGGTTTCGGGCTGAGCAGACAGGATGGGTAGAGCCGACGACCAGGAGCCAGACAGCGTCGCGAACGCAGCGTATTACGCTGCGTTCGGATGCCGTGGCATGGCAGTGGTAGATCTAGAGCGCTTGTCGGCGTATGACGCTGACAAGGTTGGTGCCAAGTCTTTGCTCGGTTGTCGGCACCGTTGATCCGCATCCTCAGTGATCCGCAATGTTAATTGTCTTCCACGACTCGTCGCGCGCTGTGTCCGTACCAGTGTAATACGCTGGCACGCCTACACGAGGATGAACCTCCAGGACTTGTCTCCAGAGGCCATCTGCCAGATATTTCTGGTCACTGTTGCTTGTGACTGTCTGGGATGCGACGAATCCGGCGTTTCTGTGCCGATATACGCAAAACTATTTGCTTGATCTCCAAGAAATGCAGGTAAATTGCCATTGGGGAACCTCGTTTCTGGTTTAATATCCTTTTAGCAGTTGGCTCGGGCGCGGAGAATTAGCCGATTGTGTGAGAGGCTTCGTCTGCATAACATCGTCTGCCGGGATCTTGTCTCTGTGGCCCGAGAACGCTCACACCCTTATGCATTTAACGCACATCAGCGTGCAGGACGTCTCCTTAGGAGTCCTTTATCTCATCAGTGCCTCGTTTTACCATCGTTGAGGACCGTAGAATGGAGGATGGTGGAATTTGACGTGGATCTCTTTTTAAAGAACTGCCCCCCCAATTTTTAGCTAGATTACCAGCCTGTGCTCGATCTTCAATCGGAAGAAGCCAATGAATTCATTTTGGTCATGAAAGCCATTCCGCACATCCAAACAATTGGATCTCCGCGGCAGCATACGTGCGACGACGAGCCACTTCCGTAATACCTTCTTGAATTGAATCACAAGAATATCTACACAGAACTGTCGGTTGTAGTATTGGCGGCGCCGCTCGAGGCCAGAGGTCTCAAAGACCTATTTCCAAACTCAGAGTGCTTGCATGTAATTCAGCCAGATTCCAAATCGTCAAGATATTTTCCGATCGAGTTACAGTCTCAATTTCGGTAGCGTAAAGCCTCGTCTCTTCTCACCATTCATTACTGGTCGGATGGCGCATTGTAGCTTCTACTTGCACTATTCTGACTGAAATATATTTTCACTATTACTCGCATCGTTTCAAAAAAACTCGGCGAAGGTCATAGTGCGAAACGCGCAGCGCGGCTCCGGTACGGAAACTTGCCTTGACCTCATAGTCTTACGCGTCGACGGCTACGGTGGAAGAATTCGTTGTACATTAATTGACAAAATACAACTGAGTTTGAACCGCCGGTGTAGCACGTCCTCAATCTAGACCTGTTCCATCTGCTCGTCATGTTCCACAACATTCTGGCCAAGTTCTCGTGTAAGCTTAACCTACAGGCGTCTCAGTTTTGAAAAAAGTAAACGGCAAAATTGATAAAGCTCATACCTTTCCAGGTTTTGCGGTGCCCGCTTTGCGAGATAGGCCAGCGACAGCGGATTTGCCGGGAGATCGGCGACGCTTGGGCTGTATTATACCAGTGAACTTTAGACGTTGATTTTGGTATGCAGAAAGGGCACGTACGGAGCGAAGCCTTGAGAGGCTGACAGTGTGGCCATCTATTATGCCTTCGGCGCTGGCAATGACAACTTTGAGGCGCTCCTCCTTGAGATGGAGGGCCTTTGGCTTTATCTCCGCATTCAAAAAGGCCAACGAGTTTAGACTTGTATGGGGGGGCGGGGTACACACGATATTGTGGTAGTGAAGAACTCCGATAAGTTGCGAAATAGGTGAGCCGAAGACGCATGGAATTCGGGTTCGAGATAGCGGCCTTTTTAATAATCTCCATGGAAGTGAGAGGCGACATGATTTCTGATACTATGCAATGGGCACTGACCTTAAATCCTCGCTCTTATGTTTGGAGGAGGCAAACATTCTTGAAGGCGTTCCTGAGTTCCCAGGGATAGCGGAGTACAAGGGCCTTGTTACGATTGTAGTACAAAAAACTCGTTCCATATTGAGATACAAAGAGATCGGGAAAGCTCGATTCACGACGACGGACTACAGAGTAATAAGCAAAGAGACTAGGCGTATTACACCGTAGCTGTAAAACACACTGACATGATCCAGCTGGTCACAGAAATGTAGGTGCGCGTAAGACAAGTCTATCCCAAAAGTGAGGCAGAGCAGAACGTTATTCAATCCAAGTCCCAAAGTCGGTCGTCGGGTGTTCCCGACGCGCCATTATTGTTGTTCCCAAAAAGTGCGGACAGAGCAGGTTACATTGTTCAATCTAGTCTATTGGGAAGTCGGTCGTTGCCAGGTCGGGTGTTGCCGACGCGCCATTATTGTGTTCCCAAAAAGTGCCGCAGAGCAGAACATTGTTCAATGTGATCCCCGAAGTCGGTTGTTGCCAAGTCGGCGTTGCCAGGTTGGGCGTTCCCGACGCGCCATTATTGTTGTTCCAAAAAAGTGCGAAAGGATCCAGGTATTGTTCCGTCCTTTCCCCATTTTCTTGCGGAGTCGGGGGTTCCCGACGCTTTATTGTTTTCGGCAGCCGAGAAGATGTGGCGGGTTTTTCCCCATGGATGACCTTCCCGGAAGAGAAAAGGCAAGGCTCACGGGTGCCATTGCATGTGGTGCCAAGGCATCGGAGAACAAGGGCAAGTCGGAGAATGGCGACGATGTATTGAGTCGGAATCGCAACAAGTTGATAATAACGTCGCGGTAAGTTGAGCTGACGACGTATAACATTGTCAAGCCCAGTGTGAGCGAGAGCCTCCAGATCCACAACGTATCACGTCGTGGATACAGGAAGAGAGTGGTTAACGATCTAATCGGATGATTGATCGTATCATCGTCACATGATGTCCAGGCTCTCTCCTCTGTCCGAGTCGCGTCCGGAGCGCTGTGCTGAGCGTGATACGTTCAGCACAGTTCACCGGCCGTTGTGCTGAATGTAATACGTTCGCACAGCGGCCCCCGCTCTCCCCGGTTGCTACGGACAACCACAAACAAAAATCGTGGAGAATCGCCCAGCGCCTCCTTTTGTCTCTATTGTTCTTGCGTCGACAGCTGCTCGTGATAAAGGCCCTCATCGGAGGCGTCCCCACTCACCACTATGTCCTCCCGCGCGCACCGTTCTCCTTCCGCAGTTCGTGAGTCTTTTCCGTGCCATGTAGAAAAGTTTTCTTCTTACTGCGTATCATAGTGCCCGTTCCAAAGCCGCTCTCTTTTCGAATGGCGTAGGAAGACGGGGTCAGTTCAATTCCATATGGACATTCTCAGTCCGCATGAAACCTCGGGGCGAGGTAAGAGGAACAACGACTTCATGTACTGGCGGCAGGGCCTGGTAAGAGACCATCCAAGTTCTTGGCTTTATGCTGACAGGCAGTGCAAGATTTCAAACTCCCCTGCGAAACCAATTGCTTTTGGTGCAATGGATGATGGTGAACAGGATATCTCGGTCTTTAGTCTCTGCGATGGCCCGGTGTGAGTAATTTTCTGGCTCTATTTTAATTGACTGATCAGTCTTCGTAAGTTTTACCCTCCGCGGATCCGCTGGCGAAACTATGGTGTGGGCTGTTGGCTGGTACATGTAAGCAGAATCGAATTGACTTTTTCAACACTGCTGATGGTTGAAACTTAGTGGCGATACGCCTGCTCGTCGGAATATCGCCACGAAGTCGTACCCTCGGTGCTGTGCAGACCGTGAGCGACCCCGCCTCCCAGCTGAATTAATTTACTTACGGCGCTAAAGCTAAGCTACTGACTGCAGCCGTGTTCAATAACCGAGCAACTACGTCGTTTTTAAAACTGTATGATCTACTTGATATGATCTTTCTGCGGCTCTGGATTTTGTGTCGAAATTGGCTGAAAAAATAAAACATGTCGTTTATAGCAAGTATCTAGTAATGGAAGTCATTCCGGTGGATGCGCCCAGCGGGCCTTAGTGTGAAGTCGACATTGGTGACGAGGGGAGGCGGGGTCTGTGTTTACACGGATGGCTCGGGATACGAGGGAGGTGTCGGGGCGGCGGTTGCGGCGGTTGCGTGGGGGAGGTACGGGGAGCAGGCGTGTAGAACGAAGCACCTAGGGCTGCAGAGCGAGCACACTGTGTTCGAGTCTGAGGTCGTAGGCGCGATCCTCGCGTTTGACATCGTCAAGGGCATCCCGCGGCTCACGGAAGTCGACATCTTCACCGACGCCCTCGCCGCTCCCCGCCCACAACCGGGCCAGTACCTCCTCGCCCTCTTCCACACTCTCCACCGTCGGCTCCTACGCGCCCGCCCCACACTCAAGGTGTGCATCCACTGGGTGCCAGCGCACGTCGGGATAGCCGGGAACGAGGCCGTCGACGCGCGTGCGAAGGAGGTCCAGGGCGCCTCCTCAGTTATCGCGTCCCGGATCATCCCTTTCGAGTCGGCCCTCCCGACGAGGCAGCAGCACTAGAAGCGGGCGCCAAGGAATTCAAGGCACGATGGCAGACGGAATGGTCCAAGTCGACGCAGTCGACGCGCTCCAGGCACATCTCCCGCTTCGACAGCGCCAAGCCCTCCAACGCCGTGCGCGCATGTGCGACGACCCAGTCGTCCGCAGTGTAGCGTGCTCACGCAGCTACGCACACTCACTTTGTCCTCAATGCATACCTGTTCCGCTTCCACCTCGCCTCTTCTCTGACTGCGAACTCTGTCTCGTCCCCGAGACGGTTCCCTACTATTCAATCGCTTGCCCCCGTTACCGCCTCCAATGCATCGACCTCGTTGAGAGCTACTCGCCGCCAAGGCGGACCCCACCGGGCGTTTCCCCGCGCTACGCCCTCTAGGGCAGCGCTCCCTTTCCCCTTTTCCTCTCATCCTGTCTCTTACATTGATACTTCTTTTATATACATAAGTCTTGAACCCTGCCTCGCACTTAAATCAATGCCCCCCCTCTAGCGTACTCCTTCGCCTCCCCCCCGATATTGATACCTTACCTCCACTTCAGCTAGTCTACCTAACTGTCTTACGTATAGTGCTACATGGGCCCCCCAGGGCCTGCGCGCACTCTAATGAACCTGAATTGAATTGAATTGTGATATCTGGCGTAAACAGGCAGACTGCCAGAGACTCGCTGGGTTTGATTTATTTTGCATAATACACTTGGCTGGATTCGCTACCGACGTATATATATTATTTTATTTATTTCATAGAATAACGCCAGCAACGATGGAATGGTCACGTTATCTCATCGCCACCTGATTCGCGCATCGTGACCATCTTCACCTCTCCCTCCATGTCGCTGCTCGTCGTTTTACGGCAACAGCGACGGCCCTCCTTGCGGCTCGGTCGGTGCTAGTCGTTTTACGGCCACAGCGACTCGCCAACGGTCTAGAGACCATTCAAGCTCTTAATGTACGGAGCACCAAAAGTATCGTGTTTCTGCGTGCTAACATATCTGCATAGATTATCTTTGTACTTGTCCGAGTCAAACCGTGTATCTAGCTCGATTCCATACCAACGCAACTTCTCCAATTTGTCTAGAATCTCTTCGAACCCTGCACCAACAATGAGACAGAGCGCGACCAAGCAAAGCAAGACGAACCGTCCTACGTATCCCTTGTTGGGAGGCGCCAACTTGGTCGCTAAGGGTATTTAAAATTTGTTTTTGGTTCGAGTCTTCGCGGCGCTGGCTTTAATCTTCAGATGAGCTGAGAGGATGCATTTTGTCGCCCAGTTGTCCTGATATTTCCGCATGCACGGGAATTCTTTGTTGGTCTGAGTAAGGTCAGTATGGCGAATCGGAAAGAGAAGGAACTGACCTGTTGATAAACTTGCTTTACTTTATGTTTGTTTTGGTTGGTAAAAGCTCGAGTCTTATCCAGCATGCTGTCTGCCAATTTCTTAATGTACGCCTGTGCAAAACGAGTCAGAATTGGGATTGAAGGGAACGGACGCACGCACCGTGATTTTCTTCGTCTGTTCAGCGTTTCAATCCATTCGGGGTGCTTTTTGATATTTTGTCGACAGACTGCGGTTGGTGCAGTGATTTTGTCGCCCAATGAAGCCTCGCTCTCATCCTCACTCCCTATAGAGGAGAGCGGGCTCAATGAGCGGTCGCGCGCCGGAGTTGGCCTCCGGTGTGTCGAGGGAGTCCGTGCCCGATGAGACGACGCCGGCGGAGCGGATGATCTGGGTTGGGAGTCGACTGCGACTGCGGCCCCGTAAAGGCGACCACTTTGGAAGACTTGCGTTCGGTATCAGGGGCGGAAGCCGCAGGCTCGGCCTTCATATGAAGATCCTCGTGAATCATGAGGGCCGGGAGGGTCGGGAGGTGAAGGTCCGTTGCCGAAAAGAGCATTACAACTGGCGCAGGAGGCGGCTGCGCTTGGGAGTGCGGAGAGTCGTGACGAATTATGGTAGGAAGCATGCTGGGGTGCAAAGATGTCTGAAGATCGCCCTGAACCATTGGACGTTAAAAGGTTAGTGCACCATTGTTTTTACCGCCATCATCGCTCATCAGCTTATGCAGCACGAATACAATGAGTGGAACCTACGCTAGCAACTGCCGTCTACAGCAATTGTTGTCTTCGCGCGTGATCGCGATATCACGTAAGCCTTCGGGACGACGCCGACGAAGCCAGCAAAAAAACAATAAGCATTATCTCCGATAGGAACAACAATACCACTGGCGCGACGCGCCTCAAAATGAGCACAACCTGACGAGCTTCCGCACCTACAGGCAACATGCTACTCCAGTCCTTTCACCTGTTTCCTCCCAAACCGTCATCAAAGCACAAGATCTACGTTTGGCGCGGGACATTACGAGGTGATGTTGGAGCGATCGTCTCCCTGGGCACCACAGACGATGGCAAGCTACTGGCGAGCGGAGGTGAGCTGCCTAGTCAAAAGGGAATTATGGTCCCCTGATCCTTTGGCAATATATTAGGGATAACCGGCACCGAGGTCTGGGACCTCGAGACGATGCAGCGACTTCGCACTCCCAGCAACCCTGGCCTGCGAGGGGGAACTACCGCCATTGTCTGGATAAAACTCAGGGATGACCCTGGTGAAGCGCTATTCTATGGGACCCAGGCAGGCTACCTCGTGTCCTGGCGACAGGGCCCGGTAAGAGACCATCCAAATTTCGCGGGTTTGCTGACAATGTGATTGACAGGGTGTCCAGGACTTCGAAGAAGTCTCATGCTTCCAGCTAGTTGAACCCGCAGAAATAACTGGACTCGCCTTCGATCCACTTTCCAATCGCGTCGCAGTTTGCCATCGGCAAGGAGTCGTCCAAGTCTACACACTGGACAGTTCTATGAACCTTCGCGCAATCTATTCCATCAAGATTCCGAACTGCTCCGCGAAAATCAATCGCTTTTAGTGCAATGCATGGCAGTGAGCGGGATATTTTAGTTTTCAGTTTCCACGACGGCGCGGTGTAAGTAATTTTTTGGCTCGATTTCAACCCACTGATTGGTTTTTGTAAGTTATATCCTCCGCGGATCTCCTGGCGAAGTTGCGGCGGTGTGGGCTATTGGCGGATACATGTAAGCTGAATTTATGTGATTATTTTTTAAATTGCTAAGGCATAGGATATAGTGGCGACGCGGCTGTCGACATGCAGGGCTCCATGTGTCTCGACGACCCGTCGTGTGGAGTGAATGTCCACCGCCTGGAAGAAGAAGGCCAGCGAAAAGTCAAATCATTCTCCATCCCCGTGACCAAGCAAATGCGAGCGCGGAAGGTCTGCTTTTCGAACCAGTGCCAGGAAATTGTTGGAGGCAGCGATCATGGGGTCGTGTACGTCTTCGATCGTCGGAATGGCGAAACGGTCGACGAGTTGTCAATCCATGAAAGCGAGTGGGTTCAGACTGTCACGGTGAGCATTCACACCCCCAAGCTGAATTGGTCGCTGATGGCACCGAAAACAGGCTACCGACTGCAACGGCGTTCCAACCATTTTGGCGGCAAAATCACGCGATGCCGCTGCGTCCAATGAGATCTTCATCTGGCGCAAGAAGACAGGAAGAACACGCGGGGTTGGCAATGGTATGTCCTGCAGTATCATGACGGTGGTGCATGCGTGTATGCTGCTAGCTTCACTCGCGTTCCTATATCAAAACATGGTAGCAGGTGGATCGATAGTCGGGCAACTTTTTAATACGCACACCCATCTTTAATTCTGTATGATATATTTTCTATGATATGAGTTTTCCACGCCTACGCATTCTGTGTTGAAATTGGTCGAAAATACACCAGGTCTAGGATTGTCGTATGTATTTCGTATCAGAAACAATCATGTTGGTGGCCCAACGCGGTTCATGCTGGAGTCGACACGGTAAGGTCTGATCCTAGTCTCGTGCACGTATTGTCCCCGCCGAAGAAATTTCCATTCCATCTCGCGATCGTGCACGTATCCTCGCTGACAGGGGACAGTGCTGGTGCTGTATGCATCGAGACATGGGGTTGAGGAACTGGCGAGGAAGTCGCGATATATGCGAAGTCACTAATCAGGAGGATGAAGATTAAAGGCTGATATTTTGTTCGGGCCTAAGGGGATTTACAGGAGAAGATAAGTCGTAATGTAATGCTAACATGGCTCCCATGTATGGCGAACCATCGCCATTTCCTTTATCTCAGGCAGCAATATCCACCTTCGACCAGCCTAAACCCGTGAGGGCAAACGTTGAACGGTGTCGATTCGACGGTCTGGAGAACGTGTCAGAACGGAATGTCCCTAGTGCGGGCTATTGAGTCACCGACAGAAGTTCGAATGAAGCCATGAGGACAGCGCTTCGCTCGCCTGAACCCGTGAGGGCAAACGTCGCGCTGCATAACTTTATGAGTTCAAGGACCAGGGCGCGAACTATGGGACATCTTACAGATGCTCGCAAAAGCCGTGCGGACAGTGAGATACTATGGGATTCACCTTCACGCGCCTGATACCATGAGGGCAGACGTCGAACGGCGACTCTTCCGGATTAGGGATCTGGCAGATGTGAGAGCAACTCGACGATACGAGGACGATCTACGCACCTGACTCTCGCTGGGATCAGGGTCTCTAGCGCTCAATACAGCAGCTGGGGGTGCAACTTTGCTGTTTGTCTTCTCAACATTATCAAAAGAGTTTCTTGTCACTCGAGAAGGGGAGTACTTGTCCGGATGCTAGGGAGATGTGACCGAGGCCCGTGGCCAGTTCTTCCACAGAAGAGAACGAGAAAGTGCTGGATTCTTCAGGGACATCAACAGACGCCGCACTGTCGCTCAATACCTGTCGAGCCTCTCAAAATGTTTCCAGTGCGACCGATAATGACCCACTTACTCGTTTATGGTTTGAGGTCTCGCAAAAACTCGGTGGTAGATTTCATGAATTCGAGGGGATCTGTACGCCCGCTCGAGCCTCGACGCCGGGCCTGATAGTGTCGCTTGTATGGTTCATGTTTTTCAAGGGGGGGGCGATAGTGAAAGGGGCTTCCGAGCGACGCGACCGACACGGGGATCGACATCGGGCAATATTCGATTTGTGCGCATTCCACCGAGCCCATAAAATGAGATTTTGGAGGTTGCCGGGCGGGTGTTCCCGACGCGCCATTATTGTTCCCAAAAAGTGCGGCAGAGCAGAACATTGTTCAATACAATATCCCCAGTCTGTTGGGAAGTCGGTCGTTGCCAGGTCGGGCGTTCCCGACGCGCCATTATTGTTGTTCCCAAAAAGTGCGGCAGAGCAGAACGTTGTTCAATACATTCCCCAGTCTATTGCGAAGTCGGTCGTTGCCAGGTCGGGTGTTCCCGACGCGCCATTATTGTTCCCAAAAAGTGCCGCAGAGCAGAACATTGTTCAATCCAATCCCCAGTCTATTGCGAAGTCGGTCGTTTCCAGGTCGGGCGTTCCCGACGCGCCATTATTGTTGTTCCAAAAAAGTGCGAAAGGATCCAGGTATTGTTCCGTCCTTTCCCCATTTTCTTGCGGAGTCGGGGGTTCCCGACGCTTTATTGTTTTCGGCAGCCGAGAAGATGTGGCGGGTTTTTCCCCATGGATGACCTTCCCGGAAGAGAAAAGGCAAGGCTCACGGGTGCCATTGCATGTGGTGCCAAGGCATCGGAGAACAAGGGCAAGTCGGAGAATGGCGACGATGTATTGAGTCGGAATCGCAACAAGTTGATAATAACGTCGCGGTAAGTTGAGCTGACGACGTATAACATTGTCAAGCCCAGTGTGAGCGAGAGCCTCCAGATCCACAACGTATCACGTCGTGGATACAGGAAGAGGTGGTTAAACGATCTAATCGGATGATTGATCGTATCATCGTCACATGATGTCCAAGGCTCTCTCCTCTGTCCGAGTCGCGTCCGGAGCGCTGTGCTGAGCGTGATACGTTCAGCACAGTTCACCGGCCGTTGTGCTGAATGTGATACGTTCGCACAGCGGCCCCGGTTGCTACGGACGACCCCAAACAAAAATCGTGGAGAATCGCCCAGCGCCTCCTTTTGTCTCTATTGTTCTTGCGTCGACAGCTGCCCGTGATAAAGGCCCTCATCGGAGACGTCCCCACTCACCACTATGTCCTCCCGCGCGCACCGTTCTCCTTCCGCAGTTCGTGAGTCTTTTCCGTGCATGTATGACAAGTACCTGACTCCGTTACAGCCGGCGTATTTTGCCCCCACTGCGACCCTTGCCCGACCTGTGGCGCCGGTCCCAGACCGGTTCCAGCGTCTCCCGAAAGCCATGCAACTCGCGATCACAACGCTGCTCGAGGTGCGCATCATCGTCTTTTTTTTTATCGGTCTTTCTTCTTACTGCGTATCATAGTGCCCATTTTGCCGACCATTCCTGTTGCTCTCCCCTTCACCCTTTTCGTCTTGGAAGCATACTTACAGGGCGGATGGGTTCATCTCGTTATTCCTTACACTGTTTCCCTCCTAGTCTTTTCCTTGTAATCCATGCATGCGTCCCATTATGCCACTTTTAAATGTGTTTCGCGCTTTCTTCACAAAACGGAGTTAGTTTGAAAACAATTAAAATGTTCGTTGTAAGCCTATTATTGTCTTGAGAATCATGGTACTCACCCGCCGCTCCTATAAAGCTGCATTGAATTTGCCTTCCATGGCATCCTGTTCCGCCCAGTTGAGCTACTCCCTCCTGTGTGGGTGTTATACGCCTGCAGGCCATGAAGCACAATTGCAACAACTGCCCCCTAGCAAATGGAAATCACCGAGTTGCGGCCAAGGACTGGGCCGTCCATCTTATAGCGCTCCGCGATTTCAGAGAACAGAATCAAAGTGTTGCTTCGCCGCAGGCGGTCTCGTCCCCTTCTCCGTCCCTCTCGTCTCCACCCCCATCGGCCTCTCCTGCGTCCCTGACGCTGTCCCCCTCCCCGTCCGTTTTGTCGCCGTCTCCGCTCCCGTCCGTCTCGCCTCCATCGGCGGGGACACAAGTGAACGTGCTGGCTGGGCAAGCTCTGTCGCCGGGGTCTCCCGAGATCGACGATCTGGGTCGTCAAGTCTCTGCGCTAGCCCTGACGGACGATGGGCCCGATATACGTCAACAGCCTTCCAAGCTGTTTAGCACGCGGGACGAGTTTCAGGGGTTACGCGCCCCCGGAATTTCATCCTCCTTCGCTCCAATCCCAGTTTCAGAAGCAACTCGCAGTGGGGGGGCACAAGCGGCTCTATCGCCGGGGTCTCCCGAAATCGACGATCTGGCTCATAAGGTCTTTGCGCTAGCCTTGACGGACGATGGGCCCGACATACGTCAGCAGCCTTCCAAACTGTTTAGCACGCGGGAAGAGTTTCAGGAATTACGCGCCCCGGAAATTCCATCCTCCTTCGCCCCGATCCCGGTGTCGGAAGCGACTCGCAGTGTTCAATCGCTTTTGAAGGATTCGACTAGGTACTCAGGATACAACTCCCTGGAACGGAAGAAGGAGATTCTCCTTGACATACAAAGTCGAGTGCTAAACACTCAGCAGACTCTGTCATTGACGGAGGCTTTGTATAGCGAGAGCGGAAATACTTATTCTATCCGCCTCGCTTTGGATGCTGCCGCCGGGATTGTCGCCTCCGACGTAGGGCTCCTAAATAGCGTCAAAACCTCCGGTAATGCGGAGTTGAACAAGTTGAGGATCGAGGTTATGGAGGCAGTTCGCGCGTTGGATCAGCTAATTGATTACATTGGGTCGTTTGTGCCTGAAATCACGGAGACAGCACCCCTTCGCCACAATGCTTGTAAGCCCTCGGTTTTCATGGTTTACTTGACTCTGACGCACCGCTTAGCGCGCCACTTTATCAATCCCGTTGGACATCTGGATTAATCGCGCAAATGATGATATTGCTGGCCGTCGTCTGCAATGTCGTTATCGGACTGGCCCACAAACCTTGCGATTTCATCATCGATACCGTGACGATGCTCATTCAGCTGGCCATGTCGCTTAATCTGGCTCCAGACGCTACGGAATATAATGCCAAGCAAGAAGATGTCCTACTTCAGCTTCCGACCAGCCTCCGCGCCGTCCTGATCAGTTTAAATTCGATGCGCAAACAACGACATATGCCATATGTCCGGCTTGCAACTTTACGCACAAGCCGAAGGAGGATAAGATCACTGGTGATCGCGTGTACCCCGAATTTTGCGAAAACTATGTCGTCGGAAAGAATGGCTCTAAACAATGCGCCGCGGCATTGTTAGAAAATCGGAATGGAAAACCTCGACCAATCAACCGTTCCTTTACGTGTCATTCGCAGACCACTTGGCACGACTCCTCTCTGATCCCCAAATCGAGGCGATGTGTGATCGGGCATGCGATAAAGCTATGGAGGCGCTTGGAGAACGTCCGCCGGATTTGTTACAGTAACAAATGTCTTCGAGGCGGAGTTTTGAAAAACTTTCGAAGGTCCCGTTCCAGAGAAGCTTTTCATAGACCGAGGTGCGAAGATGAGGCTGGCCCTCGAAGTCCAGTTGGATTTCTTCAATCCGCATGGAACCTCCAAGCTCGGCAATCATGATTCCATCGGTATCCTTTCAGTTGTCGTCTTGAATCTTGACGACGACATTCGGAACAAACCCGAAAATGTATGGTTCAGCATAATCAATGGCAAGAAGGAGCCCTCTGGCGATGAGATCAATCACTTTTCACGCCCTCTCGTTGACGAACTTGTCGTCGGCTGGGAACGAGGCATCCATATTTCTCCCACCGGGTTGTCAGAAAATGGTCGAGAGGTTGAAATGGCCGTCGTCATCGCGGTCAACGATCTTCCTGCGGCGAGAAAAAATATCCGGGTCTGCTGGGGTTGGTTCGAACCATTTCTGTACAGTGTGCAGATGTTACGGTATCCAGAATGCACACCGTACCGATTTCCACCATCCGGATTGGCGCGTCAGGGATATCAATGTATTGCGGCAAATGGCATACGCTTGGAGAGACGCTAAGACTCAGGCGGAACGCGATAGCATTTATGAAGAATATGGAGTAATGTGGTCTGAGTTCTGGCGCTTCTCTTACTGGAACCCTCCTTGTATGCTCGTAATCGATGCGATGCATTGCGTGCTGCTAGGCCTTGTCCACTATTATTGTCGCAAAGTCCTTCGTCTTGATGCTGCGGTAGCGAAAAAGAAGGGCAATAAGGCAATGGCCTTTGAGTATGACTGGCTTCCGTACGACCCCGCTCGGACTCCTGCTAAATACCTCCTTGAGGTCAAGGATAAACCCGAGAAAACAGTCGCAAAAGAGAAGCATCAAGTTATCCAAATCCAATCAAAGCTTACTGAGCCTCTTGTGGCCGACGGTAGCAGCGAGCTTTTGACAGCCGTCATGGAGAAGGCATTATCCAAAAACAATGTACCGCCTCTACGTTACGTAGCCTACTCGCTAGGTTTGGATATGAGCACTGGAACAAAGAAAGCCGACTTGTTGAAAAAATTAATGGCTTGGGTGCGTGAATTGATGAGTCACTCGTGTCAACTCTAATGCCTCCTAAAATGTAGCGCCTCACAAAACCGTTGTCCAATCCCGACTTCGTCGATAAACCCATCCATCTAACTGAACTCAAACACATTCAACGTGTAATCGCAAATACAGTCACGCCGTCGTGGATCAACTCAGTGCCCAAAAACTACGGCGAGAGTAATGCGGGTACCATTAAAGCGGACGAATGGCGTACTCTCGCCACGCTTTACCTTCCAATCGCGCTGATTATTCTGTGGGGAGATCAGTCCCAAGATGAGAACGCCGCTCGGCTTATGGGTGTGCTTGACCACAGCATGGCTTTATTCCAGGCCGTTATCCTGGTTTGCCGATTCAGCATGACCCCTGGGCGTGCAGCTGCTTATAGGGATTATAAAAAATATGGGTAGATGGCCTGCGCATACATCATCCGCATACCGCCGATCACGCTCGCAGGACGAATATCCATGCCGCATTCCACGTATACGACTTCCTTTTACTTTTCGGCCCTGTCATGTCATGGTGGTGTTTTCCATTTGAGCGTCTTATCGGTGTCCTCCAGAAGATAAACACGAATGATCGAGTTGGAGGCGAGCTAGAAGCCACAATCACTCGATCATTTCTGAGAGGCGCTCACCTGAGGCGTTGGCTCAACCGTCCCGATTGCCCCGCAGTCATCCGACAATTCAAAGCGTTGTTTGACCGCTCATTTACGCATCGTAGGACCTCAAATATGGAATCTGAACCTCCCGCTTCATTCGGCGAGCAAGCGCATTATACTCACGAGGGTGTGAACTACTCCCGAGCGTCGACGCATTTGGGAAATAGTCTCGTTCTATACTCCCCTAATGGTGGTGGCCCTCCTATTGCTGGAAGTATCCAAAAAATCGCCACAGACGGGACGGGCACCAGGTTCTTTGTTCGACGCCAAGCTCAGCTCCCTCCCGACTCATTCGACCCATTCCTTCGCTATGTCCATTTCCCCGCAAAATCGTATTCCTCTCGGATGGAGAACGTGACGGATGAGATCTCCCCGGAAGCGATCCTTTCTCATTGTGCGCGTCTTGAATACTCTAAAATCGTTGCGTGATAGTCAACTTGTCGAGGGTATGTAAGGATTTTCTCGATGAGTTACAAACCGACTGACGACGCAACAGGAATAGATGTAACGTCAATGATCGTCGATCGTCGATCACGATCGGGATTTATGACCATCGCTTATCTACAGCTTGTTTTTATCTTATCAAATATATGCTGGCTTTTCGCAAATGCATTTTACTTTCATTGACTCGCATTCGACAAAATCACGGGTAAGTTTACGGTAACGATCTCGACCTACGCGTCACACACCTGAAATGCCCGAGGTTCGTGTACATGCTAATTCTTAGCTCCTTGTGTTTACCTTTTACACAGAGCCGTTCGCGAAGGAGTCGTGTTTGCGGTTCAAATCGTATGGTTTCCACCAGAGCTGTACAGTAGACTTACCTCGGGAAGAAGCGGGAATCCATCCTGGATAAAAATTCAGCGACAGCCCAAGCGCGACACGTACCTGCCAGACCCTAGAACAAAAGCAATCGGAGGTTAGTGATGTCGGCACATATATAGACTGTTAATTTGCACCCACCCACAGAATTACAGTTCCAAGATATTTGATGATCCCGCGCGATAATATACATTAAAGTACAGATATTCTAGAAATTTACTTCTTCTTCAAGTCATTCCTTGACGAGAGTGAGTAACCAGCTATAATCTTCAGGGATACTCGGCTTACCTGACAAAATTTGTCTCCCCCAGAGCCCCGAGGCACTTCTCCACTATGTCGTCCACACCGGAAATCCGCCCGTCCGCACAAAACTAGAGAACTCGCGATGTTGCGTCATGCACGCACACGAAACCGAACGAAGAGCGGCGCCGATATTTTCAAATGTTGATGAACAATGCTTTCTGGAAGAGCAGGATGAAAAAGGTGAGTGGAGAGCGGAAAGAGCTTACCTAGGAGCATTCGGTGACGAGTCGTATATGTGGCGTGCCAGAACAGAGTGTGTTCGCCCGCACATCTCTTGTATGCACGTCTTCGCGCTTTGAAACTTTTACTGTGCCCGACTTTTACTTCCAGCGCGTCCAAAAAATCGTCGCTTGACGTCTGCTTTGCGATGTAGGAATTGTAGACGGCGGTACGGACTCTTCCGACGATGTACAC
>JARKIA010000348.1:0-149480 GCA_029289565.1 Mycena galericulata
CCTATCCTTCCGCGGTACAGCCACCTTCTCATGCTTTGTGCGCTGTCATAGCGACTCATTTATTAACCAGCGTTCCCGATCTCCACCTTTCTGGTGAGTGATGTTCATTTGAATAGATATGTTACTAACATTTCTCTTCGTGCGTAGTTAATATTTAGTGACCGCAGGTACGATGATAACACGCCCTCGCTCTTGAGTCTTTCGGCGATGCGGCCGCCAGTGACGACACTAATCGCTCAAGCTCCCGAGCAGGACAACATATGAACGATCAGCCTCCCACATGCTTCTCCAAAGCGAACACAGATGCCCCACCGCAGCATGCACACACGCAAGAACATCACGCCGTCCGTTCTCATATGCTCGATGCGCTGATGCGCGCAACATTGCGCGTGGCCGTCCCCGTCGTCTTGAAGAAGTGGCACAGCACGGTCGTCGCCGATAGTGCATACAGCGTGCTCATGGGGGGGGGGGGGGGGGGGGTTTGGTGTGCGTGGTCTCGATGCAAGCGTGGAAGTATCTTAGTTAGTCGTATGTATTCTGTATGCTGAATAAAATTCTTTTCTGCTATTTCGATTGTTTCGAGCAACCAGATCGGACTATCTTGAAACTATATGAGCTACCTTGCTGCTACCTTACTGCTACTGAGAGCCTGTGCCAAATCTACTGGTTGCTACCAGGCTTTAGCGGGGCTGCTACCGGGTTCTCCCACCGGGGGGACCTGTCTACCCAGCTACCCTGACTACTTGCGCTACTGGGCTCTACCCAGACATGGGTTTTTTTCCTGATGTGCAGTCAGAGAAAAGGAGGCTCACACTGGACCAAAACTTTGCCAGAGTGTCGGAAGGTCCTTGTACACCCCTCCTAATGTATGAATTGGTTCTTTGGGGACCAGCAGGTAGCCACTATAGATAGTCAGTGTTTCAAACCCCCGATCACAACTTTTGATCCCACCACCTGATTGATTGATTGAAGCCGAGGCCGGACCAGCGGTGGTCAGTGCAGATCAGACTCGGCTTGCAGGCCTGCCGCCAGAATGCATTGATCCGATGTGTCCCGGCGGAGGCCTGAAGGCGGCAAAAGCCAACTTCAGAGTATTATATTTGAATACGATGGGACACGTATTGTATTATATCCATATCATATTGTATTCATATTCTGGTGGAGGTCCTGGCTGTATTGTATTTGTATGTATTCAAATATATTCAAAATATATTTTGGCGTATCGTATTTATGGCCAGCACTAACCGAAAGAGGTCCGATCCGAAAACTGGATTTTGGTCGTTTCCGTACATGTCTTTTAGCGCCGAATCCGTCTGCACTGGGATCAGTTGCTCTTGTTTTGGGGCCATTTGTCCGCATAACAGATCAAACATTTCCGCCCGAGAAGGTATATTTCCGGGGTCATAGATGGCCCACAGGATTTTTCAGGTCCTTTTTTTGTCTTTAGAATTGTGAAAAAAATCGGTGTGTGGGGTGGATCTGTCTGCACCAGGATTGGACATCAACATGCAAACAGAGTTTCTGTATGGAGCTGTGATCATACACACCCTTTTCCAAGCAGTCCGTCTGCATACGTATGAGACATTTGGCTTTTTTTCGGGCCAGATCCGTCCACATCAGGATCGGTCCACTTTTGGCAGCACTTGCCTACGGGCGGGTAGGTGGGATTTTGAGTATACGTAATTAGGATGACGTGGAAAGCTATTTTTGAAACTCCGATTAAAGGTCCGAAGGACAAGACCGGACTAGGACTCGTATTGCCATGCGAAGCATTGGCCTAAAGGACACGTCAGTTTAGGGTCTAGGCCTGGCTTGCTCAGCTCCCTCTACCTTCCCTTCCACTTCACTGTCAGCCGACCTGAGTTTGCACACCGGTATCTTAGCTAAGTAGATAGCTTGCACCGTTGACCGATTCTCTCTCTCGAGTCTCGCCTCGAATTTGATTTTGAAGCTGTACGGAGATATATCACGTGCATCAAAAGACCAACAAATAACGACAACTTCAAGCTCAGAGGGCTGAATTTTCCGAAAATTTTTGCGGACGCATGGATCACAAGACGATTCCTAAAACAAATTTTAGGACTCGTAAGGTGTCACGCTCAACTTCAATGCGCAGTTTTGAAGCAATTCCTGTAAGGGAGGCGTCGCGTTGTATTCAGGCTCGGATCGCCGCGTTGTATATAGAATCGGATCGGATCGCCGCCTCGTCGATCTCCTCCACGCCGCCCGTTTGACAATTTACGACGGTTGACCTCGTGAAAATAAACCAGCTATTCATTCAATACTACAGGTCGATTCAATACAGGTCTAGAGCGAAACAAAACTCCCGATAAATAGAATTCAAACCCTCAATGCAAGTAGTTGATCCCTTCGCGCCATGATCAAGACAGAAATAGAGAAATCGCAACCTTCCATGACGTCCATGAGGTTCAGCACGGCATGTTCAATGATTCAGCACTAGACAAATGATTGGACTCCGACCACTGCCAAATCGTATAGAACTCGACCGCCTCCTTGAAAGAATGGTCGAATTTGTACGAAGAGAAACCCGCCAACAATCGAGACAACTCCACGACTTTTGTTGCCACATCAAGCATTTCTTCGCCGTAAATCCCGCGCAAAGCGGAAACGCACGCGAAAACGTTCTTGAGAAACCACGGAAAAGATTCGAAGGTTGAGTCATGAGAGAGGTTTGGGGCGAATGCCCCTTTGTATAATTTCATGGCGTCCAGGAGGCAAAACAAGCCATCTTCGTCTCGTCCAAGACCAATGACGCATCTTGCCCTGGTGGACATGTACACTGCACTCGCTTCCACCGAAGTGAAGACTGAGTCAGTACAAATCGTCTGTCGAAGTCCATCGGTTTCTGTAACCGCCTGATAAGCTTCCTCGTATCTTGCCTGCTCGCAGAGGATGTTCGCGTATGTGTACAGGATGTTGATGAGGCTCGGAGTGTACAGAGATGGGCTTGAATCCAACAATTTCCGGGTTATCGCGACAGCCTCTTCGACGGAACAAAGGGCTTCCTGGTATCTTCCTGCACGTAGCGCACGCGCGGCGAGGTTCTGCAGTCCATCGGCAAGGCGTTGGTCGAATTTATGAGCTGGAATGTACGGGGAAATATCCCGTTGGATCATGACACCTTCCTGGACGGCTTGAAGTGCTCTCAAAGCGTCTGAGCCTGAGTCCGAGAAAAATGAAGACAAGTTGAATAGAGAGTCCGCGAGTTGTTGTTTGAACTGCCAAGTTCCGTACTCGTGGACTAGTTCTTGGCGGAGAGCGACACACCGTTGAGCAGGACCCATCCCTTCATCGTATCTCCCAAGGTTGTAAAAACAAACTGAAAGTTGATACAAAGAATCGGTGAAGCGCTCTTTGGCCAACCCTCCGCCGAATTGGACTGCTTCTACCGCCACACGTAATGCTTCCTGGTTCTTTCCGGAAGCAGACAACAGGGTACTAAGCTGGAGAAGTCCGGCCGCAAGATTTGTGTCGTATGCAGGAGAACCGAGTGTGCGATAGATGGCCACTGAATCCGCTGCGGCGTCGACTGCATGACTCTGCGAAGCGTGGTCCGCCGCGAAACAAAAAGAGAGGGCAAGCAATGTTTCCGCAAGTTGAGTTGAAAATTCAACACGGGCCAATGAATCGCATTCTCCCGGCGCGACAAGTCTGCAGGTAAGTTCAAGACATGCTGATGCTACTTTCTGCTCTTCCTCATGCCTTCCGACAGACCCCAGACATACCGCGAGGCGACTGAGGGAAAGTGCATAATCGACATCATCATCTCCCAATGTCGCCCTAACTTGTATGACTTCTTCCGCTGCCCGAAGTGCTTCTCCGTGTCTTCCGACAGCCGAGAGGCACACAGAAAAATTGAACAGGACGACAGCGAGACGTTGTTTGAAGGTCTCAGCTGAGGCGTGTCTCGAAAGCCCGCGTTGGATGCTAACGGCCTCCTGGGCAGCATGAAGAGCATGTTGAGATTGGCCAGTCGCTAGGGACAGACAAAACGACAGATTGCTGAGGGAGTCTGCGAGGTGCGACTCAGATTGCCAAGACCTCTTCAAATCGACGAGATTTCGACGAATCCGTACAGACTGTTCAGCAGTTTTCAATGCCTCGTCTAGTTTTCCGGCGGCGCGGAGGCAGATTGAGAGGTGATCTAGGCTGGTTGCCAGGCAGTTCTTGTCTTGTAATTTGCGTCGGACCTGAGCTTCCTCGATTGACACACAAAGCGCCTCCTTGTGCTGGCCTGCGGCAAAAAGGTGGCGCGAATAATTATACAGTGCGTCGGAAAATAGCGTACTGTACGCATCGGGGTTTTCGTGGGCCAGCTTTCGATAAAGGTTTATCGACTCCTCTGCCGCATGAGGTTCCTGCAGTGATGGACCTTGACGAAACCCAAAGGCGAGATCGTACAGTGCAGCCGCGAGCAATGAGTTGTACTGAGGGTAGGCCAGTGCAAGTGAACGACTGAGAGCCACACTCGTTTCAGCGACCCTTAACACTTGGTCGAGATCAGTTTTGTCCGCCAGATCCTTTAAACCGATCCCAAAGTTACGCCGCAAAGCTGCGAAAAGCGGGAACGCTGGCAGATATTCCTCTGCTAGGAGGGGGCGCAGTACGTGAAAAGCTTCCTCGAGAAAGCAGAGAGCCTTTCGAGATTTGTGTCGCACCAGCGCGTATAAACCGTTCCAATATAGAGCCGCTGCTAGCTTGTATATTCTGGACGAAGTGCCGGGCAATTCAGAAGCCACGGCCCGACGGATGCGCAGCGCTTCTTCCAAGATTCTCTCCGGATCGCCTTTGCCGTGTAGATGGAGCAGGCGTCCCTGAGCTTCCAGAATCTCAGCGAGATCGCCATTGAAGATAGAGGGCTGTCGATCGGCCAAATTACGAACAAATACAACAGCACAACCAACTTCAACTTCGGGATCGTTGTCCCAAATTGGCGTCGACGTGGAGAGATACGTAGCAGCCAGGTTTCCGGAAAGAGCCGTGAAGGACAAACACTTGATCCAGCGGGATTCCAGATCCGTCTCGTGTTCCCCTCTATTCCACATGTCGCTTAGATTTCGGACAGCGTCCATGACGGAGGAAGGGTCAAAAAGGTCCATTTCTAGACGATTCCCAGTCACTGATCTCGTGGCCCAGTCGAAATCTGCATGTTCAAAGCTTTGACCAACGACAAGTTGCCAATCGACACCGTCCCTAAGAAGTGTAGCCCTCGGTCGGTATTTTTTGGACGCGAATGCGACGGATGCATGGATAAGCTGTTCCGAGATCAGTCGACATGGACCGTTGCCGATACAAGGCGCCCTTGAATGAGAAATCAGAATGCACCCCTACTGTAAAGAGTTGGTTGCTCGTACCGAAAGATGACGTGGGGTATGCGAGACAAGCGTTTGATAGGTAGGGTCGTCAAGAATCGAGGTAAAGAGGTGTTCTCTGTATCCTGTCGAAAAGCTTCCGAATTCCAATTGTCGGCGGATGTACGGGAACGAAGATGCAGGCCGGCTGACGACGCCTGGATTTCCATCCATAGGAGGACGGTGCGCGAGAGTGCGGTCGCTTGAGAATCCCCGCCACTGCAGCTTGTCAGTCTGAGATTAAACCAAAAATGTTCTGCAGAAAACTCACATATCTACATGTGTCCCCGCAAACCAGACTTCCTTTATATCTTTCGGGCCCGCCTTACGCCCCGAAACCTGCGTGTTTGACGAGTCAATCGTTTGACCAACTGTGTGCAGGAATTTCGATGCGCCCTTGCCAACACCAGCAAGTGTCTTCTTCGGCGTGCTTATTTTCGTTTCCATGCTCGCGGACTCATCCTTTTCCTTCGTGGAGCTTTGAGTGAATGCGCACAGTGGGTTGGAGGTAGATTCGTATGCGGAAAGAAAGTCCGCCTTGGGTTCATCCAACGCAAGCGCGTGGCGAACAGTGCAAACATGCTCTACAGAGGAAGGCCAGATATCGGGCTTCCCACCAACAGTACCCCTTGCGAGCCATTCAGTCAGAGAATACTCGAAATCTGAGTGAAATGGCAGCGCACCATACTCCAACGAAATGTACGTTGACCCTTCGTGAAAACGTATTTATAAAGTTCTGTGCGGTTTCCGCTGCAAAGATTATCTGAGAAACTAGAGTGACGTGTGGCGGGGCACGTACATTTATGTTCCTGGGTTTCTCGAAAAACTTGGTATGCGCTAAAACCGATATATCAGATTTCCTGCCTTTCGAATTCGACTGAGATCGCGAACATCAGAATCAGCCCCTGGTTGCCTGCATTCACGAGGCCAACCTGTCCCCAGTTAGTAGGCAATTACATAAATGCATAACTTCGCTTACTTTCCCGATCATGGTGGACAGAGTTAATACTTCATAGGCGCCCCGAGAAAAACCTGGGAAGTCAATTAAATGTCGGCATCCGGATAGAATGGACTGGGTCCTAACCGAATAAGAATATTTTGTCTCCTGGTCGGTATTGCTCGCAAAGCCAGCGATATGCTTCGACGATAATCTTTTTAGAATTCCTGGGTATCCAGATGTCTTCATCCACATCGGAGAATAAGAAGATATGACACGCACCATGCGAAGCCCAGATCACCAGCGAGGCGCTGCAGCCAACATTTGAACGACCCCCCGCGATTGGAAATGTAGGTCCCGTTCCCGCAGTCGTAGTAAGTGAGCTGGGTTTGAGCCTGATCTGTTTGTACTCGACTATGAAGTTGAGCGACGTTCGTGTTCTGAGGGAAATGAGCTGTCTGCCCCCCTAATTCGGAACATACGAACCCGAGAACCCAGCCGATAGAAGGCTCCGTCGATAGACACCACCAAGTTCCTAGACGTTACGTGCGCGCAATTGCCTGTGCAGGCAGCTTTACACGTGCAATGTTGGCGACAGGGACAGGTGCATCGACAGGCTGCAAGGCAACTGCACCCGCACTTTCGAAGGGGATAGAAAGGATCTTCGAAGGCTCCAACCATCGGAGGTGTGGTAGGAAGACTTTGGAGGTTCATTGAGGTGTGGAAGAGGGCAAGAGGAGAGAATGGGAGACTAACTTGCGATCCCATGTGTGAGCCGAGTTGCGTTTTTTCTTCACGCGTCGAACATGCGGTAGAACAGATGTTGGTTAATTTTACCGCAGTTTTGTCTAGAAGAACCTGTCGTCATTTGGCATCGTCGAAGTTTGCCTGAAGAGTTCCATTCACACGTGCGGTTGTCGTGCGGCCGATTCCGGTTGAGTTGCCGATGAATCATTGAATCTGATGATATGGTGAATGAGACGATTCAATAGGTCCATTTTTTCGGAGTGGCAAGAACATAAGAACTGACGAAAATTTAACAACATGATGGTTGAAAGTGTGTTGTGACAGGTGACATAGCCGTTGCCGAAGTCCCAATGAGACTTCGGCAACGGCAATTGGTAAAAAAACTGAGTCAACTATTTATACAGCGAGAGTGGTCCAGGATATTCATAACAAGTAGCTAGGCTCGCGGCTTGGGTTGTAATAAACCTGCAGCATTCCGCGACCCGACAGCAACGGCAAACATTTCTCCACAATTTTCACATACTGCGCATCCATGGTCATGCCGCTTTCCTGGGAGTCAAACGCGGCATATATTTCCACCTTGACGTTGCTGGGGAGAGGCAACAGGAGCCTATCGAGTTTTGTCCACTCTTCATCTTCGGATATAGTATCTGCGTCCAAGCAAAGATGTAGTGTGATCCGGAGGGTTTCAAGGACCTTCAGATTGCCCAGGTCGCCGAAAAGCGGAAGATGGGTGACTAGTGAGCCGATCTCCCTTAACTGAAAATCGAGGAAGTTTAGACGGTTTTCGGATGGCATCATTCCAGGATCGGGCAATGTGTCGGCTACGTAGTCTACACGTCGCTTTTGAAAAAACGCCAGAAACAAGATACAAAATGACGCACAGTCTGTATAATTTCGTTCGATTTGAAGCTTCTGAATCGAGGCCGCATTGGCTCGCAAAATCCCAGCGATGGGATTATCGAAAAGGGAGAGAGACGCGAGATGTCTGATATCCACCGCCGTAAAGAAGTTCAACATCAGTTCAACGACGGAGACGTGCAATTGAACCAATGTTAATGTCTCCAGTAGTATCACGTCGCCTGTGCTGCTTTTCTCAACCGCGTCAGCCGCGGCAGAGCCGTTATCCCTGTTGGAGGACTCGTCCCGGAATTCGATAGCCAAGAGAGTCAGCTCTTGCAGGCATTTACTCCCTCTCAAGAGTGTTTCCAACTCGAATGGATTTGCAAATTGGTATCGGCGTAATTCGGCGCGACGCAGACTGGGAAGGGAGAACACGGCAACAGTGGCCGAGTTCATAGGGAAAGGCTCGCAAAAATGATCGGTTAGGATGAGGGTGTTGAGTTCTGTAATGGCTGACAGAATGCCAGGGACAAATGTGGCTTCCGTAGTTGTCGCATTGTAGCATATATCCAGTGTTCGAATATAGCGGGCGAGATGCGGGGAATGTGAGAGAAGGGTAGAAAGTTTCCGTGATAATATTATTGAGGCGTTATGAGGAGAAGAGGAGGGAGAATCTTGCAATAAGGTCGTTGAGTTTTCTTCATGGTCGCGGACGGAAATCCTGGCAAACAGCCGTGTTTGACAAGGCCGCACAAATGGTCGAGCGACCAGAGCGCAAGACTTCAGTGTCTCTTCGATTTCGGAGTCATTGCGAGCGAAGCGAGCAATTATTCGCTAAAGGGCAACAAAATGCGGGAAACAAGGACAAATTCTGCGCGTACCCGAGAACATCGGAATTCAAAGATCACCCCCAAACTCATTCAAAAAGCTGAATTTAGTTGGGAAACTTGGAAATATGAACGGTGTGGGTGATACCTACCTCATTATCCAAAATAGGAGTGTTCCCCCCACTTTTGAGAGTGTTCTCAATCTCGAGGCATGCCACCAGGTGTCACGTGACGAAGCGAGCACCCGGCGCGGTCGCGGATCTATTTTATTTCTCCGACAGGTCAAAGTCACGGATGATTGCGTCAATGAGCTCTTGGGGGAGCCTCATGAGTGGTAATTGAGTGGTCAAGAAGGCAAGTTCGGAGAGGTGCCGCTCCCCTCAGACCTGAAGAAGTGTCTCAGTATCCGTGGGAGTTCCAAAGTGGTCGTGGCACTGCCACTGGATTGAGCACTAGACACGTGATTCAATTCCGACTTGCTGAAATCCAAGTCTCTACCATGTCCGCGCCCGAAGCCGAAGTCAATCCATACGAGCTCTTGGACTTGAAAATCGAATGCACCGAGCAAGAAATCCGTACCGCATACCGCCAAACCTCCCGCAAAGTCCACCCTGATCGAGTGAGTTTGATCCTCTCCAACCCTTGGCCCAATCTGATAGTCTAACAGCCGCTTTAGAATAGGAACGACCCTGATGCAGGTACTGATATACACTTTCTTCTCATGCAAATCTCAACGAAGAATCTTTCGCAGCCCGGAAATTCCATGTCCTGACTCAGTCATATGAGCTGCTGCTCGACCCATTGCGGCGGCTTGCGCTCGACGCGAAGCTACGTATCAAGGCTGCGCGCGATGAGCGCTTCAAAGGATATGACAATAAGCGGAAGAATATGGTCACCGAGCTCGAGGAGCGCGAGCGCGCGTACAAGAAGGCGAAGATGGACCAGCAGCGCGATGAGGCTAGCCGGTGGCAGGAGACGGAGAAGATCAAGGACGAGGGCCGGCGGTTGCGCGAAGAGCGGGAGAATGAGCTCCGCAAACGCGAGGCGGAGGCGCGGTTACCCTCAGAGGAGGAGCTAGAGGCGCCATCTTTGGGTATGTTAATCTACCCTACTGACTCTTGTAATTTACCGTTTTGTAGACCCTCTGGATACAACTATCCGCCTCAAATTCAAGCTGTCCGGGCACTCCAATTTAACAACCCGGGATGCGCTGTCGGCGCTGTTGGCGCCGTTCGGGGCAACGGATACCGAATCGATCGTCATATCCTCCAAGGCACCGAAAAAATCCCCCGACAAGCCGCCAAAGTATGCCACGGCCCTCGTGCCGTTCAAGCAGATTGGGGACGCCTTCGCAGCGGTGTGCGCGAGCGGGCGGGCGGACAGGGGGATGGACGGCATCGAGGCGGGATGGGTCGGCGGCAAAGAGCCACAGATCCTTGGCTGGCTGAAAAAGATGGGCAAGCTATCTGCGCAGCCCCCTCCGCCGCCGACGCCTGTTTCACCGCCGCTCACCAGCACACCCGGGAGCGCGAACCTACCACAGAATGCTCCGACGGCCACCGAATCCCCGTTTTCTTCTTTCCCCGCGTCCTTCGTACGTCCGTCGTTTCCCTTTGTATGTTCGAAGTTTACTCACGAAGTCCTTAAATAGCCCGATCTGCCGTCGTTCTCTGCGGAAAGCAAGGCCCCACCTGGGGTCGACTATGAGGCGATGACTCTAATGCGGCTGCGGCAAGCTGAGCGCGAGCGGCTTGAGCGCGAGATTTTAGAGCAGGAAGCGGCGGAGTGATATTCACGATGTATTTATAAGTGTAATTCTTTGTGCTCGCCGATCTCAGCATGACCGAAGATATATCCTCATTAACAACTTGCACCCAGCGCCAGTCAAATTTCCTGATATCGAAGCCTCCAGCTGTCGGAACATCTTCCTGTTGTCGGTGCACGACAAACCCGGTCACAGCTGTCGAGCTTGACGGTCCTAGAGCGGACCCAGGACCTGACTCCAGCACCCCGAAACAATACCATGCTGTTCTTCTTCGCCGGGCTGTTGTCAGCCTGGATCGTGGCTCGCGGCGTGCAGAAATGTATATCCCTTCGTTCCGCATCGCGCGCTTTTGGGTGAGCCACCAGAGGCAAAGACCAGTTTCTCTCATGACCTATTTCAGCGACTGCCCGAACGCTGGTACTCTCTGGCTGCATCCGTTCCGTGCCTTGGATTTTATATTCCGACTAATCGCTCAACATCTGCTCGGGTTTTATTTCTCGAACTTCGCTTGTTCGTACTGAACTGCGCATTTTGTGGTCCACTCTCACGGTGTGCATTTTTGTGCAGTCTACGGGAAGAATGGGAGCACGGCAATTGGCACCGTGGTGCTGTGGGACTCAACCCCTGCACTCTGGCTATCGGACGCACAGGCGATCAAGACCGTCACAAATGAAACTTCGATGTTCCCAAAAGATATGGAAGGGGTGAGATTCGATTATGATCATTCTCACTCTGCGCTAATTCACGTACGCGCTATGGCAGTATGAAACGGTGAACTTTTTCGGACAAAATCTGGTCAGCACGGAGGGGGCCAATTGGAAACGACACCGACGGGTCGCAAATCCCGCCTTTAATGAGGCAATGATGATATTCACTTGATCTAACTCTCGTGCTAAGGATATGACTAGGCCAGCAACGCCTTCGTCTGGATAGAGACCGTACGCGTCGTGAATGAGTGGTTCGCAGATCTGGACACCAAAATCAGCGCCGACGGTTCCGTCGACATCGATGCCCGCGAAGATTTCGTCCAGGTATTTCTTACGTCAAAATTCGAGGCACGGATCTGACGATTCAAGCTCACACTGCTTGTGCTTGCCTCCGCTGGTTTTGGACGTCGCGCGTCCTGGCAGGAGGACTCCTCCGTAGCGTCTGATCCGGGGCACCGACTTGCATTCCGCGCGGCGGTCAGCACGGCACTGGAACACATCATTGTCAGGGCGCTCGCCCCAAAATGGATGCATGCCCTCGCCGAACGTGTGCATCTTCCACATGTAGGCCAGATCCTCAGAAACACGCGAGATTCGTTCGAGGCGCTGCGGGCTCATATGGACGATCTCGTATCGCTGTCCCGCGCATGGGTGGTCGGCGGGAAGATATCGAATATGGATGCGGGCCTCCTGCGGAACTTGGTCGAGGCCAATATGACACAAGCCGACGACGCCCATCATAAGAAGCTCACGGATGGTGAGCTGTTGTCTAATATCTTTGTGGGTATCTTGTCTTTTCTTCTCTCTTGTTATGGAATTTTTGATGACGTTGTTCCTGAAGGTCTTCCTTCTGGCGGGGCATGGTCTGTTGTGCATGAACTGTTGGAACCGCGCTTGATTCCTGATTCAGAAACCTCCGCCCATTCGCTCAGTTTTGCTGTCGCGCTACTGGCACTCTACTCCGACGTCCAACAGAAAATATACGAGGAAACTCTACAAGTATGGCCTGACGGCTGCCCTGCAACCGCGTCTCCTTCGGTATGAATTCAGACACCTTCGTTAAATCCATCCACTCAATCTACTCCAGTCCTACAAAGAGTGCATGCCCAAATTGGTACGTCGACAAAATTCCACACTCTTCCTACGCGGACTGTTCCACAGCAATACACGCTTGCAACGTTTCAAGAAACCATCCGGCTTTTCACGCCTGTAGCGCGGCTTTGCAAAATAGCCCACGCGGACGCCATCCTCACCGGTCATCGCTTTACTTCCAGCGCGACAGGGAAGCTCGTCGACGTAACACCATTTACATTCCCGGTGCGCGCAGGGAGCACGGTGGTCATAGACGTTTCAGCGCTACACCTGAACCGTGAGCCGAGTCTCTCCATGTTCGTCATGTATTGGCTAACCCGCGCCACAGCCATCTATTGGGGCTCCGACGCAGCTGAATTTAAACCAGAGCGATTCGTGGATACTGAGGCGTATCGGTGGCCACGAGACGCCTGTGAGCTTCTATAAGCTGCGCTTTCTCCGCTTGCTCACGATGTACCAGTCTTCGCGTTCTCAGGCGGTCCGCGCAGCTGCATCGGCCAACGGTTCGCCCTCACCGAAACCGTGTGTGTGCTCGCAAACCTCGTCCGCCGCTACCAGATTTCCGTGCCTAGCCCTCTTGCAGACAAACCGTTTGAGGAGCAGAAGAAGCTAATGCTGAGGTGGAGGCCAGGTATCACTGCCACGCCGACAAATTGCACAGTGCAGCTGCGTCGCAGAGTGGCTTGAGTATGCACCTCTGAATGCAATCCAAACATTAACCATATGATTATTTTATAAGTTTTAACAAGACGTGGTCCGTGCGACTGCGCTGTCTAGGGACGTTGTTCGTAGGAGATACAAGTGGTATAAGTGCGGTATTTGATACAGGGATGAGGGGGCCATTGATGATGTGTGTCATATCATGCAGACGCAGACGATAGGAACGACGAAACGGACGTGCGGCGGGATGATATCCTGCGGGTGCCGTCGCCGCTGGGAGCGAAGCGGTAGGGGTGTAGGCGGGTGCCCTTGGCGATCTGACGCTGAGGATGGCGCAGATGCTCGAGCGCGGGGCCCATGAGCAGCAGCGAAGCGGTCTGAGGGCCGGATGCGGGCGCGCCTGGGGGCGGGATGACGATCACGGCCTCGGCGTCCTCGAACGAGGACGGGATGAGGGTGAGTTTCGATTTGGAGGGGGACGTGGGGCTTGAGCTCGCACTCGAGAGGCTCGTATCGGACGGGGTCGGGGAAGGTGTGCGTGAGGTGGATGAAGACGTTGACACTCGGCGGTTATACGGCCATGAGTGCTGTGGGACGTTCAGAGGTGGGCATGACTGAGATTAAAAAAATATGAGAATTGATTGGAGCATTGGATAGTATAGTGAACGTACTGGACGGTCATATGAGTCATATGGGGAGCCTCCTCGAGGGCGCTGTGCACAAGCAGGCGGCAGCAAGTTGAGAGTGTGGAGGGATGGAAGCGTGGGTCGCTCGGAGGATGAGTAGGAAGACATCGATACAGTGAGGTGTAGAAAGACAGGGAGAGGATTCGAGTCGTTATCCACCGGGGTGATGAGGGCCTGCCTTATTATATAGTCGTGTGACGAGGATGAGAGGAATGGGGTATCAAGAAAGCAATCCGAGAGGGCGGTGACTCCATTGGGGAGCAGCGAGCTAGCTTTATAGACCTGAATAGGGAGGATAACCGATCCATTGACGGAAGATGCATAGTTCTCCGAGCGCGTGGCTCATTGTGAAGCGCCAAGTAAGGTCGGACAAAAGAGTTGTATCGGCTTTGTTTGTTGAGCGGAGTTTGAAATCGGCTGCATTGTCGCATTTCATGGGCTGGAGTATCGCTTGGATATCGCTTGTACCAGCACAATAGTATGAATCCAGGCCCGAAAGTTAGTTTCGGACGTGCTAGTGAAGACAAGTATATGGGCCTTGGCATGAGCGGAAGCAAAGTCGCTTTCCCGATCTGGACGCTGGACGAGTTTTGACATGTTTGGCCATTTTGATTTCTTTGTTTTCTCGACGTTTGACCCGCCATGGCTGAGCTGCCGCCCAAGGTCACAATTGTACGCAAGGCCCGGACTATGTAGGACGCGTCTCTTACGCCAACTCCCAGATGAAAGGCGCGACCCCGGACCTCTCGGCAGCAACTTACCAGATTCACGATGAATCCCACACAATTGGGAACGCTTTGCGCTGGATGATCATGAAAAAGTGTGGCCAATACTGTCTCCTCTCTCACGGCTGTTTAATTGGTTCATTTAGCCCGAAAGTGGAATTCTGCGGTTACAGGCAAGTTAAGTTCCTCGGCGTGTTCCGCGTTCTGGCGCATATGGCGCTCCTTTGTCGTCACGCCCATTTACTTCCGAACGTGGTTTTCCCTCACGGATACCTATATGGCATTGCATAATCTCCGATCTTTTCCTTTGTAGTCACGCTGATGTTCCTTCCCATCGCAATTTCAAGACTTGGTCTTACCCCCAACGAGAATTTTCCATCTCGAATGCCTATATGGCGCTGCAGCATCACCAGTCTCACCCTTTGTAGTCACGCCGATGGCCCTTTGCGTCGCAATTAGATGAATCCATCCTCCTTTGTCGCACCCAAATCTTCTGATTCGAACTGACGCGTCCCTAGTGCACCCCACCCATCGGAGAACGTCATCCAGGTCCGCATTCAGATGTACGGTGCGTGGTTTCTCGGTCTCATTGCTACTGCATCCAACGCAACGCCCTTGCAGACAACCTCTCCTCACTTTCGGCGCTCATCACCGCACTTGCCGACCTCGACGCCCTGTGCGTAACCATCGAGGAAGCGTACATGACGTCCCTGAAGGAGGAAAAGTACGAGCGCTGGGACGAGCGTAGTTAAGTTGAAAGCCATGCACGAAAGAAAAGTACTGTGTACGATGTATACTAAATTTAATTCAAGAGGCCCCGTGCGCGGTGCGCGGTGTGTGCAGACTGGTGGTTATTATGGTTATTGCGGGACATTGAAGATTGTCCACCTTTCGGTAATAGTGAAACAAGTCCGATGGTCTTTGGCAGAACCTCTACTTACTAAGGCCGTTATCCCAGTTTTTATTTAGCGAAATCTCCAAGTAAATCTAGATGTAATACATTTGCTTAGTATAAGTATGCCCCTGTAAGTATGCCCGTGTATTATGGCCCATCGATAAAAGAGATATAATGATAAAGAGCGCCCGCCAGCGGACTCATTCGATATCATACCACCTCGTCAACCTTGGATCTATTAATGCAGAATCCCTTGAGGGCACGGCAACGATTAGTTGCAAGTCCTGGCCCACAGAAACAAGCAGAAGGCAAACGTACCGGTGTGACCCACTCCTTGCAGCCGCAGCACATGCCCGCCCAGTCGTAGTTGCCCAACTTGGCGCCGCACTTCTTGTTCGGGCACGCAATCTTGCCCGCAATCTGCCCCGTCTCGAGGAACGGCTCCATCCACTTCATCTACGAAAAAAAATGGTGTCAACACCGGCGTGAAGGACAGAGACCACACGCACCGGCTCGACAAAGTACCCCGAGCACTTCGGGTTGACGAGGATGGGTGGGCTGATGGGGAGCATCTTCGGGCCGCTCCCCTGCAGCGGTGTGAGCGGCGACATCATCGGCCCGCGGAACGCCGCGAGTTTGGGGTGGGCGAAAAGCTGCGCCGCGATGTCCTCCGAGCTCGAGAAGTGTGTGGTCGGAGGCCGGTTGGGCGCCCCACCTTCGGGTGCACGCAACTCAGCGGGGGAAGTATCCGCGGGCGATGCGATTAGCGCGTCCGACAGACGGCGCCCCAGGCGCGTCGCAGCCTCGAAGGCGTGTGTGCTGGCTAATGGCGGTTCCTGCTGTTGCAAGTCTTCTACCGCCGGCGCGTCGCCCGACTCCCCTGGCGAAGCAATCATCGCGTTGGACAGCCGGCGCCCCAGCCACGTCGCAGCCTCGAAGGCCTGCGTGCTACGCTGCTGCTCGTCTGCCGCCCCGGGTGGTCCTTGAGCATGCTCGTCTTCGGACCCGCTGTCGTCCTCTGTCTCGAGCGCGGACATGGACATTGCGGACATGGAGAGCTGGTCCACGACGCCGCTGATGAGCGGACGCAGTCGCGGCCGGCGCGGGGGGCCGTCGGAGGATGTACGCTGCACACTGAGCACCCCAGACTCGTCTCCCGGATCGCCCTGTGGAGACGGGTCGTCCGTGTCGAGCGCGGACATGGAGAGCGTTTCGGCCAAGCCGGAGGGTCGCCGGGGGCGTGAGTTGCCTAGAGAGCCACTAGAGCCAGAGCCAGAACCAGAGGCGAGGCGGGGCCGCGATACCATGCTCATGGAGGGGTGGCGAGAGGCTACCGGCGTGGCGCCGGCCGGCGTGGGGGCTCCCAGCTGCCCATGGTCGAGCATGTGTTCGCGCGTCGCGAGTTCCTGTCTACGCGCACACAATTAACAGCCGATGAAGCAAGACATACACAACGCGTACCTGCACATCTTGCACCTGATACGTCGTCGGGGACCGGCCCCGGGCGTCGCAGGAGCGGAATCACTCGGAGTGCGCGGAAACTTGGCAAACATGTCCGTCTCCGGAAGGCTTCCATCGCCGTCTGGGGGTCGTCGGTGTGATATATCTCGAAAGGGAACGGAATCACGCACTCATAACCTCCTCTACTGCCCTCTCCATGTAAAACATGCGCGTGGTTTTATCCCGCCGGGATATTTTGTACGAAGCCTTGTGAAATATCTCAAGCTGGTACAAAAATCCAGGGTTTGGCCTATAACTTGTGAGACGGGAACAGTCGATACACATTCCACCTACTCGATGTTGGGGCGCGCCTGTCGTATGATGTCGAGCGCGGACTGAGTATCGATGTTTTGCGTATACATGAGATACGCCGCAACGATGGTGACGCTCCGGCCTGCACTTCTCAGACTAAAACTTGGTTATATGAAGGAAAAAAACGCACTCATTCCGGCCTGGCAATGTACCAAGACGCCCCGGCCCTTGTCGAGCTCCTCTTGGATGAAGGTAATTGCAGGGATGAAGTGCACGAGCACGTCCTCTTCCTCCGTGTCGTCTAGAAGGATTTGGTGGCGAATGAAGGTCTACCGCAGCGTCAGCGCTGGCCGGAGCCCGTTGCAAGCACCCCACCTCGTTGATCGTCACCCTGCCGCGCATGGCAGACAAAATACTGAAAATTTTGTTGGCCTTGAGGTTCTCGGTGTTCGTAGCGCTACGGATGTCCCCGACCCATAGTCCAGGGATTATCTCGTCCATGCCGGTCAGAAACAGGTTTGAGCTGGTGAGTTCCGGCCGTGTTCGAGAGTGTATGTATAGAGTTTGGTCACCACCGCGGAGATCGTTGCCGGTCACTACAAGAACTGCATACACAGTGCGTAGAACGACCTGGGGGGCGACGGGAGTGTTGTGGTAGTATAGAGGGGTGAAGGGGTGCGGTAACGATCATGTCTTATATTTACAGGTAGGTATATTCCGGTGCGGTCCCGTTAAGACAGTGAAAACTGCGCTTTGAGTTGACGAATTTATTATGTAGCGATGAATTGTGGAGCTTAGCCAGGGGAAGTGAAACCCAACATCTCCTCACTGTAACATCGACACTGCCAAGAAACGAAAGAGCGAATATGTATGTACAACATTAAGAATTACTACAATCTACCCCGCATCTACCCCTTCCCACCGAATAATAATAGACGTGTTAAATAACATAGCCGTGCATGAGCTTAGCATGATTCATGCATTCATAGCCTTAGCCTACGGAGGCTACTGAGACTGGACTGCATCCAAATGGGCTCTTCAGCTCGATAAAGGACAAGCTTCGCGAAACTCACCATTAGCGGTGCGGGCACGAGTCCGTGGGATCCCATTTGTACCAGTCACGGTTGCGGAGGGTGGGTCCGGTGTGGTGGTAGGTGTCGCGGTGCGGTGCGGCTGGGATGGCATCGGGATGACAGTGGGCGGCTTGGTGAAGCTGGAGCGCGAGGAGGCCAAAGGCTCGGAGATGCGGGGGACCTTCGACCGCTCAGAGCGCAGGGGTGAGGGGGCGGAGCGTTTGAGCGAGGCTAGTATGGGGGTCAACGCGCTTGCATTGGATGGGAATAAAGAGCGACGTACATTCTGGAACAGGTTTTGGCGTAGAGGTTAGCGAGGTATTCGATTGAGAGGAGAGGGCAGGACGTTTGGAGACGGAGGGGGACGATGATGCATCTGGGACGAGACGTCAATTGCAGTCGGTCATGAGACGGGAAGATAGGAAGACGCGTACCCTCAGCAGAACGTTTGGACCTCGTTGATGGCGCACTGGATTGTGATTGGGGCGTCGATTCGGCGGGTTGCATCGGGGTCTCAGAATCTCGACGCGCTGAGGTAGTGCGCGTCATACGAACGATGGGCTTTGCCCCAATCAGCATCTCACCAGACCCCGTAGCGTTGGGTGTGAGTACGGGCGGTGCACGCGGTTGAGGACCAGAAGCTTTGCGTAGAACACCGGCGGGCCGCCCCCTGGCGCTTCCGGCTGAGGAACGCTGCCCTGGGGTAGTACTAGTAGACGTGGCGGGACTCCCCACAACACCTCGCCGCACTGGCACGCTGCCCTGGAGACCCACCACGGGTCCCAATGACTGGGGAGATTCTACAACAGGGTGTTAATCATTGGAAATTGGATGCGTAGTGAACAGCATACGAGCGGGAGGAGCCGTAGAGGAACTTGCTGGTTGCTGAGGCGTTTGCATTGGTGACGCGCTCGTGGTCGCGGTCCATGGCGGTGAGATAGGAAGGGATCCGTGAACAAGAGGCTTGTCCGGTAGAGGTGGACGCGAAGCCGGAGCTTGTTGAGCGCGGGCTATATGGACGAAACACCTTTGTAAAAAAACAATCAGATCACAACCTAGAAACACGCACGCTTTATGAACATGGAAGATGGGGTTTTGGGAGAAGAAAGCTTGGGAGGACTCGTCGGAGCTGCGACCTTGCGTCTCATTTCCTCTAGTTCGGCCCTCAGCGCATTGTTCTGGACCAGAGCCTTTGCGTTTTCAGACTCCAGAGAAGCTTTAAGTTCGTCCCGCTCCATCTCGGCCTCAAGAAGTCTGGCCTCCAGCTCAGGAATCTGCGTCGATTTGAGCTGGGTAATCAGGGCAGCGTTACGAGCAGTCTGGGACTTGTGTCTGTTTCGCTCGGCGTTCCAGGCCGCATTCTTTGTTTCCCAGTCTGCCAGTTCGCTTTTCGTCGCATCCAACTCCTCAGCGTGCTTGGCATTCGCCTCCCGTAGGAAACCTTGAGCCGAATCACGCTCTCCATCCGCAGTGAGAGACCTGGCTTTCCACATATCCACCTCCGACTGGACGGCCGCCAACTTGTCATTTCCTTCGTCCGTCACAGTCTTTAGTTCTGCCTCCGCTGCGAGACACTTGGCCTTCCATTCGTCGACCTCCGTCTGCATTGACAGCAACTTGGCATCGCTCTCGTCGTTGGCAGTCTTCAGGTTAGTTTCCGCCGCCACGCATCTTCCTTTCCACACTTCCAAGTCTCCCTGAGCCGAGACAAGGTTTCCGTCGCTGGTGTCGATCGCAATCTTTAGGGAATCTCGTTCTGTCTCCATAGCGTGGAATTTGGTCTTCCATTCATCCGATTCTTTGCGGGCGGAGAGATTGCGGACACTCATCGCCTGGGCCTCCGTCCGGAGAACACTCAGTGCATTGGTAAGCGCGGTGACCTTGGTCTGCTCCTCCCGGACAGACGTTTCGAGCTGCGTACGCTGGGCATCCGTACGGCGCGTTTCCGCCTCGGCTTCGGCTTCGCGCCGTACGAGGATCCTCTTGAGCTCTTCCCGCTGATGCAATATAATCTTTTCGGTCTCGAGAACCCGCTTCAGCTGGTTTTCGCAATCAGTGAGACACTGTGCGAGGACCTCCACGATCGAGGACGGCGAAATGGGCGTATATAGCTCGGGATTCGGCGCAAACCGTTTTACTTGCGCGTCCACCTGCGAAATGAGGGTTGCACGCTCCCCGACGAAACACAGGGTCTGCCGGCCAGCTATGGCGGTGACCCCGATCCCGTTCTCCTCCAGTGTTGCCTTTAGCGCGTCAAACTCCTTCACCGCGTTATCCACGGACGTCGAGACGAGGTATTTCGAGCTCTCGGTGAGACGCGCATTCTGAACTGTCACAGCATCAAGCTGCTGCTTGAGGTCTTTCAAGGCTTCCTGGTACGGCTGGATAGCATGGGCGGTCTCGGCCTCGACTAGAGCATATAGGAGATCGGCATTTTTGTAAATGGCGCCGGAACGCGTCGTTGGCGTCCCTACCGACGCTGCCGAAGGTTCGGACATGGGCGAAGCATGAGATAGTGAGGGTAAAAAGTAAAGAAGTAAAGATGTCGAAAAGAGATTGTTAAGTTCAAGAACGGCCCGAGTCAGTAACGGAGTCTGAAATCCCGACGGAGTTTGAAAATGCTTTGAACCCTGGTCCACTATGGCATTTGCTTGCTGCAGCTGCTCATATGTGCAACGAATGAATGCCTGAAGTTTTGAAGGCTTTGAACATGCTTTCATCTCTTCATCGAAGCTTCATCCGTTCGTGATTCTCGATCGAAAAACACTTCCAGCAACCAAAACGTGGCGTAAATCGATTGTCTTGAAGGCAGCACTCTACTTTGTCGATTGTGTCATTCTGGCGACATTGGAGCTCGCGCCAACCCTCAATATTCGTAGGCTCGAACGCTCGATTACCGCCGATCCGTCTGTCCTGCCTCCCGATTACACGCTTATGTGGATGTATTGTCGAAAACCTAAGAAGGCCCCGAACCCCGTGCCCGTCACGTCCCGGTTAAGGTGACGGCCCCGGTTAGAGTGGCGACTCCCGTTCGTTGTGTCGAGCCTCTGCTGGCTGTTAAACTCAGGCTGAGGAACCTTGACGGCGGGGAGCACTAAGACGAGCGTTGGCAAACGGGTAAAGAATACATGCCACGTAGCTACGTATATACCTGCCACGGCAAACTACCTCCATGGAGACACGACGCGTCGGCCCGCGTCGAGCTCGCAGAACACCAAAACTTGACATGTATTTCCCTGGTTCCTCATTTCGTAATGCAAATGGGGTTCAGGTCGCGGCAGATATCGTTCTGCGCTGGTGTCTGATGATGGCGATCGCTGTGTGCTTCGGAAATGCTGTCCCTAAAAGGCAGACTGTCTGCCATTTATGGACGCCCCACTAGTAATTATCTTCAACCTGGTGTTTCTCTGTCACCTCTGACGCTTCCGCTTCCATTTTCTGACTTTGCCCTGAGGTCAAAAGCCGGATTAGCCCGAGATTTTTGGAAGCCAAAACCAGCCAAAGGCAAACCACGCCCAGAACCTGTCTAGAACCAGCCCAGGTACTTTTTATTTTTCAACACTCTCTGCGGCGCCAAATCGCTCCTTTCTTCCCGATCCCGAGCAATTCTATACACTAGTATATCTCCTTGCAAAGATGATATCATACCTTTCATTCTGAGCATTGGACTTGACCATGGCGCATGCTCAGCGCTCAACCGCGAATAAAAAAATAAGAGTTACTGTAAAAAAAGGCTTCCTACCATGCTTTTGACTTGGCGTAGAAGTGCCCATTTCTGAAAGCGCGTCTGGAAAACAAAGACAATGCTTTTTGCATGCATTGCTTGTGGACCTCGCTTACATAACTGGTAACTTTTTCTTCCTTGATCTTGCCCGCTGGGCTGTACACTGGCAGGTATGCTCCTGGCCTTCTCAATTCTCTTGCAAGGAGTAAGATTTGAGTCCTAGTATCTTGGATTCTTCCCCAGGGGTGCAAGTATCTCGACAATCGCGATGGATCCAGAGAACCAGATGCCACAAGAACAGGATTCGTTCGGCCCCCAGCCTCACCCCATCCTCCACGAGCCTCTCTTATACATCTCCAACATCCCCCCGTACCTTTCCGACGAAAACATAGCTTTGGCGTTCGTCTCGTGTGGCCCTTTTAGACCCAAGATTATCCGTGATGGGAGCAACAACCCTCTGTCCGGCACGATTGAATTCAAGTTCCTCGAGAAAGGTGCGCAATAATTGCCTCTTTTCAGAACGGTATGTTAATTGCCTTTACAGCTGAGAAGGCTCTCGCGACTTTGCAATCACGTCCGGTGCCAGGCTTACACCCTCCAGTCCCGCTAGTCTTGTCCCCGTATCCTCCCACGACTCCTCCGACTCCCCTTCCACCGCCATCCGCGCTTCCCCGACTCGTCAAGCACCTCCCGCCTGGCTACACCGATTCCCAGCTATATGACATTTTCCGTCCGTTTGGCGCCCTCGCGTCCGCCCGCACTCCGACGCATTTCGGCGTCGACACGGGGATGGTAGAGTTCTGGAACGAAGATGATGCGCGACAAGCCGAGGAAGCGATGCACTGCGCCGACGTCCAGGGCCACAACATCGCTGTGCAGGTCTATCAGCCCCGCCGAACAAGTGGCGGCGCGGCGCCTGAGTTTAGCGCCAACGCGCCGTCATTCGTCCCGTCTAGCTCGATGTATGCGTACCCCGCGGGCCAGGTGCGCTTCGCATTGCGTTTAAAACAGTGTCTCATTCCCGCAGTATTCGCCTCCTCGCGGAAGCCCGTACAGGTCACCCGTGCAGCCGGTCGCGTCCTTCGTTCATGGTCCGGGCCAGCAGGTGCAGCTGGCGCCCATCACGGGCCCCGGGTCTACGAGCCACAGCGGTCTCATCGATCCCTGCAATCTCTTCTGCAAGAACCTCGACCCCGACATCGACTCGAATGGGCTATTTACGCACTTTCGCCAGGTACGTGCTTATCTCGTACAGTTCCTAGGTAGAGGCTTACATCGGGACCAGTTTGGTCAGATCGTGAGGTATGCCGTGCTGATGCCATCGTGGAGGGCGATGCTTGACCGCTCGACAGTGCTCGGGTCATGCGGAATGAAAACGGGGAAAGTCGTGGGTTCGGGTTCGTGTCGTATCAGACCCCCGATCAAGGTGTGCTGGCCGTTCTACGCAAGATGACCGCTGACACGGAACGTAGCATCGGCCGCTTTGCACGCCATGAACGGCGTCCTGCTAGGAACCAAGCAAGTAGTTGTCAGATTGCATGAGCCGAAGCAGCTTCGGCAGGAAAAACTAGCTCAGCGGTTTGGCCATGGCGGCCACCCGAGGAACTCGAGCGGTGCTACGAGTCCGACTGCAAGCGAAGGCGGGGAGAGCATCGCTGGGTGGAGCCCGCGGCACCACACTTCGACACTCGGATCTCCGGTTCAGAGCCACTACGATCGGCCAGAACGTGGTCGAAGGGGATCCGGAAGCTACTACAATGTAATGATGTCCCAGCTTCAGTTCCTGGTTCTATTTCTGAACCCACTATCCTCACAGGCTGCTCTACAAGGCACTCTTAACCTACCGATGCGCTATGAGGATCTCTATGCGTTGTCGCCTGTTGTGCGTCAAGAAGTGCTCACGGGCGAACTAAGCCGCCGTGTCAAATCGATGGGCCTTGCGCCAACTGATGACGTCGATGCTATTGTCGAATCGCTAGTCACAATATCGCTTTCCGACGTTGTACAATGCATCGAGGATCCTGCCAAACTCTCAGAGCAAGTGAACACGATCCGACATTCCCTGCGACCGTCCAAGCAGTCCTCCCCGAGCAAGTCCCCGTCGCCTTCCGCTTCGCAGGATTCTCGCCTACTCGACCCCAATGCCTTGAACGCTACGGCAAGCGCCCCCGAGCACCCTTCCACCCCCATCTCTATCAACGCTTCGCTATCCACGCCCCCACGGACGTCCTCGCCTTCTGGCTCTGTGCCGCCCACATCAGAGCGCGAACGAATCCTCGCCGCCATCAGTAAGCTCGAGACGACCCGCCAGGCCGAGATTACAGAGCTCCTCATGACACTCCCGAAACGCGACCGCGCCATGTGTCTCTTCAACGTCGAGGTCCTCCGTGCCAAGGTCGCGGACGCGAAGGTGGTGCTTGACAGTTCGGACGACGAGGGCTACTCTGCCGCTACTGAAGCAATCCAGCCCGTGCCCATTACACCGCAGGCCAAGAAGATCGCGGTGCCGATGGCGCAGACCACCTCCCCGCAAACCCCCGACCTCTCGTCGCGCGGTCCGAGTGCGAACGCCTCCCCGTCGCCCGCCACCCCGGGTAACTCGACGCACACGATTGCGTCGCTCTCACGGCTGCCTGCGGCGGAGATTATCAGGCTGGCGACGTCGTCGAGCGCGACAGGGCTCCCGCTACCCAAGGCGGACCCGTTGGTGGTGCAGGCTACCGATGAGTTCATTGATGCCTTGTTAGACAAACCTCCGCAAGTGCAGAAACAGCAGCTTGGCGACAAACTGTACGTGCATCATCTCCTTCCATTTGCACTTACGTCTGATTTCATTGCAGCTTCAAAACTGTCAAATCGTTTGGCATCAAGGCTGCTGTGCGTCTCCCTCCTCATCATTGACTGGGACAGTATACTGATATTGTGCTGTCCACAGCCAAAGGTTACGATCGCCCTCCTCGATCAGGAGGATCTCCGCGCGCTTGCGCATCTCATGAACAGCTACCCCACGGTACTGAAAGACAAGGCCCAGTCCATCATACCCGCAAAGTAAATCGAATTCATACAACGGAGATGGATGAAAACTGCACATTCCCGGTACCGTCCGTCGCACGACCATTTACGAACCTCCCCCCTTTTCTTTCCCTTCCAAAGTCCGTTCTCTCGTCATTTACATCAGAGAATCAATCCGCGGAAGACAACTCCCATCTACATTAGCCTTGCCATTGTGTCCTGTCCACCTACCCTCGTTCCCTTCCCGTCGAATACGCTACCATCCATTGTGCTTTCTCATTGCTGCGTGTTCATAGCCATTTTACAGTCCTATCCTATTTCACCTTATCACGACCCTCTCACGACCCTTTTTAAAAATTCCCTATACTTAGTTCTACCGGATTTCTATACTATAGGACGGAGGAAGGAAGCCATAATATTTGCAAAACATGTTATTAGCGCTTCGGGAAGTTGAATATCCGCGCTTTTGATTTTGTTGAATCACCCCTGCTTTTCGGCCTCCTCACGTCTTGAATCACCCCCACTTTCGGAAATTGACACAAATCGGTCCGGGGCATTGATCTGGCTCGTTGATCTTGTTGAACCACCCTCACTTTTCACGCCGTTGGTCAGCCGGCATTTTTTGGTCCTGACACGGCTTAAAATGACATGTTCGATCTCTTGATCTTCCGCCAGCAACTTATTGAAAGAGCTACACTTTCTACCGCGATTTCCTGTTGAATCACCCCGTCTTTTGCCATGCTGGTCTCCTTGGAACCCCGTTGGTTTGGTCAACACAACACCTTGAATTAGTATGACTTTGTGAATGCTCGTCTCATTGAATTGACTTGCTTTTCCGGACGGGGCGGTATTGAATCACCTCACTTTTTTGGCATCCATACTACTGTTCATATTCCTTGGATCATCCGTCTTTTTCCACCCGCCCGGCGGCCTTGAATCATGTTGAATGAACGGTACTTTTTGTGTATTTTCTTGAATGATCCCAAGTTCCAATTTCTCATCTGCTTCCATGCTGAAATACGGATACTTCACTTGGCAGAATTTCATATTATTCCCTCATGTAATCAACTTACCCTTTCCCCTTCCTATACGGTATACCTAACTTTGTCTCCATGCCTTCCATGCCATGCTGGATTCGGCGGCCATCCTTTCAAATCAAGGAGCCTACCTATGTTGTGTTGTTGCAATTGGTTACCTTTTTGGCCGGCTGGCCCCTCAATTCAAGTTCCTCAGAGGCCACATCGTCCTCTCATCTTTTCCCTCCGACACTATGCCCAAGAGAAAAACTGCACCTCCCGCTGAAGTAGATGAAATGCATCCGCTTTTTTCTTCTCCAACAATTGCCCGTTGGAACGATCTACCAAGAAGAGTAAGAAGGAAGGCAGCAGCACCACTGGCATGCGTTTGCTCGTTTTCCTTGGGCAGAACAGTACGAATTGACACAGGGTGTGATTTGACATTCCAACACCGAAACACAATTCAGCAGGCAGCCAAAAGTGGGGTTATTTCAAGATGGATGCCAAAGAAAAGTAAGGTCGGTTCAACATCATATATGCCAGGAAAACTTAGGGTGATTCAATATGGCGGAATTCACAGAAACACCAAGTCAATGTGTCCAGATTGGTGGTTCAACAACGGGCTGAAGGTGGGTCAACATTGTAAAAAGTGGGGTTGATTCAACAGGAGGAAAGCGGGACAAATCAATCGGAATCAATCCAAGTAGTGAGCTGAATCAAGGAATCAAACGCGCTGATTCAATCAAGCAGTGACGGAGTTTCAATACACGGAACTCGAAAAGTGAGGGTGAATCAATGCGGAGCCGACCCCGGAAACCGAGGGCGGATCAACACGGCAAAAAGTCTGGCAGATTCAACAACTCGGAGCGCTGATAACATATTTTCGATAATATTTCGTGCGAGTGTGCATACACGTGACCGCGTTTGGAAAGATTGCCAATGCCATCGGACTCAACTGGTCCCGATGATTACGATTTGAGACGTCCAACTGGATGCGCGTACACGCTTGAGTGCTGGGCCCGCTGGTACATTCCCTTCGAAAATGAATTGGAAATATTACAATTATGGGCCGGGAGTCCGACTTGAGGTGGAGTACGAGCGTCCCAACTTCAAACAGACCATGAAGAGGCTTGACGCCGCGCGCGGGTTATCATCGTTGATATCCCTTTGAGAGCCTTTGCCGCGCGCCTTCGACCCACCATTAATACAAGTTGAACATTGCCTTCATCAGTGCGACCGAAAGTTACTTACGGTTTCATCGATTCAGAGGTCCATGCAGTTACAGACCATCTCCTACGCGATGAGAACTGACGACTCTCGACCCCACATTTCTGTAGAAAGTGGTTCCCCGGTGATACAAGCAATAGGTACAGAAAACTCGACTTAGACACTGTATATGTATTTTTTTCAACGCCGTTTTTTAAACATAACCTCAGCAGTTGTGTTTGCGCCTCCCATGATTGCAACCCACTCGTCGTCGGGACGCACCCCATCCTTGAGCTTGAAGTCGTATGTTACTAATACATGCGCCATGATCAGTTTCTGCTCGTTGACTGCGAAAAATCGGCCAGGGCTGGAGCGGAAACAAAGTCAGCAAGTTGACCAGTACAACATTAACGACTCTGCTGACCACGCGTGGCGCCCCAGACCGAATACAAGGAAGTCGGGGCTTGGGGTGACCATCTGGTGCTTAATCCCTTCGCCCACTTCCTCTCTCATTCGCGCAAAGCGAAACGGGTCGAACACGTCGCCATCGGGGTAGTTAGCCTGAAATAGTTCTAGAATTGATCCAAGTGCGAAAATATGCGACTAACCGCACTGTGATGTTCCGCAAGGACGGGGACTCCGACAAGTGTACCGGCAGGTACAGTGCTGCCGTCTGAGAACGTAAAGTCTTTCACGACTTGGCGCAGTAATCCGACTGCGCCAAACGTGGTTGAATTTTCGCAGATGGATATTTGTGAGAGCAACGTACCTGCACCACCTGGGTCGAATCTGGCACTTTCTTTCATAAAACTGTCAAGTTTCACCATTTTCCCCATCGCTGCTTTGGTCCAGCCTTCTGTTTTAGTGACGGACTCAACTTCCTCGCGTAGGGGCTGGACGTATTGCAGGTTGGAAGCGAGATTATATAAAGCATGGAGAAATCCCTGGAAGATCACCGATCAGAGCCACACCCGAGAACACACGACTAACGATCTGACCTGTGTGGTGGTGTGCAGCGCACCTGAACTCAATTAAATTTTACTTAAAGGCGGAAATAGCATGATCAACGCACCAAAATTCAAGTTTAGCAAGGTACGTGTCAGGTTGCGAACCGTACGACGCTCAGGGTGTCCCCGAGCCTCATCCAAAAGCCAGCTGATCGCGTCGATCTAGTTGGCATGAACACGTGCCCGTTCTTCAAATAAGTTGGAACCTACAGGTCTATCGCTGTCGGGCCAGTCCCGTCCGTATTTGTCGTCCATCTCGAGGCGATGTTGCAGTATGGGGCCAAGATGTTTCATAGCGCTACGGGTTGCAGTCTCCAAATGTCCAAACAGTCGGGAAGCAAGTCTGAGTTGATTCATTAACCGGGCAGCTTCACAGGAAGATTACGAACACTCACGGACGCAACACAGAGGGGAAAATATGGAGCAACATTGCATCCGTTGTAACGTCCAGGGCAAATTGAGTGGTGAGCTTGATGTACTCCGGATCGCGACCTATAGAATGTTAAGGCTGACGGACCTCAATATAAAGGGTTCAATATGAGTACATTTCAGTCCAACAAAAAACCGATTGGAAACCCTGGAAACAATCGGCAGTATGGTCTGGGTGATATTTGGTGAAGTGCGTCAAGGAATAGTGCCGGAACGGCGTACCTGCATGGCAGGCACACTTGTCCACTCTATTCCAGCAACCAAAAAAAAGTTAAAGAAACCTGCGAGGAGGTATTTCTAGAGCTCACCGTCCGTTTTCGCAGGGAGCAGATCTTCAAAGGCTGTCACAACCTCGTCCCGAATGCTGGGGAAGCATATTCCAATGTTGCGTGTCAAGGGGGTCCTCACGACACCAACTTGATACGGGTCGTGATGCTGTTCGTGGCCGAGTGTATGTTCTAAATGTAACAACTATAAAAGACCGCACAGTTGATGGGTTATTCAGAACAACTCCGAACTTCCTAACCGAGTTGGTTCCTTCGGCCAAGGATAGAGCGTCATCTGGAGCCTTCCGGAGGTCCTCAATCAGCGTCCGACCATTTAGAATAACTAGCCATCGGTTTGCAAATGGGACCTTGAATGCCTTCCCAGGATACTGCGCGACACGCTAGGGTTAGTCGACAAAACACGAAGAAAGGGGTTGATCAACCTTGAGATATCCTTCTTCCGTTATAGCGCGCGCGTTCTTGATGTAGTTCCAAGCGCCAACATAGAAACCGAAGGGACCGCTTGGAATTCCGACACTTGGGATGTCGTTTAAGCTCGGCTGTGAAGAAAGAACAACTCGATCAAGGGTAGACAAGACACCGGGCCGGGAAGGAACATACACCCGACTTGAGGGACTTCCTAATGACCTGGAAGACAAGAAACAAAATGGCTGCAGCACCGAGGAAGATGGTAGCACTTTGTGTGTCAGAATCGGTGGCCATAGTCGGGTGAGAGTGCCAACTGAACCCCGTCTCGGCTGGATGATCGCCGCGGCAAGGTTCGGTAAGTTCCGACGGAGGACACTGTACATCCGTCCGGGTTTTCCCTAGCAGTTGAAGTAGTACTTGGTTACAACCCGTCACAGTGCATCCGAATCCTTAAGCTTGTCTGTTTCCTACAAATTGCTGATAGAACCTCCACGCTTTTGTTCGATACAGTACTTTCGCGCCGCGCGGCCACGCGGAAAGTCGTTCTTTCGGAAGCCAGCACCTTTTCAGGCGCAAGTCTTGAGCGCTTGAGCCGCTCAGCGGGAAACAAAAGGAAAGAGGCAAAAACAAGTTGTGGTTCGATCGGAGAAAGCGCCATCAATTTCTGACTATTTTCTGATGTTTTCGGTCCTTGCCACTTTGAACGTTTGAACTTGGTTTGAACCCTTGCAGCAAGCCAGCTCCCTTGACCGGCAACGGACTCTCCTCAGCTTTTGACTCGCAGGTCATGGTTAATACTGCCAGTGGATACTTCTCGAAATGGAGAAGCAAGAACAGACACCCATTGGACACTGACGATCTAGCTTTCACCAGTGGCGACCCCATGGTCTCTTGTACTCGGGCTTGCGTCGCATGTTGACATATATCTCGGGGACAGACATCTCGAATCCGTGTAATCTCTGTCTCAGTCTGCCAGCGTTATGTATCTACGGACATCTGACAGCCGGGAAGCCTAAATCCGTCACCCAGATGAGCCCGGTGGCCCCGGCGGCCACTTGGAAGTTACATCGTGAGATGAATCTAACATATGTGTTCCGTCCTTGTTTTGGAGATCTGAGAATGAGACAGATGTCTAGATGGCCGCGCTGTCGACGATCCGACATATATCGAGAGGGTAGGACTGATGAGCAACCCTTCTCCGTTCCTTATGGCTTCAAGCAAGAGTGAGGTGAGCTCTCGGTGACTGTACAATTTCCTAGCTAGCCGATTTGACTTTCGCTGCCAGGACTTTCTCCACCGTCCTCATATTATCGCTCTTCGATATGACAAATCAAAATCTTGCAGTAGTATCCTCCAATCGCAAGAACGAGATTTGCCGCCTTTGCCAGACGGGGATGTGCGTGCAAATGGTACGCTTGTCGTAAACCTACATTTGAAGAGAGCGCGTTCTCTAACTCTCTTGAAGAGGTGTCCCAGTCAAATCCTCGAACCTACTCGACAAACCCCCTCGAATATCCCACTCCTTTGATCGGTACACCGACTAGGCATGGCGTGAAATTTCCGACATACAAACCGAGAAATTCTTCGCTGACACCAAAGCTGCGACTGGAAACCGGATGGAATCCAGCCAAAGTCGTGCATATCCCTTCGAGTGACGATGTATCGAGCGCATCTTGCAAATCATCCCTGCAGGAACATTCTTGCCCTGTCAGCACTACGTCAGAAGAGCACCTCCTGCACTTCCCACCCGAATATCTCTCCTGGCATCATGCGCCGGCGATCCAAGATGGGAATGCATCTCGAATTGGAAAGCCACCCACGCCCCAGCCTCGCTCGGCCAACTGCCGTTTACTCAGTGGCGTACGGCTTCCCAAACTCTCGTCCGCCGTCCGCACCGCACACAAGAAGGCTCAAACAACGCGGGCAATTAACCAGCACAACAATACCATTATATCCAAACCGTTCATCCGGTCCGACGGTAGCCCTTCCGAAGGGATTATTGTGACCGTGCACCGACAGCGACTAGTGTCGGAGCCCATGACATTCAGCACTCCGAGCTCGATCTCGTTGGTGTCTGTCGGCCCCTCGATGCTCTCTGCATCGTCAGAGAAGCCCCTCCCTACACCCGAGGAACATCTCACCAAAGATCTTCCCGCTGTTCCTCCGTCTGACAACGATCATCCCGAGATTATCGTTTCAACCGCTCGTCCCGACGCTCCAAATGCGTCAGATTCCGAATCGGAATCCACGGTCCCTTTCCTAACTCCGCCTACTACTGTACGCGTGGGACGTCAGGCAGTTGGCACCAAACGCCGAAAACACTACCGAGTCTCTCGAGTACCTGTTCCAAATTCTGCATGAGGTACCCAAGTTTTTTCTGACCACTTTTCACTGAATACTCAAATGACAAGCAGAGTCTGGACCGTTCATACTTCTTCATGTCCTGGACCCTTCCATCGTATGATGGCCTATACTTATTTGATCCTTATTCAAGTTGTTCGAAACTTGCCGTGTGCACACAGTCGTTGAACAGGTTATGTTGAAAGGCAGCGGTGAGGATAAAAGGCGCTTTTATAGCGGATCTATCGCCAACAATACATCGGTGCGTTTGAAGTCTCCTCCATACTTGATATCTTCCGCCGTCAGCTTGTCAATATCAAGCACTCCTGATTGGCAACAGCCAGCACATAAGTATGAAGAAAGACTCCACGCAGGCCCGCCAGGTCCTCGATCTGTGTGGTCCCTATGCCGGGGCGCTGACTTCTACGCTGAAACAGAGTCTAGACGCCCACCAAGTCGAGTGCGAAGAAGTTGTCTTTTTGAAGTCGGAAATACGTTTGATAGTGCGACGCAGCAAGACCAAAAATACTACAGCCAACCGGAATTCCGGAACCGTTACATGTTATATACACTAGTAAGCCTCGCACGACACGTAAAATAGCAGCACATAATTCACGCCCGGACTCAAGCCATCTCGACATCTTGTGCAGGCGGAGTCTCGGTATCGACCATGAACGCATCGAGCTCTTTGTCGAGCTCCTCAGCGGTCTTTGGCTTCTTCGGGGCCTGCCGCGGTGCAGCTGCTCTGCCACCGCGCCCTGAGCGTGAGGGGCGTGCGGTGCGGATGGGGCCTAGGCCACCTCGTCTGCAGGCGGGGTCAGCAAGACAGAAGAAGGCAAGGAGCAGCGGACGTACGGGGCAGTCGGAGGGCGCAGAGCCGAGTCGTCCTTGCTGAGGCGTTCGAGCAGCGGCGCTTTTTGTATCCGGTTCAGGAGCGAGGACGTCGTCGGGGCGCTAGAGGACCGTCCGCGGGGTTCCCGGGGCGGGGCGGTGTCAAAGGCGATAGACATCGGTTGAGCTGGATACCTCGTCAGCTTCGCCACTCATTAAATATTAGGGGAATGGATGCGCACTCCTTGCAAGGATGCCGTCGAATTGCTTCTTTGCGCGGGTGGCTTCGGCGGGGGTCTCGAAGGAGACAATAGCCGTTCCTGAGGAGCGCCCGCTGCGGTCGTACTTCGAGCAAAGGAGCGAGTCGGGTTGTTATTCTCTCGTTCAGGTGATAGCGCTGCTAGTCGGAGATCGTACCCTGATCTGTGGCTCGCATACGAGCGTCCCAATTTGTCCGAATATGGCCTACAGGCACACGAATGAGCCCACGGGCCCGGCTGTGCATCGCCACGCACCGTCAGGTCTTTTGGGGAGATCTCGTAGTGCAAGTTGGAGACCACGAGTCTGGTGTTGGGGACTGATGAGGCGCCTAGGACAGCAGGAAATCTTGGTCGGGCGTTGAGAGTGCCTCTGGGGCCGGTTGGAGCCATGTCGTGGAGCCACTGGCCGTCGAGGCTGGCCCGCGGTGCAGGTCGCTGAGGAATAACGGGAATCTGAATTTTCGCTCCGGGGGTTCTGGTCAAGGACGACTGACGCTGTAAGGCTTTCGGGGGGCTCTGTCGGAACGGAATGAGGCCATTGAGGAGAGGATAGCTGTGGTTATGAGCAAAAGGGTCTCTTGTGTGTACAGATGATTGCCATCAGCGCTCTGTCTTTTCGCACGAGCCTTGATGCTGTTGCGCAGCAAATCCACAACGACAAGGATACGCCTCTCAAATACCTCTCAAACTCCGACTAGGCGCTGCTTTGCTGGCACCGGCGAAATTATTGTCTTTGGAAGAAAACATTAGGTCGAAAAACCCGGATGTTCATATCGACAACTGTAGTAATTTAAACCAGTTTCGCAACGACTTGGGCCATCTCGACCTCAACTACCTCCACACTTGCTGAAATAATATCAAGATGCCTCCTGCCGATGCGCCCCCTGAAAAGCCGGCCTCAAAAATCCTTGTGGTGTGTCTCAACTCGAGCTGTACTCGGTCTGCTTCTCAAACCCGGCTAGGCAGCTGTCGTCCTCTTCTACCTCGTTGCGGCACTGACGGTACTTCCACTCGCCGTGTAGCCTGACTTTCCTGACTTCTCTTATAATGTAGATGGTCATGGCGTGAATATATATCTTTGCTTTGATTGGTTATTACTGACGCGACTTCAGCAACAAATGGGTCTTGAATACAACTTCCGCGCCGCTGTTCTTCCTGCTCATACAGCTCATCATTGCTGTCGTTCTGTTCGGAATAGCAGACGTCCTGCGTCTCTTTTCGGATCGCCTTACCTTCGAGCTCAAAATATGCAAAGGTCTTGTACCTGTGGTGGCCTTGAATGTCATCGGCCTCAGCTTCAGCAACTATACCCTCAAATTTCTCGACGCGTCGTTCTACCAAGTCGCCCGCGGGCTCGTGCTTCCCTTCACCGTCGCCACCTCCTTTTTCATCTTACAGACACGCCCGTCGCTGCTCATCCTGCTCTCCTGCGCCATTGTCACAGCGGGCTTCTTTATCGGCGTCCTCCTTGATGGCACTCCGCTCTCCCCCGTAGGCATCGCGTTCGGTGTTGCCAGCTCGTCCATCACCGCACTCGCATCCGTGGTAATCAAACAGAGCCTCCCTGTCGTCGACGGAAGCACGATCCTTCTGTCGTGGTACGCCAACCTCCTCAGCGCCGTTGTTCTTGCCCCACTCGTCCTCCTCGCCGGTGAGGGCCCCAGTGTCCTCGCGCTCCTCTCGGGCGCTGACGGTGCCATGGGGACCTTCCTCTGGGGCTCCCTAATCACCGTATGTGCCCTACCCCTTTTTTTTCTCACTACACCTAACCCCTCCTCAGGGTGCCGTCGGCTTCCTTATGAGCATTGCTGGACTGCTCTCAATTAAAGTCACCTCGCCCATCACCCACATGATCTCGTCCGCCGTGCGCGGCGTCGCGTCGTCCTTCCTGGGCTTGTGGTTCTTCCACGATGTCATCTCCAGGTGCGTTTCTATTCGCTCCGCCTCTGGCATGCTGCGATGGTTGACTGAATCACGTCTTTCCATTACTCTAGCGGACGTGCGTCGTCGATCGCAGTGGTGCTCGCGGGGTCGATATACTACACGTGGGTGAAGCACCAGGAGGCGGCGGCTGCGGCCGCGTATGAGCGCGTCCCGATGGACGATTTAGAGAGCGGCAAGCTCGAGAATGAGGATGAGGAAGACAAGTTGCCCGAGGAGACTTAGTAATTCATTTTCAGACAGCGTAGAAACTTAAGTATTAATGGATAGGTAGATAGATATGATCAGTTCGTCTGTGGTAGTCACTGTTCGCGCCCTATTACCCCTCCTAACGAGTCGTGCTTTTCTTCACCTTCCGTCTGACGATTGTGAGTGACTCACCTGAGTCATTTCGCTTTCTTATCCGTTCACTGCCACGGTTCAGCTCACCATGCATTTGCCTGCCTGCAATCTTATTTCAGATCTGGGGTGCCTTCGCTTCTATCGTCAGCTGGTCTCTCCGTCATTCCCCATTTTTTTGGGGTGCGAAATAAATCAACGAATCATTGAGCACCTTTGTCTTATCCGCCCAACTTGCCACGCATATGCCTGCTTGCAATCTCAGTCTTAGCCTGGGATGCCTTCGCTCGAGTTCTATCAAGTCAGCTGGTCTATCTGGCGCCTATATCTGCCGTCCCTGAGAATTTAGGGGTGTGTGCAGGGTCCCATTTTTTTTTTTGGAGCTCATTTTCAACTTTTTAACTTGGAACGACTTCCCGTACCTGAACTTGTTTATTCTAGTTCTTCAAATCTTGCACCCTCAGCCTCGTAAAATTTTACGAGCCAGACAAAGACCGCGCTTGTCTAAATCGACTTGTCTTCTCCCGCGAGTTCATTCACGGAGATTTTTCCCACTGTTGAGCCCTTGGGCCATTCCTAGAATCTCTCTATTCATACATCAAGTCTTGCCAAACCCTGCTACCGCTTGTCTTATCCACCGGCAATTCTGGGGTGCCTTCGCATCGTGGAAATCAAGTCAGCTGGTCTATCCAACGCCCGAATCTGCGCTCGCCGATGTTTTTGGGGTACAAAAAACACGTTCCTGGCACTTTCATCTCAGCTGTGGCCCTCCAGATTGGCGGAGAGCACCCGGCCGCTACGAGGCTTCTTGCGGTCTATATCTCGGAAATCTTTTCCTTTTGGTCCGCTGAGTGGGCGGTGGTAATTGGGGCGCCTCCAGACTAATTTACACTGGTTCTGCTGAAGATTTCAAGCGTCGCAAACCTTTTCTGTGTCTAGCATCACACCCTGTATTCTCGGAGGTCAACCTCGCTTCCCCCGCCTCTCTCAGATAGAATTTCTCCGCCCATCAAGTCTTGCTGCCTCGAGGCTGAGAGAATGAATGCTCCAGAATCGGACCTGTCGAGATCCTTGCCTTCTAAGGCCGCGGTAAACACGGTGGAAAATGACTCACTCTCGCGGTTCCTTTATATACTTCGATGCGTTTTTCAGACTCTCCAGGTCCATGACTCAAGTCTCTGTGCTCCAAGCGCATACTCTCGTAGATTTTGAGTGAAGGTAAATTTTTGGCCGTTGATTGAGCACGTTCTATGCTCACAAGAAATCAAATAGGACCATAACAGCACCGGAACTGATATCTCACAGGTAACAATACCACATACCAGCCTCGCCGATTCCACCTCTTCCACTCGTCCTTCGTATCCTGTCCATATTCTGTTCTCGAAACAAAGAAATGCCCCGCACTTCGAACTCTTTTATGTGCTTCCGCTCATTCAAGGAGAAGGAGCTGAAACCGGTATCACAAAGCAATTTCAGCGTGACAGTTGGGAAGATGTGGGGCAAGATGACCCCCCAGGACAAGGAGCCATTTGTCAAGGAGGCTCAGGTCTTGGCAGCCCTGGCACTCGAAGCAGAGAAAGAGGCCATTGCAAGGGGTGAACTGCTCTCTAAACCGAAAAACAATAGCCGTTCCAAGCCGAGCAGGAAACGAGGCCACAGAATGACATATGAAGGGACTTCCGCGGTTGAAACCGGCAAGTTCATATTGCAGGTAAGCAGATCATCCGAGCATCCCTGACCCACATCAACACCCATACAGTCGTACTATCGTATCAACCCACCCTCCATCTATGAAGAAATCATCGAACCCATTCCTCTTCCTTCTGCCGAGTCTCCCGAGTCGGCCTCGAGTTCTGAGATGGAGTATCCCTGCATGGGTCAACCAACCAGCATTAACTTCTGCATGGACGTCGCCCCCACGGTGAACGAACCCGAAAGCAGTGGGATACAAGTCAACTTTGATCATTGGTTTGAACAATTCTATTTGGCTGATAAATACTTGGAAACTCTGAAGAGGAAGGAAGTCCCACTTCAGGAGGAGGATGAGTTGACCCAGCAATACTTCAATTTGCCGGCAGCAGAATAACCGACTGTTCGCCTTCACCTCGTTTTCATGCAGTGTAATTATATCTCGATAATTCTCCACCTGGCCAATCATTTTTTGTGCCTTGTGCAACTGAATAAAATTTACTTAAACGGAAACTACTCCTCCAGGTGCCCAAAATGGAAATTAATAAGTTACAGGTTTGAACCACGGAAAGACCACAGTTCCTGTCCGGACCACAGGCAATTGTTTCGTGTAGAACGTCTTAAGATTGTTGTAAGTCAAGCATCGAGGAAAATTCAACAAAGAAGCTCCCTTCCCCTTTGATAAAAATTATACGGAGAAGGGCGTGAATATCAAAACTAATGAGGCCAGCGCCTGCGGCTCGTGTCACCATTTTCGCCCATGGTTTGGGAACAGCGGCGGGCATCTGTGATGAGGATCAATCTCCCGACTAATCGATACCGCAAAGGTATAGGCATCACGCCTTGAAAACACACCGTCCAACTGATCCCATACAGTCCGAAACCATCTCTGAATTCCATTGCATCGATGCTATACCCACGGCGCGGCTCCTCGGCGGTCGATTCGCTCCTCCAACCTTGGTTTGACCGTGTCCACCCAATCTCCCTCCAGAATACTGTATACGCAGATATCTACGTAGCCGCCGAGACCGTCCGACCACGCTCCCCTCTGTACCGTTTCCAACGTCGCTCCTGCGCTATGAAGCCAGCCTCGCATGCCGACATTCTCCACTCCGGTCCGAAACGCAGCACGGTGAAAATTCTGCTCCTCGAATGCGTATGCTAGCACCGTGTACAGCGCTTCCGTCGCAATCCCTCCACGAAATGAATCGGGACTGATGAGAATGCCCATTTCGCAGGTCCTGAACTCGGCGTTGATGTGCGATATTCCCGCTATGCCGACGAATTTGGGCGGCAAGTCGGAGTGTGCCGTCAGCGCATGAATGTGGAAAGAGATACGTGTTTTGTCCGCTGCACGTTCAAGTCGGTGCGCGCGAGCATCTTCAGTAGAGAGGTGATCGGGGAAGAAAGGGAGGTAGCGTCGAATCTCTGGGTGACTGCGCAAAACAGCGACGGCCGCATCGTGTTGCTCATTTGGAGGGACGAGAGCTAATCGTCCCGACCGAGATGGTAGCGTGGTAGTGAGGATCATAGAAATGGTGTCCGTGTATGTCGATCCAAATCGCGCGCCGAGATTCAACGAAGGGCCGTTGAGTTTCGAAAGTAGACTGTAGAACTGACTGCGCACTGCAGTCTCGAGTACTTGGCTTAAGGCGGGTGACTAAGAGAGGACGTCGTGGTCCGGCAAACCATTTATTGGCCAAGCGAAGGTACCCACCCGTGCGGCGTTCCGACCTCCACGTTGTCAATCGCAGTGGGGAGAGCACACGGATGATAACACAGAGCAGCGACGGCTGCATCGTCCTCCTGGGGTCCAAAACTAATCACGCACGTATTGTTAATAGTTCAAACCTGGATTCACCGCGGTCAACTGTGAAACTTACAAGACTGTTCAGTTCAAACTTCAGGGCTTGGTCAGGCTCGGTCCGGGCTCCGCACATCGCTTACGTAGGCGTCGGGCTCACGTTTTGTGATGCGCCTAGTGACTCCTTCTCACCTGACTTGCGCGACAACGCTAAGTACTCTGCGACGCCGATATCGCCATAAATTCTAGAGTGTCGACTGGCCCGACTACGCCATACCTTTGCGGATCCCCGCCGCTACATTAGCAATTGGAGCCAACTTCTCAAATGTACCCCATGACCTCTGGCGGCTTGCCGTAAGAGAGCCAGAATAACCTCAAGAGGGGGCAGCTTCTTCTGCGACCACCACCACCTTCGACCGAACACACAAGAATGGAATACGAAAAGCAAGCAACGGAGCAGGGTCAACTTAAAGAGGAGGAGTCGGCGTCATTCTCCTCACAACCTGTGGATTCAGAAGAAGAACGGAGGCTTGTGAGGAAACTGGATCGCCGCATTCTCCCCATTTTATGCCTCCTCTATCTCTTTGCGTGTAGGCAGTCCCTCGCTGGACAATGACGTTGAAGCTCATTAATGCAGACCTCGACCGCTCAAATGTAGGGAATGCGCGGCTACAAGGGCTGCCCAAAGACACGCTCGGAGGTGATCCCACGGGAAAACTCTTCGACTGGGTCAATTCGGTCTTCTTCTTTGCCTACGTGAGTGTATACTGAGAACTCGGCAGGGAACTAACGCACCGCAAGATTTTATGCCAAGTCCCCGCCTCAATCGCGTCCAAGATGTTCCCGCCACGCGTCTGGATGGCGTGTGTGGCATTCGGCTGGGGCCTCAGCTCAACTTTGATGGTGAGTACTATCCGCCGCTTGCATGCTTACGTTCCCAATGCCAACCTGACAGGCCACTGCATTCAATTTTGGCGGCCTCATGACGGGCCGCGTATTCCTGGGCATCTTTGAGGCTGGTTTCGGTCCAGTTATCCCGTTGTATTTCTGTCAGTACTACCCATTTTCTACCCGTTCAAGTTCAATATAATGTTCGTTCCAGCCTTCTTCTACACCAAGGAGGAAATGGGTGTGCGAGTAAGAGTCTCGGGTTGGGCCACGATTCCACGTTGACCCATTTGTGCAGATGGCTTATTGGTTCGGCTTCGCGGCAGTCGCAGGCGCGTTCATCCCTCAAAGTCTTGAACTTGTCTCTAGATATGTGTATGTAGGAGCCTTCGGTGGCCTCATAGCGTTCGGCGTGCAACATGCACACTCGGGCATCGACAACTGGCGGATACTATTCATAATCGAAGTAAGCCTTCCACTGTTTACTATGTTTTCGGATGTGAATAATAGCAAGGGGATACCGGCCATTATAATGGGAGTTGTGACACTCTTTTTGCTTCCAAACCGTCCGGAATCCACCCCGTTCCTCAACGAGTCCGAACGTGCCATTGCGCTCGATAGGATGAACAGGTCCACGAGTGGTGATGTCGGCGCAAAGGTGGATAAGGGTGAGTATAGCTCTCGCGCGCATATTTCCGGATCTTCAAGGAACGCCATTCATAGCCCATATTCTCATGGCATTCCGTGACTGGCGGGTAAGCATCGATATTTGCATTGTTCGTAATATAATAAGTACAATTCAACCAGATTTACACCGGGGGCGCCATTTACTTCGGGTTGAACTGCGCCTTGGCGTCCATTTCTGCCTTCATCCCGACCATAATTACAACCTTCGGATTCAGTGCGTATCGTTCAGTATTGGATCTCACAGGCCTGTCAGGCTGAACCAATTGGTAGCTAATGCCATCGCGCAGCTTCTCACAGGTAAGCGAAGGCCCTTTCACTTTCCACTTAGTATCCAATTCTTGACCGTATTTTTTTAGTCCCACCATATGCAGGTATTAGTTTGACTCTCTGCATGGCATCTTTCGTTTATAGGCCCTTACAGCTGCCGCCGTACTTATGGTCTCGTTCTCGTTCTCCTCCGATAGGCTACAGAGCCGTGGCATCTTCATGTCTGTTGCAAGCACCATCTCAGGAATTGGCTATGTGTATGCTCCGTTTCACCTATTCGCATCCGAACATTAATCGCACTTGTTGTACTAGGCTGCTGCTCACTGTCCCGAATAACGTCCACGTACGCTACTTCGCCGTGTTCTGCATCGTCGGCGGGACATATACAACCATTGGGTACGCAGTCACCAAACCATCCGTAGAACCGACATCTAATCCTAACTGGCTTGCGTCTGCAGCCTCATCATTGCCTGGTGTAATCAACGTTCACCGAGCTCGGATACCCTTGCTAACAGCCTTCCTTAGTCGCACATAACCTCGGATCAGAAACCAAGAGAGCCACAGGTATCCCCATGTTCATGGCTATAGGCCAATGCGGGAGTGTCCTAGGATCACACATTTTCCCGTTGACGGAAGGCCCGCGTTATATGTTAGTCGCGACTCCGTCTGCTGCGTGTGCACATCCATCTAATCTCGAATAATGAATAGCAAAGGATTTGGAAGTGAGTTGAAGGATAGATGTTGAACATGACCTCATCGCCATTATGCGCCAGTCTCTTGTGCACTCGAGTTCCTCGCTGCCGCCCTATCACTTGTACTCCACGTACGTCCAACTACGTTGTGATTCCAAGCCCCGAGTAACGCTTTGCAGATTTCATACCGGACGGAGAACGCGCGCCGCGATAAATTGTACGGCAAACCCGATCCGACAAAGCGGGTCGACACAAGTGAACTAGCTGATAAGGTTCGTTTATTTCCGATGAATTCAATTGTTTCTTGTCTCTCTATCTCTGCAGGCCAACAACTTCCGCTACGTGTCGTGAAATGTTTGTCCGTCTAACACTACTATCTGTTTAACACGACTCAAACTCGCAATAGTCTCGTCTGAGAATCGCAAGTGAGCTTTGACGAGTTCTGGAGGGGTGAGTGCGAGCCATTGGGTTAGCGAGCTGGGCCATATCTTCAAAATAAATGAATCAGCACATTGTATTTAGCCTGTTGTAGCCCGTACTTGATTTCAAATTTCCAAGACTCTAGGAGGGAGGGAGTATGAGCGCTCGAAATTCGTTCAACCGATGGAAAACCGTCAAGGCCACCTTTGCGAGTTAGTATCCGCGGCGCATCTATTTATGTTGCCCTTCCCCAGCTTCAATGTCAGCGTCTTATCTTGGGAGATTTTTTTAGTTCTAGGGTGTTTGGTCGTGGTAGCTAGGAGCCTCAGTAGCTTAGTCATCCCACCTGTGCTTAGCCACGTAACTATCCATCGCCGACGCCCCGACGCGACCCCGGGGGTGGACTACCCCACCAAGTACTTGTTTACTTGTTTCCTTCATTTCTTTCTCCTCCCCCTCTTTGCATGGCCTGACGCATCAATCTCCCTCTTTATAAAATTGCGTTGTACGAAGCCTTCAAACTCCGCCAGGAGATCACCGCGGCTTGGCGCCGGAGGACGTGGAACACGTAGACTGCCACGACGACGGCGACGAATCTACGGGCTTCGCCACGTTGAAAGGCTCTTGATATTAAAGGCGCGAACTCTATAACCTTTAGCAATGGGACGAAAAATAATTTGCCCATCTCTGGCGGCTCTCACTGAGTCTCTGTGGTTCCGTTTCGCAAGAGTCAGTACACTGATCATGTTCAAGACTCGGGCGAAGTGCCGGGGGCGCTTCGCGCCCCCGGCGCGCTTATACCTCCAAATCGCGTCTAAAGCACCCGATCCGGGATTTCCCGGACATAAGCCTCTTGGCCAGAAACCTTCTTATCTGAGGAAATTTCCGCCGGATCCGGCGGATCCGGCGGATGGGCCGGACAGTCCTTAAGCAGTACCTCCAGCAACGACTTAAGCACCTGAGCTAACCCTCTCCTTAAGGTGGCCCCCTCTCTCTCTCTACTTAAGGCCCTCTCCAATTCCATCCTTAAGGGCAAACATTATACATTCCTTAAGTGGTTGCCTTTTGGCCTCCTTAAGTGCAAACCATCTATCATCCCTTAAGCCGCCTCCACTGACGCTCCTCCTTAAGCTTTCTTGTTCCCGGGCTCTTAAGGAACACCATACTTCCCTCCTCCTTAGGTGGCCGCCTTACGAACTATGCAGTTTGTCGTTGTTTGTCCCACACACCATCTCCCTCTCGTCGCCGCTGAAACTCGGGTCCATCGCTTGCGAGTACCACCCCGTCACACCCCCCATCCGCATCCGCATACGGAGACGCGGGCAATGTCTTTGCAGGGGGTAGCCATGGATGGAAGATCGACGCACCGCCAACGACATCCGTATAGACCGTAGACGTGGCTGTCAGCTGTCTCCGCCTCGCCGGCCGCCGCGCCCTCGCCCACTCTCCCAAACACGCTCGTCGTGCTTTTTTCCAACTTCATTGGCGCCGTTGAGGAGGTCGTCAAATGGGCCAGGGAACTGCCATTCCCGTGTGCCGTATTTTTTGAGGTGCGTTTTGTTCCCTTTTTCGTCAGTTGTTTTCTAACGCGACTAGTAGGACCTTCGCGCGCTCGGGTGGTCTGCCCCAGCACGTACCTTGGCGCCTCGCCCGCACGCTTCCGTCGCCACCTCGCTGCCACTTTACGGCCAACACATGCCTTCCTCCCTGCCTGGACACCCCTGCCTTCCTGGGCCCGCGAAATCGTGTTTCCCTCCACCGGGACTTTCCGAGGGCTCCTTGTCCGTGAACGCCTGCTCATTCGCCCCTGGCACGCGGCGTACTGGTTCGTGGTCGCCCTCTGCGGGTGGTGCGTGCGTGTACTAATAAGTACGCGTCCGCAGTCGGGGGTTGGTTCACTGAACGCGCCGCCTCAGTCCCGCGCTCGTCTCGTCCTTGAGCAGCTCTTCTTGACTCGGGATGCCGGCCGCCATTTCCGCGAGATGCGGCGCTGCAGTCCATGCCAGCCCCTCATCCCTGTTGTTCCGCCTGGTCCGCCGCCACACCTGTCCGCCTTCTACGCAATGATCCCATGCGCCTTCTCGCAAGGGCGACAACATACATTTCCAGTCACCCGCCCTCTGCTGCCTCTGCGTCCTGCTGTCGTCTCCCAGTGGCGCCCATCCCGCTGTTCGCCCCGCCCAGCCCCACTCCTCGGCCCAGCACATGCTTGTGTCATGTTAACCGCACGTATGTCGACGCGGGGAGGGCGGTGAGGTTACTCCTGCTGTGTTCACCTGTGGCACATCTGCCCCCAATTCCCGGTGACACCGAGTCGAGCTTTGGTGATTGTCTCCGCTGGTGATCCCCTTCCTCTTGCCTCACTTCTCACCTGCGCTGCATCCTGTTCCTGGTTACATATGTATTTTGGATGATAGATGAATATTTTGGCCGACAAATGAGTAAGCGCGTGCGTGCTTAAGGTTCTTGATTGAGACCTTGCCAGTCTTCCTTAAGGTTAAGGCTGTCAACTGCCCTTCAACTTAAGGATGTGGTTCCTAGAATTGCTTAAGGAGATGGAACACAGTAGACCTTAAGGACCTTGCAGTCCGGACTCCTTAAGGAAGAAATAGTACAGGTAGCTTAAGCAGGTTATGTAGTAGGTTCCTTAAGGTACATGCATTGCACAACACTTAAGCAGGAGGGGAAACAAACTGCTTAAGGAATCAAAAAAATTGGGTGCACTAATGTCCCTGTAAAAAAACTATTGCTACATAGTATGGAAGGGACTTCCAGGAAGGAGTGTGGCCTTTCTTTTCAATTCTGACACTAGTACTTGTCCCCTATGTCACCCCGCAAATCAGATATCTATTACATGTAGGGCCTTAAGGAACATTCACACCACTTAAGACAGATACTGGAAATGTAAATTTAAGCAGTGAAGGCCTTAAGCAATGCGCGACAACGTCTCTTAAGAGATCTGATAATGGGGCCTTAAGGGGTGTCCGGCCCATCCGGCTCATCCGCCGGATCCGGCGGATTATTCCCAGTGCCGGCAACGCTCCCCTCTTGGCGCACCATACACCCTTTCATGATGCATCTACTTGTGGAGAATAGAGAGGCACACGAGCTGCCAGGTGCGTCTGCATTCCCCACGCGCAAGTGCGCGATGCAATTATGAATTTCGCAGCCCTCCGCGCTGCCCAGTACCGCTAGCTTGACTCCAGCGAGGAGGGCGATGGCTCAGTCCCGACGGCCAAAAACTAACTGCCGTGCCGATGAACACAACTAGTGGTGCATTTACAGTCAAGGTGCGTCTAAAAAAAACTACTTCGGCCTCTTTGCTCACTCACACATAGCCGCCGTGTAGTGTAGTATGCTCCCCTTCTGCACCCTGCACACGAGGATCCGCGCGAAATCAACTCGCCCACACCCGCACTAGCCGCACACGTCTCGTGGGCACGAATCCGTTCCTCGCGCTGCGTGGGCGGCTAGCCTGTTCTCCTGCCGCTTTTCGCTCTGGTCCCTGCGCTTCGACTTGATGCGAACACATGCGCGGTGGGTCACTCCATTCACGCGGGAGCCTGCATACATCGACGTGTTGTGCTTTTGGATGCAGGAACGCTTCGCGAAGCGCGAGACGCTCTCGTGAAACGATTTTTTTTTGACGGCAGGCTTCACGCCCGCTCAACGCCGAGCTTGCGCCCAGTAATACAGACGCAGCCGCCGCAGGGGTTCGCGATGGTGCAGACGCGGAGCGAGGACACCGAGCGCCGAGTTACCGATGACGGCGGATGCGGGGCAACCAGTCGAGTTGTCGGTTGCCAGCCTTTTTCTGAATCTGATGCGCCTTGACACTTGACTTGCGCGACTACTACTGCAACGCCGATAGTATCCTCCATGAGCCCAGGGGCGATAAATTTTAGAGTGTCGACTCGCCGGACTACGCCATACCTTTGCGGATCCCCGCAGCTAGATTTGTAAATGGAGCCAACTTCTCAAATGTACCCCATGACCTCTGGCTGTTTGCCGTAAAGGAGAGCGAAAAATATTTCATGGGGGTGGGTGCAGCTTCTTCTGCGACCACCTTCGACCGAACACACAAGAATGGAATACGAAAAGCAAGCAACCGAGCAGGGTCAAAAAGAGGAGGAGTTGGCGTCATTCTCCTTGCAACCTGTGGATAGTGTGGATTCAGAAGAAGAACGGATGCTTGTGAGGAAACTGGATCGCCGCATTCTCCCCATTTTGTGCCTCCTCTATCTCTTTGCGTGTAGGTTGTCTCTCGCTGGACAATGACGTTGAAGCTCATTAATGCAGACCTCGACCGCTCAAATATGGGGAATGCGCGGCTCCAAGGGCTGCCCAAAGACACGCTCAGAGGTGACCCCACGGGAAAACTCTTCGACTGGGTCAATTCAGTCTTCTTCTTTGCCTACGTGAGTGTATACTGAGAACTCGGAAGGGAACTAACGCACCGCAAGATTTTATGTCAAGTTCCCGCCTCAATGGCGTCCAAGATGTCCCCGCCACGCATCTGGTTAGCATGTGTGGCATTCGGATGGGGCCTCAGCTCGACTTTGATGGTGAGTACTATCCGCCGCTTGCGTGCTAACGTTCCCGATGCCAACCTGACAGGCCACTGCATTCAATTTTGGCGGCCTCATGACGGGCCGCGTATTCCTAGGCATCTTTGAAGCTGGTTTCGGTCCAGTTATGCCGTTGTATTTCTGTCAGTACTACCCATGTTCTACCCGTTCAAGTTCATTAAAATTCTCGTTTCAGCTTTTTCTACACAAAGGAGGAAATAGGTGTGCGAGTAAGAGTCTCGGATTGGGCCACGATCCCATGTTGACCCATCTGTGCAGATGGCTTATTGGTTCAGCTTCGCTGCAGTCGCAGGCGCGTTCATCCCTCAATGCCTTATACACATGTCTCTGAATATGTGTATGTTCCTAGGAGCCTTCGGTGGCCTCATAGCGTTCGGCGTGCAACATGCGCACTCGGCCATCGAAAAATGGAGAATACTATTCATAATCGAAGTAAGCCTTTCACTATTTACCATGTTTTCGGATGTGAATAATCAGCAAGGGACTACCGGCCATTATAATGGGAGTTGTGATAATCTTTTTGCTTCCAAACCGTCCGGAATCCACCACGTTCCTCACCGAGCGCGAACGTGCCATTGCGCTCGATAGGATGAATAGGGCCACGAGTAGTGATGTCGGCGCAAAGATGGATAAGGGTGAGTTTAGGTCTCGCACGCATATTCCGGATCTTCAAGGAACGCCATTCATAGCCCATATTCTCATGGCATTCCGTGACTGGCGGGTAAGCATCTATACTTGCATTGTTCGCAATAACATAATACTCCAATTCAACCAGGTTTACACCGGGGGCGCCATTTTCTTCGCGTTGAACTGCGCCGCGGCGTCCATTTCTGCTTTCATCCCGACCATAATTACAACCTTCGGATTCAGTGGGTATCGTTCAGTATTGGATCGCACAGGCCTGTCAAACTGAACAACTGGCAGCTAATGCCATCGCGCAGCTTCTCACAGGTAAGCGAAGGCCCTTCCACTTTCGACTTAACCTAATCTTGACCGTATTTTTCCAGTCCCACCCTATGCAGGTATTGGTTTGGCTCTCTGTATGATACCTTTCGTTTACAGGCCCTTGCAGCTGCAGCCGTACTTATGGTCTCCTTCTCGTACTCCTCAGATAGGCTACAGAGCCGTGGCTTCTTCATGTGTATTGCAAGCACCATCTCAGGAATCGGCTATGTGTATGCTCCGTTTCACCTAGTATCATCTTCGATCCGAACATTAATCCCACTTGTTGTACTAGGCTACTGCTCACCGTCCCAAATAATGTCCACGTACGCTACTTCGCCGTGTTCTGCATCGTCGGCGGAACATATACAACCATTGGGTACGTAGTCACGACACCTTCCGTAGAACCGACATCTGATACTAATTGGCTTGCGTCTGCAGCCTCATCATCTGCTGGTGTAATAAACGTTCACCGAGCTCGGAAACCCAAACTAACAGCCTTCGTTAGACGCGCATAACCTCGGCTCGGAGACCAAGAAAGTCACAGGTATCCCCATATTTATGTCCATTGGCCAATGCGGGAGCGTCTTAGGATCCCACATTTTCCCGTTGACGGAAGGCCCGCGTTATATGTTAGTCGCCACTGCTTCTGCTGCGTGTGCACATCCATCTAATCTCGAATAATGAATAGCAAAGGATTTGGAAGTGAGTTGAAGGATAGACGTTGAACATGACCTGATCGCCATTATGCGCCAGTCTCTTGTGCACTCGAGTTCCTCGCTGCCGTCCTATCACTTGTACTCCACGTACGTCCAACTAGGTTGTGATCCCAAGCCCCGAGTAACGCTTTGCAGATATCATACCGGACGGAGAACGCGCGCCGCGATAAATTGTACGGCAAACCCGATCCGACAAAGCGGGTCGACACGAGTGAACTAGCTGATAAGGTTCGTTCATTTACCGATGAATTCAATTGTTTCTTGTCTCTCTATCTCTGACTACCCAATATTTACAGGCCAACGACTTCCGCTACGTGTCTTGAAATGTTTGTCCGTTTACACCACTACCTGTTTGACACGACTCAAGCTCGCGATAGTCTTGTCTGAGAATCCCAAGTGAGCTTTGACGAGTTCTGGAGGGGTGAGTGCGAGCCATTGGGTCAGCGAGATGTCCTGGGCCAGATCTTCAGAACAAATAAATCAGCACATTGTATATAGCCTGTTGTAGCCCGTACTTGATTTAAAAAATTTCCACGAATCTAGGAGGCAGGGAGTATGAGCGTTCGAAATTCGTTCATCGGATTGAAAACCGTCACTTTAGTGTAGTATTTCCAGTGTTGACCACATAATGCCCTAAGTAACTTTTAGATGCTTTCGAGGAAGGTGTTGACAGTGCAGGTACCGAACGAGGGGGGTTACATAACCCACGTCGCCTGCCTGTGGGACAGTCAAATTTAAGGCTTCATCGCGAAGAACTTTGTACCGACCATGAAATTAAACGTCCTGGCCTTCGACGATGCAGCGAAAACGGTTACTCGAGCTTCGCCGGATCTAGCTCTCCGTGGTCAGAATCGTCTCGGCGACATTCTAGCGTGGTGCGCACATGAAAAAGACCACTCGGGCTGGGTGGGGTGCCACTAATGCCGAAACGGTTAGACTACTCGTGTTGACTCACTATGGCAATAAAGGCCGTAACCCACATGAAGCTCCCTATAAATTAAAAAAGGTTGAACACGCTGAATTACGGCATAGGTCTTAAAAGGATGATTAACCTCATCCCTCCGACCTCCACCGTGACCTCAACAGCGCTTATGGTCTGAGCCGCCTTGAAGTTCCGCGAATCAACCACCTTTATAGAACCTCCGGGCCTCTTGAACCCAGCCATCTTTGAGAGCGCGAAGGTGAACGGATTGGGGGTGTTATTGGGAATAACCATATCCGACTCCACATCTTGCGGCGGCGGGGAAGCTAGTATGGTAGATATGAATTTTGAAGTCGCGAAGAGGGAAGAAAACCGCAAACAGGGCAAGATGTAGAGCTGCTTCTCTGGGATATGATCGAAAGCGCTCAATTCTTGTCCAAAATTCTGAGCCAAGACTTCCTTGGGTACATGAGCAAGCCAGTCGGTCAGGAGGAAAGTGTCGTCTTCTGAGAAAGATCCTGCAATGTGGTCACCATTCTAGAAGGATAAAAGGATTGCACCAGACAAATACGAGGAAACTCAGCGCCACCTTCGGTGGTATTCTTCGCTTGCAAAGAATGGAGATTTCCACCTGGAAAGTACCAAATGTCTCCCGCCGTCTGGAAAGGATGAGTCTACTGAACAGGCGAAAGACCGATTAACAATCCTACAACGTCGCCAAGATACACTTGGCCGTCTGCGGTTATTGTGCTAATTCGAACATCGCCCTTTATACAAATTTTAACAGTGTTCACAAGTATAAGGGATCTCGACCTTGAGCATGTAGGTCCACTCGGCAGTGGAATGCCAATGGAGTTCCCTGAATGGCCCGCTTACTTTTATTACAATAACATGAGATGGAATACGTACCGTACCGCTCCGGGTTTGAGTCGCATTTTAACGCCTACCAGGTTCAGGCGCTTGTTGAGAATCAGTAGTTAAAAAACTATTTACCTGCGAGGCCAGTAGCCACGGGCATGGAGTCGACTGACAATATATCTATCAAGGTTGTGGGTACGGCGGTGGGGTTTGGACTAACCATTTTTCTGTCGGGCCCAACCCCCATTTGCCAGTCGACTGTGACTGAGTGCAAAGGGCCGCTTCATGTTGGGCACTTGGCCATTGTCGGTGGTCGGAGGTGCGAGGGCGTCTGAATTCTGCAACTCCACCGGTATATTGTGCGGCCCAAGAATGCTGGCACCTAGGGGACCGCGAATAGGTTCAGGAGTAATGCGGGAATTAGAGTTCCACAATTGAGCATTGGGGTCCGCTACGGTGCTGCACTGCAGAGACAGACGTTGGACAAGACCGTAGCGAGCGAAAAATACCAGTGCTGGCGCATAATGGGAACGAGATGCTTCCTACATCCCATGGTTATACCTTTATAGACCTAGAGCGCGGCGAAATAAGTCCAAGAAGGACTGTGCGGCGTCAAAAGTGCTTCGCGAGCGGGCGTTATGTTATTACATTACATAAGCGGTTCAAGCGAACAGAGAAAAAATGGCTGGCATGTGTCCAGACGCTAGTGAGAGTAAAGCCAAGTCCGAAGTACACCTTTTTTCAACAGATTTCTTCAGCCAAAGAGTCTTGAAAGACCAAGAAACCCGCGGGCCGCCGCTGAGCACGTATCATGGCAAGCTCGGTCGGAAAGGGACTGCGGAAGGCCCGGCCCAAATAGTCTCGACCACATCGGCGCCTTATATATGGGCATATTGAGTAACGGAAGCGGATGCACACGAGAAATTTCCAGAGGAACATAAAAAAGTTGTTGAACGAGCGAAGCCTGAGCAGAGCGGTGTTTGCCGAAGAATGTGATGCGATCACTCACGATCACCTGATGTTTATGTTGGAAACAAAGGCGATCACTTTTCTCTCTCCCTCCACGATGGCCACTGAAGACGTCTTCAGCGACACACCGAATATCGTAGACTTCGACGTCCTTGAGGCGGCAAAGGAGAACGTCCAGCCGCTTGCCACTGGCCGCCGAGCCACAGCCCTTTCAGCCATTCTTTCCACCCCACACGCCCAGAGGGAATCAAAGCTAGCCGCAACCCGGAACCGGCTCCGTATCAATGTGGAGATTGCACTTGAAGACGAAGAAGACGATCCACTGGAGGCCTATTGGCGCTTGGTCAACTGGACCGTCGAGAATTATCCCCAGGGCCAGAGCGCCGAGTCTGGGCTTGTAGAGCTTTTGGAGGAGGCTACACGCGTCCTGAAGGACAACAGGGAAGGTAGATGGCGAGGAGAGATCAAATATCTGAAACTTTGGCTCCTCTACACGAGCTTCGTGGAGAAGCGCACCATCATATACAACTTTCTGATCGCCAATGAGATCGGAACGGACTTTGCGCTGCTATACGAGGAGCTCGCAGCTGTTCAGGAGCGGGATGGGCGGTAAGCAAAGCTATGTTTATGCCACGCAGTGATCGCGAACTCACCGATCTGAAAGACGGAAAGAGGCCGACGACGCGTATGTGTTAGGGATCGCCAGGCGGGCCGCGCCACTCGACCACCTGAAGAGCCGGCACATAGACTTCCAGAAGCGGATGATGTGTGCGCCCCCTCTCCCCGCTCTTCCCGTTCTCCCCGCTGCCCCCGCGTCGGTCACAGACACGAACCGGCCGGCACTCGCGACTACCTCCGCGGTGACCACCGCCTCTTTCCCCCTGTCCACGCCTGCTGTATCTCGTGACTCGCGCACGGTTTCTGGGAACGCACGCCTCCAGGTGCTCGCCGACCCGACTTCCGAGTTCTCTGACGCCGCGGGGAACGCGTTCCCGGACGTAGGGACACGTAAGACACGCGTGAAAGAGAACGTTCCGAAGACGACGAAGATGACGGGGTCAACCTTGCGTCAGCCTGGGAAGACGAAGAGGCTGGCGTCCGGGGCTGCTTCAGCACCGACTTTCATGCCGTACGTGGATTCCGAAGCCGAGACCATGCCACCGCCGCCATCTATCCCCACCGCCAAGAAAACGCGCGACACCGTCCCACAGGCTCCTTCGAAGATTCAGATAGAGCCATTTGTAGACGAGGAGGTGGATACAAACACTGGCGGCGTTCCCTCGACTCCGACATTCGTGCCCTTCCAGGACGAGGTGCGAGGTTTTCGTGTTTGAGCGCGATGCCAAGTTGTTGATGTTGTATTAGCCCGACATCGTATCGCCTGTAATGAGCACACCCGCGCCAGAGTCGGTCATGAAGGTCAAGAAGGCGGACACGAAAGAGGCGCCCGCATCCGAGGCTGAGGCGCTCAGGCGAGATCCGCTGAAGAACTATGGGGCACTCTAGACCTCGCGCCGGTCAAATTTGAATGACCTCGGATTTATCATCATCTTGAACAAGCACGGGTTCCGGTGAGGGCGGGTGGACTAATTCTAAAACATATTGTGTAACATCGAGTAACCAGGCACGTCTGGAAATGTTGAACTGTGATAATATGCTCCCGAAGATTAGATTAACAGGGCCAGGCCAGGTACCTGAAAGGCTAATAGACTACACGGGGTCAGGTCCGTGGGGTGCAGAGAAGGTCGGAAAGAGTTATGATGGCGCAGCGCGTACAAGGCTTCTTGCCCTGCGTCGAAGACGGATGGACCCTAATGCGTGCATGCAAGTCTTTCGTTCATTACAGCAAAGACTACCGTAGGACAGCAGTACGTGCCTTCGAGAATCAGATAAGATGGGGAAGCAGGGACTGGGCACGTCTCGAGCACGCTATGCAGATGCAAGAGCCGAGGACGAAGAAGAACGCAACATATGCGAACTTGGCTGACGGGTCCTATGTAATACTATATATTAGTCCGCGCCGAACCGAACGAAACGATGGAGACCGAAAACATATATGAGAACGTCGACTACTTTGACTTGCGATGATTTATCAGACAAAAGAGCGTTGAGATTTCAAAGAACGATATCTCACTTTTCCTGTTTATTCCCTCATAACAAGAACGTCTAAAACCCAAGCAGAGTTGCACATTCCGAGGCCCCAGAAATAAACCACAAGCGACACTGCATGAATGCAACGTTGTGATCGTGAATTTTGAGTCCGTGCACAGCGGCAGAATCCAAGCTCAGTTAAACTTGGGAGGAAACAATGCGCTTACACGACGTTGTGCGGCTTCAGGATTTTTGGAATCCTTGAAACTGTTCCACAGTGAGGGTCCGCACGAATGTAGGGAATGTTGATAAAGATGGAACGAGCCTCTCGGAATCGCTTCAAGATATTACTCAACTCTAGCCAAAGGGTTGAGGCCTTCTGTCCGGACGAATGCCCCCAAACTCCGCATCCGTTGTGGGTGGAAACAAGGTTATCCATGTCAAGAAATCTAGGCCTTTTGGTTGTTCAACTGCGACCAGTCCAAATCTAAGCCCCTTCCACTTCGGGTTCACAATGCGTCGAACGGACTTCCCCAAGGTGACATGCACAGTTCCGGTTTAAAGTGAACAAGCTGTACAGAGCGTGAAATATAGGGGCATCCGTGTACAGCGGTAGCCGAGGGGAGACTCGAGTTAAACTGCAGAACAGAAGGTTACGTAGCGCCGTTGTCGGATGCGAGTCCCTCGTCGTCAGCAGCTGGGGGCGCTTGTCCCCGATGAATGAGCCGCCAAAGGTGGGCAGCCGCGATGCACGGGAACGAATTGGGCTCGGTCCGGGTCGGATGGAATTAAAGACCGAGAGAACACCCCGCGAGCGGTGAATATACCAGTATCACAACAGAAGGTTCGTCAAAAGCCATTTTTCGCGTGACTGCAGGGCCACGCCGATCGGACAGAACAGACCGCCAATCCAGAATCCGCAACCGACGGAGGTCCACGTAGCTCAGAGGTGTTGCGAAATAAAGACACCGACGCCGGGCTCGCATGTACGTCTCAGGGCCGCCTCTGTGATTAAACTTGGTTACCCGCCGGCCGCCAACCACCGAGGGGGCCGAAACTGAACCTGCGTGGAATGACGTCAAGTAATAAGGAAATTTTGGTAGGCAATGGCGAAGTTCGATTCCGCGTCTGAATTTGTCTCGTGTAGCCTGAGTCACCTGCTGGTAAACTTGGATTTGTGGTATCGAATTTCGAATAACCGCCCGGAGCTACTGCTGAACTGCGTTGACAACGGCCTGGCCTGGCAAGAAAGGCTTGATGGGTGTATGGATTTAATCCAACTTGCATCGTGATGACGGTTCTGAACAACAGCTGCAAACTTGCACCTTGCTTCTGCACGACCACAACGGCACGGCTAAAATTAATTCGTACCGCTGTGCGCGTATCAGGTAAGGATTGGCCGAGTGTTGCGCCGCGGATGGCTGTGGCGTTACTGCTCTCGTCCCCGAAGGTCCGATCACATTAGCCTAGTCAACGACTACCACCTGGTTCCCGTTCTAGAACCGTGCATCCGCGGACGAATAATCCGAAGTCGGGTTGTTCATTAATTCCACATGCGGCATGGCGAACTTGTACAAAAGCCCTGGGCCTGTTTCCAGCCATCCCCAACTCGCTCAGCCTCCCTGACCTGAACGCAGCGACACACATACCGCGCTACCTCTATCACAATGCACCGCGCTTCCAGCATCGCTCTCGTGTTTGCACTCTTCTTCACCTCCATGGTGGCTGCAGCTCCAGTTGCACCGATCTCTGTCATTGCATCGAGCTCTTCTGTCTCTGAGGTTGCAACACAATCGCCTGAAGCGGCAAATATTGCCATCGCACTGGGAGATATTCTCCCTGCAGTTGCGGTGCTCGATCAATCCGAGTACGTACATTTTTTTTCGATTACATTGCTAGACTTACATTTAAATCAGGTCGTATTCTCATGGGCCGGAATTCGTCCACACCGCTGAGAAGTCTCGCCGTCGCAGCTTCCGTCGGTACGCCGTTTCATCTCTCAATTCATTAAAATTTTCTGACTCTTCATTTGTTCTTTCAGCCGCCACCCTTGAACAGCGCGCGCGTTGCCATATCTATCTTGCGATCTATTTATTCGCATATACCCCCATCTGATGCCTTATACCCATGGTTCGTACCCGTTTAAATTCCTGACGCCATCCTGTATTTACCCCTCATTCATAGACATGACCACTTGATGCCGCGTGCACGACCGCATAGACTTCTCACACGAGAGACCACAATGAAGGAACTGGAAATGTACTTTTATGCCGGATGAGCTGCGCGATTCATTATACCAGAATCGAAAGAAGAAAAAAAAAACAATGACAAAAATGTTCCAAATCATTCAAACGTATGAACAACCGGTGTGCTCAACTGGAAGCTCGACCGCAAAAGTCACTGCCAGCTTCGTAAACCTACAATGTCCGTGAGGAACTCGAGCTTGGAATTTAACCCTCGATATCAAGCAACGTACTGGTGCACATGCGAACACGAAAATCCGTGCGATATATCGATTTGGTCTCGATATGTGTGAATGTCTGGCGATGGGTTAATCTTTTGAATCGCCCCACCAGGACTGAACCTTGAATTCGTGTGAGCCGCGAGGGCCTCAGCTGCATGGCAATTGGCAAGGCTGGTGACCTGCGCGGGTCCAAAGGAGGTGGTCCCTGCCACATCCTTGGGTTTGGGATCCTTAACCTAAGGGATATCGATTGCAGTCGGAATTAAATTTCATCTCTATCATTTGCTTGTCGGAGGCGACGAGCGGAAGCGATCAACCAGTGGGACAAAAATTCGGACGGCTCGCCGTCGACGCCATTCGTGATTACATCGACCACCTCCTCTGATCCGGCAGCGAACCAAGCCTTTCTTAGAATTAGTCGGGACCTGTGGCATCGGCGATAGGAACAGGAACGAACCGTCATGTCGTACTGTTGCATCCCCTTGATTACTTTTTCCGCTGCTCCTGGAAGCCTAAACCGCCTCACTAATCAGAAGTTAAGATTCCAGCTAACTGTTTTGGGCAGAAGATTCCTCTTGCAGAATAAAATTGAAACTTGAGAGGGTTTGCGGGGGTGTATTTAGCTCTGAGCAGCGCATTATGACAAGGGGCAAAACCTCGGCGGTTTAGATCACGGAAGGAAACCAGCTTCGGTAAGCCTCAAGAATGGTGACTGTCCCCGAGTCGTCATCGTCCTCTCCGGGAGCCAAGGATTCTACTTGTTGGTGCTGCCACAGTGGGAACCAAGCACTGTAATTCCGCTGAGTTATCGTGCGATGCGGATGATCCAGGTAGAAATATCGCACTCAGTTGCGAGCGAAAATTCAACCAAAATGAATACGTACCACGGAAACCTGTTTCCAATCATGGCGAAAGGCGAAAGGGTTCCACTGAAATTAAAACCTTCTCTTCTGGTGTGGCGAACTCTTGCGTATAGTTGCTGGTTTTTCGACGAACCTTCCCGGTATCGAAATTGTAATGCCGTGTTCGAAACGAGGTGAAAGTTTCTAAGACGGCCATCATCTTGTCGACGAAAAGGAGAGGGGATATGTTGTGTACAAGTGTAGAATTGGGCAGTGGATACGAGAAATGCGTCTTTTGAAACAATTCCCCGAAATGGCGCATCGGTTCTGGTTTGCGAGAGACAGTAGATAGTTGGAATTCGGTACAAATGAGGGTAAGAAATGAAACGCACATATCCAAATACTCATTCCCATGGCTCTTGCTTGGAGTTTCCGTCGTTCAGTCATTGATACAGCGTCCTCGTCCAAGGAAAATTGAACAAGCCATATGCCGTCCAGGTCTAGGACAAAACCTGCTGTCATTACTTTGCACAGGGAACAACTTGCCTGGCTCACATAGCATTCTTGTAAAGGTTTTCGAATCGGTGATTCGAGATATCGCTCTCGAAATGAAATTGAACATGTTCAGAGTCCGCTGATTGTGAGTAGCCGCGAGCTGCAAGGGTGAACAAGTAGAGTCAGAAGGCAGTTGGAAGCATCATGGCGAGTTGATAAGGCGATCCAGGGCGATACCAGTTGAAGTGGTGGCGGTCGCTCAACACTCACAAATTGCCTGTCAACTGAACGGATATGATACGTCGCCTCATCGACAGCTTCCCACATATGACGCGGTCACCTGCACCCTTCTAAATTATATTGTTCAACCTCGACATGAGTTACGATTGATATCGCGAATATACCGACGCGCCGATATCACAATTCGTATTCTCCTACCAGTCATGTAATGTGTGGCATCCGGGTTTCGAGAGATTAACACCACCGCGTAGCAGCTTGGGAAGAACCAGCCCACCCTCGATGGTGTTTTCAACGATGGCGTCCACTTCGTGCGGCGTCACCCGCCCGTACCAAACCGACGCCCCGGTCGGCACATATATCTGAGATCGCGTAAGATACAGCGCTTCACGAATAAAGCGATGGGCTTACAATGCAGTTTCCTGCGAACTTGTGGCCGCCCATGTGGGAGTTGTACAGGATGAGGGCCTTTTTAGCGGTCTGCAGCGCTTTGAGGGTCTCGGTTACGTGTGCTGTTTTCTCCTCCGCCGTGCCAGAGAATTCCTCAAGGGGAGGATCAATGATGTGTTCCACCTGGGTGTCGATCGTCCACCCGCGGCGTTCCAGCGAGTGGGTGAATGCTGGTTAACTGAGTGAATTGTTGACCTCCAGGCGAAGACACGGACGTACCGCTCTCTAGCTTTGGTGCTGAGATAGCACAACGATTATCGCGGGTTTTGTGGGAACCTGTTCGTGCGTGTGAGCCGAAAAAAATGCGAGTAGGCCAAATGAATGCCTACAGAAAGTGATCACACAAGAATACGGCAAGACCCAGGTCTTCATCGTACTTTTCTCCGAGGGTGAGCCCAAGATGCGGGGCACCCGCGGGTCAAGCGCGGTATTCCACAACATTTTGGCACCATCCAAAGTCGAAGGAATCCCAGCAATGGCGACGAAGTCCGGGAAAATCAGGACAGTTTCAAGCTCGTCGTCATCAGAGATTGTTTTGAGGCTTGCATTCAAGATGGAAAGCTCAGCAGAATTTGAAGCATTGAATACCCCAGCAATACGGGGAAGCGGCTGTCCATCCGAGCCGAGGGCAGCAGATGGGTTGACGGCAGTTCTTTTGTGCGCTCGAGATATATCTGCCGCAAGGCCGTTCGACCAAGTGATTTCCCGGTCCCAGTCCGTTCTTCCGGTGGAGATCAGGATCTGAGGAGAGGGGAGCATTATATATGTAGAAGATGGACGAAGTATATCGGTGGCACCTGTCTTCGGAATGGTCGTACTGTGTCGGAAATTTTTGAAAGGTCGCATAAGCCCTTGTACGGCCTGATAAGGACATAATAGGATCTAGCGTGATAGGACTCTTACGCAAACAAAGATCCCGGATAAGATTGGCCCACCTTATCAGCGCGGCCGATCTTATCCGAGGTATCCGCTCCGATAAGACCGCTATCAGAGTAGTGCTCGTTATCAGGTCAAACGATCTTATCACCACTTATAATAATAGCTGGTCTTATCCAGCGTGGTTGGCCTTATCGGCCTTCATAGGCTCATAAGCATATGTTTTCTTATAAGAAGACTATTTGTGCTAAGACCTTGTAAGGAGCCCGTTTCTTATCAGGGCTGGTAAGCAGAAGGATGCTTACAAGCCTACAAAAAAAAAATTAGGGCACTCTTGGATTGATACGCCTCTTATGTTTCTTTTCTTTACTTACTACGTTCTATAGTTCTCTTGCTTACTTTCTGACTCTGTTAGCCTGTTTACTTTATTGTCAGTTATATTATATATTATACTTGCTTCAAATGCGATTTGTATTGACTGACTAGCTGAAATCATACATCTATTAGTTGTTAGGGTTGATACTACATGAATCGAACTGACTGACTTGACTGACTTACTTGACTTCAATTTACTGATATGACTGAGGATCGAACCTGTGACCTGATTAGCGCGTAAGATTTGCAAAACTGATGAATTAGACAGTTTGGCCATTAGACCAATAGTAGATAAGTAAATAACCTCCTCTTATGTACTCCGTCCCCGGGCTTCTAAATCTTAGCACTTGCTTCCGGATCCTCGTCATCTGTTCTCATTCGTACTCGTACTCGTACCGTACAACAACATCCGCCAAGACAAGACAGTAAATAACCATTAAACTAAATAGCGTAGCACCTGTCTTTCTTCTTCGTAGCAAGGGGTAGGTAAATCGTCAGGTAGGTCAAAGGTAGGTAGGTGTAAAGCGTCAGTCAGTCGCGAGGATGAAGGGTATAGGTGAGCGATAAGTAGAAGTCGGGCAAGGGCGGAGTCAGGCGTCAGCGCCGGACGCATGAGAGCAGAGGGGTGGGAGGGTGGGTGTGCAGCCGTCGCGGACACGCTGCCCTGCACAAAGGCAAGAGAGGGGCAGAGGCAGGAGAGCGACTCGGACGGCCGCCTGCGCCTGTACCTCGGGTGGGCGCAGGGTGCGTGGTGCATATGCGTAGGCGATGCGCAGCACAGGCACCGGTGGGAGGGGGGTAAAATGCCCGCGGGTGGAGGGGGCCACATAACAGATGAGATGGTGAGAGATAACAGACAGAGCGATGAGCGGAGAGCGGGAACAGATCGACAGACAAACGAAATACAAGAAGGAACCGGGAGCTGGGAGGCAAGATAGATGCGCCAGGATAGATAGATAGATAGGAAATGGAATGAAGGGGCCGGCGCGGGGCGGGCGTGATTTTGTACAAGAAGTGGGGTGGGGGTGCCGGGCGGGGTCGGAGAGGAGTCGTGCGGAGTGAGTGTGGAGTGTGGAGTCGTACAGTGTGGTGCGGTGCGTCCAGGCAGGTAGGGAGCCGTACAATGTGGGCTCGAGGGCGCAGCAGGGATGGGGAGCGAAACGAAACGAAAGGAGAAGAACGAGGGTGGTGCAACGAGGGTGGGGCATGGGGCGAAGGAGCGTCTGCATGTGTTGTGATAAGGAGGGGACGTGCGACGTCAGGTCGTGTCGTGTCGGGCGGCGCAGGAGTGGGGGCGCGGCGCGGCGCGGGGGGTGTCATGTCCGCATAGGGGTATGCCGAGTACGGCCTCTCGCGATCGCGCTCCCTGTCCCTATCCCGGTCGTAGCCCCAGTCACGGTTGCGATCCCACCATAGGCCCGGTCGCGCTCCCTATCGTCGTCCCGATCCCAAAATCACCCAAAACGCTCATTCCTCCGATCGCGCTCACGCAACGCCTCGCACTTGTCCTCCTCGCGGCGCTCCTCCTGCAGCGGAATCTTGCGCTCGACCTCGGGCACGCGCACATACATCAGCTCAAGCAGCTCGCGCTCGAGCCGGCGGCGGTCGTTGTCCTTGGCCTGGCTCCGCGGCAGGCGCGCGGCGTACGCCAAGCCCTCATTCACGCGCTACACGTGGTACTTGAGGTCGTCAAGGTCCCTGGCGAGTGTGTCGTCCTCCGCAGTGCGTGCTGCGGCGCGGTCGAGTAGCTGCGCCCCGCTCTGCAGTGCGCGCTTGACGTCGCTGAGGTCCGCAGAGGGCGAGTCAAGCTCCGAGGTCGCGCGCACGGCGTCGCAGTAGATGGTCGCGTCGCGGGTAGGATCGCCGTTGTTGTTCTCAGTGAAGGAGCGGTTGGCGGTAGGAGAGCGGCGCGTCGGCGTTGGAGGGTGTTCAAGCACGAGTGTCGTTCTTGAGGATGTTGTGGACAAGGTCGACGGATGCGCTGAGGTCGCGCGAGGAAGTGGGCACGAGCTCCGGCGGGAGCTGCTCGGGAATCTCGTTACCGTTCAGCTCTGCGGGCGGTGGTGTGAGCGATAATAACAATAAAATCCATCTGAGAAACGCACTGCGATAGATAAGACCCATGGCGACGGGGAACTCTGCTATGTTGAACTTGCCGCAATCGTCTATGTTGGCGAGGGTCCAGATACGCGCGAGATCATCCTTGCCGAGCCCGCTCTGTCCAAAAACCTCGAGCGCGCGGGCGCTCATCGTCGGCGGCGACCCGGAAGTCCTCGTGCTCGATCTGCTGTGGCGCGCGTTCCTTAAGTACGTGCACAACAGCGGTGGGTAGACGGGGCGCGCCATCTCGTGGGACCCACGCGACGAGGTGGACGAAGGCGGGGATACAACCGGGCGTGCGCGACGTGGCCGTTCGTCCTGTGGTATTGGGGTGGCGTGGTTTATGGGTACGTGGTGTCGTCAGGGAATTGCGCGGCATGGGCGGGGGCAGGGAATGCCCGGAACGAGAGGAGCTGCGTTGAACTATTAGTATGCTACTAATCTCTGAAAAGAACTGCCGCCCACGCACCTGCAAAACGGAAAGTCAAGACACCACCGTAGGTTTTCATACCAAAACGGGCCGAGGTTGGTCAAATGTTGGACTGTCGAGGGCCCCAGCAGTGAGGCCGGCCATTGAGAGTGTCTTGTTCGAGCGCGTTTGGTCGTCGTCGTGGTCCAGGAGGCGTTGGTGGTGGAAGGTAAGAAGATTTGATCGCCGTGATGGCAACTTCCTTTTCGAGGAACGGCGGCCCCCACATCGAGCTCGACGAGTTGAAAGCTCGAGACGCGATCTGAATGAGAGAGTGAGCAGAAGTAATGGCCAGTTGTCACAATATACGCACCAGAGAGGTAAAAACACCCTTTTGTGCCAGACAACACGACAATTCGGGATTGAAGCCGCGATTCGGGATGCGTTGGGATTGAGTGGGGCGGGAATGCCGACGCGTGGGCCAAAAAACCCGCCGCACCAAAAAAAAGAACATGAGCCACCCCCGCGGCCAGCATGGAGTTGCTAGGCGAGGGAAGTTCAGTGTCCAGATAGGCCGCCGCTCAGAACGTCCGGATCATCGAGATGACCCAGCTGAACCGTACACCAAGGCTATCGAGCGGAGGTGCATGCTTGAGCAGGGGTAGCAAGATGACTGGTAAGATCAAGCTTGCCACCAGCGTGATCTTGCACACGCTCGGCTATTTATGCAGACGCGACGCGTCCGGTCATGTGTGCGTACACAATTGATGCTTTTATCCTTTTATTCGCTCCTTGCAATCGGACAGCTGGCGCAGGTGTTGGGCACGCAAGCATATTCTGGAGTCCGGTGACATCGTGTCCCACAAGGGTTCGATTCCCTTGGCCAGCCTATAGCGTAAGCGGTGAAAGATTTTTTTTGCCTTTCATTTTCTAGTTGTGCCCGCAGCGTTCCAGTCCAGAGAGATATCTATCATCCTCTCTTAGTTATAATCTATGTTGAAATATATTTTTTCTACTGGGACTGGGATTTAATGTCAGAACGCGGGCTGAAGACGCGAGACGCGTCGAGCACGTGACTTTCTTGACTTCTGCGGTCCTCCCCATCTATTTCTTTCCTCAAGACCGTGGCACTTCCATGGCCTCTCTCTTTCATAAACACTCATGTAGCTCCAAAAGTATGTTCCTGTGCAGTCTCCTTCAAGCTGACGGGCTTTTGCAGGGGATTTGCCGCTTTGACCTCACTCGGTCTTGACAGCACCCATCTGGCTAGATGTCAGTTTCCGCTTACAGTGCGTGTTTCAGAGAGTATACATGCCAGGAAATTGTATCTTAATGTTATTTTAGAGACCATAGCCAAGAACAAATTCAAAGGCAGGCGTTCTCTGACAGCGAAAAGGCTGGACAATGGACCATCGCCGAGTCCTGCGGAACTGGTCGTGCCGCCGACTGTATTCCTCGTGTTGGTGGGTTGGGTACCCACTGTCTTGGCCAGGCCAGCTCTTCTTGTCGTGTGGATGGAATTTTTCTTCTGATTTTTGACAGGCCGCCTTCGGAAATATGTGCTACAGTTGACGTATGTTCGCACCCACCAAGACCTGGCGCAGGTACAAGTCAAGGTGAACCAGAATCAGCGCCGTTTCGCCGTTGTTTCTGCGCTCGCCGCATTGGCGTTGCTTTCGCTCGCTCTCGCCCGCGGCCACCGCATCGAACAGATCGAGGATGTCCCCCTTGTCATTGCCTCCGCCGCTGAATCTTTCACCAAGACCAGTGAGGCTGTCGCGCTCCTCAAGTCACTCAATGCGTACGCTGATCTGATGTTATCAAGGTCTCCAACTCCCGCAAGCTGCGCGCCGGCAAGGGGAAGATGCGCAACCGCAGACATCGCCAGCGCCGCGGCCCCCTTGTTGTCTACAACGAGGACAACGGTATCGTCAATGCATTCCGCAATCTCCCCGGTTTCGAGCTCGCCAACGTCTGGAGGCTCAACCTCCTCCAGCTCGCGCGGTGCGGTGGCCATCTCGGCGCCTTCGTCATCTGGACTAACGCGGCCTTCGGGCTCCTCGATGAGGTGTTCGGGACCAGGTCTCCACATACAAGAAGGACTACCTGTATGTTTCCTCTTATTCTTTCGTCGTGACCTATCGCTTACCTCGCTGCAGACGTCCAAGATCTCCAACTCCGACGTCACTCGGCTGGTCAACAACGTCGAGATCCAGTCCGTTGTCCGCCCGCTGGGCAGAAGGTCGAGAAGTGCCAGGAGAAGAACCCCCTCGTCAACATGGCCATGCTCTTCCGCCTCAACCCGTATGCCAAGACGATCCGCAAGCACGAGATCCGTGAGACTGCATACTTCTTCGCCCTGCACGATCACTCAAATCTGCACAGTCAAGCAGGAGCACCTGAAGAAGAAGGGCACGAAGAACCCCAAGCACCCCACCGCTGCCCACGAGGCTTTCACGGCACTACCAAAAGCTTCTGTGGATAGACATACATGCTTTGTGTGACCAAGAAATACATTTTTCGAAACATTGATATCTACAGTGTCAATGAAAGAAATATATTTACAAAATATAGAATAAAAAAGCGTCGTCGCGATGTTGCTTCAAGATTTTTTCATGCCTGAACAAGTAGGGTGTGAATAAAAATCAAAGATGTAGGCATAACTGGCTTACGCGTCATTTCAAGCTCACCAGCCCACTCCCGGGCCGACTTCATCTCCAAAGGCCGGATGCCCTCGAGCGCCGTCTTCAAATTTGCCCTCGACGGCGAAGGCAACGACCATGGCGATGATGCCCATGATCATCAGGGCAATGGTGGCGATGGCCAGCGACTGCTTCCAGTTGGCTCGAAGCCAAGTTTGGACTTTCTCGCAGGACTGAGAAAATGAATTCCAGTTTGTGAAGACAGGATTGTGTGCTTACCGAGAAAACGGCGTCGTGAATATTGTCCGACCAGGTGGGGCCGCGAATGTCCAGATGAAGTTCGGTAGTACCGGCACGCCCCGTGGGGGGGAAACGGAAAATCATATCGCGGATCCAGAATATTGGGAGGATGACAGGGGAGAGGACAGTTAAAAGTGCGACCTAATGGTGAGATCAATTAGCTGCACTACGCGATAACGTGATCGTGCAGGTACCTGCCAAATAGGTCGGGGTTCATCGTACCAAGCAGAGGCCCCCGATGTGTACTCCATAGAGGTAATTGAGGGAGGGATTGAGCTGGTGGATTCAGACATGGTGGTGGTGGGAAGCAAAAGGGAAGGCACAACGCTTTGCGCCACCGTCCCCGATTTAATCCCATTAACTTTGGCGTTGTTATTCACACGTGTTCCTATCCCGCCGGGTCGGACTGAATCATCCACGACATGGCATCCTTGGAACGTGAATGCCCTCATTGCAAGGGCTTGTACAATGTCAAAGGATTGGGCAATCATCAACGAAAATGTGCAGACCGGCAATCACAGGCTAAACAAAATCAGGAGTTTGTAGAGACAATTCAAGGACGCGAAGGTCCGTTTGTATTTAACCATCTCATTCATGCATCTGATCTTTATGACAGTGGAAGCCTTGGTGGCTGAGATTGTTGGCCAGAATAGTATGTTTCCCAACTTGAAATCTAGGATCAAAAATTCTGATCAAAAATAGGGGGGCATCCAAGACAGCACGTAACGCCAAACACAATCGTGGCTCGGGATCCAGATTCCGAAGGTGAATTATTGTCTTCCTTCCCTTTATAGATGTTAATGCATAACACCAGATTATCCAACGTTGGATTGTGGACTTGCGCCGCCGCCGGAACAGGGCAGAAATTCTGATGAATCTAGGCCTCAGCTCGACGACATCAAACGGATATTCCACCCTCATAGCCAACGACCACCTATCAATATCAGCTTCCAAGATTATCGAAACTCGCAGGTTCCACCAGAACGAAGACCCCCATTGGATAACGAACCTTGGGTACCTTTTCGGACGCGACTGGATTTTGAATTTGCGGAATTTGCGCAAGACGCCATGCTCAACCGAAATCAAACCAAGACTCTGATTTCTCTTATTCGCCGTTGTATAGCCAATCCCCAAGGCTTCACCATAGAGACCCATTCTGATCTGGAGAAACAATGGGAGTTAGCCTCGAAAAAATGTACTCAAGTAAGTCGCCGATTACCTGATTCAATTTTTTTTTTCTTCGTTGTTCAATCACCTTCTCCAAAGTTTGAGAAATACGATGTTGCCGTGCCATATAAGGGCGTGGACCACATCTTTGAGATGTATGCCCGCCCACTGTGGAGCTGGACGCTTGACCTAATACAAGATCCACGACTGGCCGACTTCTTTGTCTGGGATGCCGAAAAGGCGTTTATTTATAATGGAAAGAAATATGTGCGTTTTTTTACAGAACCTTGGACGGCAGATGCAATGTGGGACATCCAAGTAAGTTTGAATTTATACTGTATTTTGCATTCCATTCAATAATGTTACATGTGCAGTCCAAAATTCCGGACTCGCCAGACCATAAACTTTGCCCGTACATCATATATGCCGACAAAGCCAAGCTTTCGTCTTTTGCTTCTCAAAAGGGGTATCCTATAATTGCGCGTTTGGCCAATTTGGTCGTGAGTTTGCGCAATAGCTCTAACTGGGGCGGTGGTCAGATTGTTGGTTGGCTTCCTGTGGTGTGCATCTTTCATTTATCATTGAACATGAAGCTGACTTATCTTTTTGAATAGGTCGAGGAGGATCAGGCGGAAGCAAGCAAGCCTGGCTATGTGAATTTCAAGAACGCTGTGTGGCACAAGTCCTTCTACAAACTTTTAGAATCCATTGTAGCCTCCTCCAAAGCGGGTGAATGGACGCAGTGTGGTGACGGACATCTACGGTGCCTGTACCCCATGATTCTGATCAAGGCCTGTGATTATGAGGAAGCGTACGTGACTTTTGCATATATTTTCCATCCGGAAGTCATCTAAGGCTCTCTAGTTGCGTTATGGCCCTAATTCGTGGTCTACAGGCCCTATATCCTTGTCCAATCTGCTACATCAAGGCGGAGGACCAGTCTGATACAACAATCATTGCTCCTTTGCGCACAGGCCACCAATCCCAAGAGGTAATCAAGAAGGCTCGAAAATTGAATGCCGAGGGCCGGGAGAACCTACTCAAAAGCCACGGTCTCCGAAATGTGGACGTAATTTATTCATTCATTGACTGATTTCGAGGGAACTGAATCTGTTTCAGAATGTCTTTTGGAGTGTAGCGTATTCTGATCCTCATCAAGGGTTATCTTTTGAACATCTTCATTCATACTCTCTTGGACTATGGGGAAAACACCTCTTTCCCCGAATCAAGAAACATGCAGAACGACTTTCTGGTAGGACGGGTGCTAAGATAGATGAGCAGTAATTCAATGTCTTGTTTATATTCAAATGTGTCTCACATGTTTCTCAGGTATTCTGCTTTCCCCCGTTGGCGTAATTTGAATCATTTTGATTCTGTCATGTCCATGTCCTTCAACGATGGGACAAAATTTGAAGATGTATCAAGGATGATTATCTTGGCTTCCCACAACATTCTGGTGGAGGAAATCGACGTCCTGCTTCTCCAGCTCTGTCGCAGCTACCAGGAGCTCAGCTTATACATCACACTGAAGCTTCATACTGAAAACACTATTGCTGATGGGCGAGAGGAATTCAGTAACTTTGGCTCTCTATTGAAAGCAGGTCATCATTTCGCTTCGATTCTGGTCACTAATATATCCTATAGCTTTACATTGACGCTTGCCCTGATGACGAGTTTCTGGGTGATGGAAAGAACTGGAATTTCCCGAAAATACATGCACACCAACACGCTTTTGATGATATTGTGCGCAAGGGAGTATCCAGAAACTTTGGAGCCAAGATTGATGAAGCAATGCATGCGTCAACTCGCAACACCTACCTCCGACAAACTAACTTCAAGAATGTCGCACCTCAGGTAAATTTATTCCGACCCGAAAGTGGGTTAAATAATTGTGCAACAATAGATTCTCAAGTCAGAGCACCGCACTTTGGTAGCCAAATTTATTCGAGATCAACTAAATGATCTTGATGATATCTGGGATCTTGAATGGGAAGGCTCTGGAGACGTCGACAACACCGAAACCAAGGTAATACGGGATGAGGCACCCAAAGATACTGAAAAAGCAGTCGGAAATGCTGCTCTAGGCTCCAAACAGTCACCCGTTTCGCTTGTGAACCTAGAGGGTGAGATGGCGAAAACGGACCCTGCCTTCCAGCGCTTCCGCCTCAAATTGTCTGAATTCTTGAATGAATTTCTGCCTGCATACGGACATCCCCTTCCAAGTGGAAAACGTGTCAACTTGCATGCCGAGGATCAAGCGAGTTTGTTCGCCTTACTTCAAATGATGTTTGTCTCACAGACAGTACAGATAACACCGTATCAATTTTTGAAGGTGTTCTATGAGTCCTTGGAAGACTGGTCCAATCAGGAGGACTACCTCAGATGCAATCCTTCCTTCCATGGCCGCCCGCGATTTGACGGAGCGCTTGTCAAGACCACAACTGGAAACCTCTTCGTCCGACTTGTATACATTTTCCAGATTTCTTTGGAAAAGAAGAACTACCCTTTTGCGTTGGTACAGCCCTTGGATGTACCCCTAGGTCGGGTTTCAAAAAAAGACAGGGCATTGAAGCTCTATAGGGTTCGGGCGAAACCAAGGCAGGCATCCGAATTTATATCGGTTCACTCCATTGTCCGCGGTGCCGTATTGGTACCTGATTCTGCTAAGCGTGGCGATTTTCTAGTGATGGATGTGGTGGACCCCGACATGTTTTTCAGGCTTAGGGATACGTTTCCGTGGCAGTAGATATGGCAAAGTTGTACCTACCCTTTTAGGAAGATCAACATCTGATGGGACAGCCACATCAAGGACACATTGGTTCTGCCCTCGCCCTCCTCCTTATGGCGGTTCGACGGAGCACTCGCTTAGGTTGATGACAAGTGCGCTCAACGCAACATTCAATCCATACTGAAGCCGAGGGAACAACATATACTCTTCCTACATTTCAAGTTGCCCTGAAATCTATGAGCGCCGCCGGTTCCACCTCAGGCTCCGAGTCCTCAGTGTAGTGCCAAAAATTGGTATTGCGTTCAAATGATACGATGAGGATGCGCAATCCCGTGACTGTTCTCAAGGTTCGTCTTCTACCACAAGCCGCAGGCGGCCGTTTCCTCGCCGGACATGTCCATTAAGGAATACGATGTGCATGAGTCTTGCACAACGCGGCTTGTTGGATACTCTAGACGGTTCATGATTGTATCTTTCACCAGAGGCTCGACGGATCAGAAAATAAGGTCGTGGTTGGACGACATCACACAGCCGGACAAAGGCATTGACTGGGAAGGAGATAAGTACGTGTACATCGCTCGATCTTGCCTCTCAGTTGCTAAACTGTGTCCAGATATGCCTTCCTCGGATTCACTGAGAGTAATCTGAAAGCTGGACATCTGCTCTTCTTCCGCGAAGGTCCCGGTTTCTCAGTTGACGAACTGAAAGAGAATTTTGGAGACTTGAAGCCCATCTACAACGTATTTGGCTACGGTAAATACGCGGCAAGATTGGGACTTTCTTTTTTCCTTAACCATGGCCACGAAACAGGCATGTCTCCTTTATGATTGACGACACGATAACTCATCTACAGCTCATTAGATCGAGCCCGAGGAACGAGCGCTGTTAACGGACCTCAAGGCTGACGACCTTTCTCTCACTAGCGATGGTTGCGGTCTCTTCTGGGACCTCCAAAACGAAGTCACTCCTCGAGACCGGCTGGGACTGGACGAGTACCCGTGCGGCGCTGGGAGGGATGGGCAGGTAGTGGTCGGGTGCGTTCATCGTTTTCGTGTTCCTTGTTTTGCTGGTGCGCTTGCGGTTATCAAGATGGCGGTCGCGTAGATGCCCGACTGAAACGTGTGTCGCTTCTTTGGACACTGTTGTGCGTTTCCGCAGCGACGATGGTGTCTTCATCGTGCCATACCAATCACTATCTCACCCCAATTTTCTCTCCTTCCCATGTTTTCTTTTCATCCCAGTCTCCCTTGTACTGACAGACACTCATCGGCAGGACCGGGCAGACGCGCCTCATGCGCGCCGTGCACACACTCGGGTGCGGGCTCCACGATGTGAAGGGAAAGGCAGGTGCGAAGGGACAGGGGCAAGAGCTTGAGCTAGACTGTGTGGTGCGTCTCTTCCTCTGTCTTCGTCTTATAAGGTGCCGTGCTACCTCTGTACCCCAATTCACATTCATAAGCTCCCCGCACCCCTGCTGCTCTCTGCCCCCCTTTCCCCTTGTAATCCTTCATTCCCGCATTTCGCTTGCTAGCCACCCTGCAGACTTCCTCTATCGGCACCTACACTCCCCCCTGGCTCGCCATCTTCCGGCTCTGCGCCGCGGGTCGCTCGCACGTCCTTCAGGCATGGCTCGATCGAGGGAGGAAGAAGGTGTGTACCCCGTGCACACTCCTAACCTTCGTACCGCTCACGAGACTATACATACAGACGCCGCCCCAGCGCGGGCCTCTCCGCGTACTCTCCCCGACACTCGACACTGTGCGCGGCACCACCATGGGCGAGGCCGGCGCGGGGACGGTCTTCTGCCGCCGCGCGCAGTGGGGGAAGATCAGTGCACTGCTTGGCGGGGACACAAAACTCGAGATGCACGACGTGCAGAGCCGGAGCGGCGGCGTGGGGATGCACACGAAGATGATATTGGGGACGCTGCGGGTGCCGGAGAAAGACCCCGACTCCACGGAGAGCGAGAGCAAAGTGGAGTTGATAGAGCCGAAGAAGCCGCATGCGTGGCTGTACGTGGGCTCACACAACTTCACGGCGAGTGCATGGGGGACGCTCAGCGGTAGTGGATTTAATCCGCGTACACCCAGGAAATCTCGGCTTTGATGGGCATTCCCTTCGACACTTCCGGCCAGAGCAGCCTCAATCTTGGTTCTAACCGTGCGTTCACTCGACCGAGAAACTGTGAATGCCCCGCTTCTGACTTTTCAATAGAAAAATCCCTCAGGTACACCTCCAAGCCTAGCTCGAGGCGAGTTGACACTGCAATCCTGTATACCTGCCATATTCACTCGGAGACCATAGTTGCTCTTACAGGCGTCAAATCTCGCCTCAGGTACCAATCTCGAAGGTCGACACGTAGTCACCTCTCTCAAACCTGTTCTTTGTAGAAAATACCCATCAACGCCCTTCAAGTACGTGCTCCAACTTGCTGTCAATGTACCATTTCTGACTCTAGGCGTTGTCTTCAGTACGTACTCTAGGACCAAATTCTGAGGAGGTTCAATTCTGACAGGATCGCCTTGCCCCAAAAAAACCTCCTTCGCATGGAATGAGGCCGCTGAGACTTTTGGGGCCTTCGACCTCGAAAAGATTATTGGCTAGGTTCCAGAAGCGTCATCTTATTCAGAATCCTCAAAGGGTAAATTACCTTTTATGGGTTCTGGGAAGGATGGGTGTGCTGTTTCGTCGCGTTGAACACTTAAACACTGCTTGCTGTATACTATGTCTTGCAGAATGGTACGCTCAGACCAAAAAGGTGATCTCATCAAGCCGACTCCATATCGTAACCGAAATGAAAGGTAAAATCCCATCTTATTCCCACCGGTGTTTTATTATTTCAAACCCTCCCGTTGCATGGAGCCGAACAAAGAAAACTCGTGGTGGTTCATGTACGCTTACCTCTTTCCCGAGCCACCATGAGCGACTGGGGCGAAGAACAGCTCGACGAGAACAACGATGAAAATCTAGTCACAGCACGCAACTACGAAATCCCTATTCAAACTGCAACTAGGGAGCAGTTGCTCCAGGTGACGTCTAACAGCTTCAAGTGGCTTTCAATCGTGTTGACTCGAAATATATAGATGCTGAAGGACAAGCAGACCCACTTGGGTGCCGCTTCCAAGAAAATCAAAACTCTCGAGGCCACCGCTGCAAAGGCACAGGCCAGTGTTCCAGGCAGAAAGCGCGCTGCAAAAACGAAGCCCTCTTTCAAAGGAGAGGATGTTTTAGGTTACGCGTCGCACATTATCAAGCTAGGCAAGTCATTTGGCCTGCTGCACTATCCGTGGACAGACCGCACCGTTTTTGGACCCAAGATCCCTTTTCCGCTGGCGCTTCCGGGGGAGATCTGGAAGCCCAACCCTCCGTCTCCTCTATTTGGGGACTATCTGACTGCTTCTTTGTACAAACACATACCTGTTCAATTTCACGAGCTTGTAAATGGTCTACCAGACTTTGCGGACAATGTGAGCATACCGTTTCAATCATTTTCGCTGCTGGACTAAATCACGGCCATTTGATAGTTTGTGCACCAACTAGGTGCTCAGCGCCATACTTCTCTCAACACCATCAAAAAGGAGCTGCCGACGCTTCTACTACGCAAAAAAATTCTAACCGATGTCCACGACTCCAAAAGCTGGCATGCCCTACTGCGATACAGGGATGACGCGCCCGGTACGAAATGCAACCGCTACCCCCCAATTTTATACCCCAATGGTAAAAAGAACCCTTCGCGAATTTTCCTGAACGAGGCCCTTCCGGAGGTAAGCAGATCTCAGTATACTCTCATTCCATATCTAATGAAGCCTGGAAGATGCTTCGTTGCCTACTCTATGGGCCGGCTAGCCTAGAGGACAATGCGACTCATAAACCAGCCTCCTCGACACTTGGTATGTTGTGGCAGTTGACTGAAGTGACGCCGGGCGCGATTTCCCTCACGTGTGTTTTGGTAAGATCTCAAGCTCCTCATCCGAACTTATAGTAATGTATCGCAGATTATATTTGTATGTTACTGGGCAGGCGTCAAAGGCAAGCCCGAGATCTTCGACCAAGTCGGCGCTGTCTCGAAAATTGATTTTCGAGAAATCTATATGCGATTTCGATGGGCCCTCGAGTCCAAGCCGGAGGAACCACTCACAAAACATATCCTCAAGTTCTGGAACCAAAAGGTGTTCGCGGGCATCAAGAGTGTTAAGCATGTCCAGCAAGTCGAGCATGCTGTGTTCATCGACGAGGAGGCCGAACTCGAGGAGGCGATGGGCGCCTTGGATCTTGGAGAAGGACTATCCTTTTCGTATGATGGAGACGAAGAATGGCCGAAAGGTTGTTTTCTCATTTACTGCTCCTTCTATTTACTGACGTGAATAGCTATCGCAGGTAACAACTTTGAAGTTGATGAGGACTATTACGAAGAAGAATTTGATCCCCACTCCCCACCGCGCGCTGAGCAACCGGTTCAGCCACAGCCGGCTCCCCGTACCCAACAGCGCGCCAAGCAACCTCCTCGCACTCAACCGCGGGTCGAACAGCCGGCTCCCCATACCCAACCACGCGCTGTGCAACCCGCTCGCACCCGGCCTCACGTCGAACAGCAGGCTGCACAGGCCCAGCCGGGCGTTGAACAGGCTGCCCGTGCCCAACCACGCGCTGGCGCTGTGCAACCCGTGCGCACCCAACTGCATACCGAACAGGCTCCCCACGGCCGTCCCGCTCCTGTTAATCAGCCACTTGAAGACGCAGACGAGGATTTAGAGCCTTTATCAGCCCAAATTCGCCCTGCGGGTCGCCGTGCTCGTACAGTCCGGTTCATTCCTGACAATTCCGATTACGCTTTCTCCGACACTGACCAGCCGGGGTATGTCGAGATTGGCGATGACGGTGAGGAGGAGGAGGAGGAGGAGGAATACCAGCTGGAATACCAACTTGAGGAGCCACCCCACAATCATCGCAATGCTACTCAGCAACTCGATGAGCAGGTGGAAGAAGTTGCCGTCGGTGGTCGTGGTGCTCGGTACGGAAAGCCGGCACAGACTGCTGCCCAACAAATTGTGGAAGGTGGCGTGGCAGCTCGCGGAGGTCGAGGCGGTCGCGGTCAAAGCGCACGCGGTCGTACAGTTGCTGCTACTGCTGAGCCACTGATTGCAGAAGACATTGAAGAAGGTGTCGCTGGGCCAGGAAGAGGCAGAGGCAGAGGCAGAGGCAGAGGCCGTGGTCAGGGCGTGCGCGGCCGTTCAGTTGCCACTGTCGTTGCGCCAACAGATGCAGAAGACGAAGAAGACGCACCTGCTGGGCGAAGCCGCCGAGGCCGTGGTCAGAGCACCCGTGCCGTTAGTGAACGCGGCGGTCGGGGCGGGCGTGGTCGTGGTCGTGGTACAAACATTCGGACCACACGGGGCGAGGCAGAGGTTATCCTGGAAGAAGAGCAGCCTGCCAGTCCTCCTTACCGTACACGCAACAGGGACAGCCGAAGAGTTTAGCTGCAGAACGCGGAAAAGCGACGCCAAGGAGGAATGTAGCAGAGTATTAGAGAGTCCTGTTGTTTCTTGACTAGATTGTTTTTTGAAACCATTCGCGTTGTCCCTCGTTGTCCCAGTCGAGCGGTGCGTTTTTGTAATGGGATGCCGACATTATGTAGCCCTGTTTACTTCTGCTTCTTATCCCGGGCCCGTTTCTCTGCATCCTCGATTGTTGGGTTCTCGCGTCCGTAGAGCGTCTTCAGTTGGTTTCCCCCTCAATATAGATGGAGCACCACTGTAAACGTGAATCTGAGACGGGGATTGACTTCGTGTAGTGGGCATTAAAGGTGTGCATCCGCGCCCTCTCTTCAACCCATTCCTCTTCCTCGGAGCATCTGTCCTCATCGATGCGGTCTTCTCCGCTGTTTCTGGTCTTCTTGGGTCCTTTGGAAGGCTGTTTCCTAGGCATTGGCGGATACGAAATATTTCGTGGTGTCAAAACGTGTCTTCCTTGTTCGCACATAAACTCTCGTCTTCGCGAATCGCGTGCCACAATTACTCACTGGTTGCCATTCCAGATCCTATTGAACACCAACCAAGGATATCTCGGAGGTATGTCGATGTGTGCCCTCATATTGTGCAAAAGTGCTTATTGTGATTCGTGCAATTTCCAGTCTAACTTCTTAGGTCCCTTTGCTCAATATCTTGAATCTCAAATTTCGATCTAAACCCAGTGCTTGCAGCATCTGTTAATGGTGGAAGCCACCACAACATTCAAAGACATCCCCGAACTTTTCGAGGTGTGTGTCATGTCCCCCGCCTCCAGCGCGTCGGGCTCCGGCCCCTCCTCACCGTACACCCCAGCCCGGCGAGGGCAAAAGGGAGGGCGCCGGCGCGGATGACGGGATGGGCGTGGGCATGGATTTCAGCGAGCTCGATCTCAGGGTCGGGATGGAGCTGGGGTTCGACGAGATGGTGGCGGGGTCGGGCTTCTGAGTCGCCTTAGGCTGCTCTTTCCCTTTCCTTCGTTTCACCCCGACATGGGCGGCATACCCCTATCCGCAGACGCGACACCCCCGCGCCGCGTCGCGCCCCCACCCCTGCGCCGCCCGACACGACACGACGCTGCTGGGGCTCTCGACAGTACAGCAATGGAACCTGCTGTCGCCGTCGCCGTCGCGACCCGACATGGGGAGCAGCTCCAAGATGCACGGGAACACGTTCCTCCCCAACATCCTCTCCTTTGGGAAGAAGCACAGCAACTCTGTTCTCCCACGACTTTAACTCAAACTCGTTCCCAAACAACAGCTTCTTGCGCCGCGTCCAGCACGTCTTATCCACCGCCGGCTCCGGTTCGAGCTCTGCAACGGCCGCGGCTTGCTCGACCTATTATACGACGTGTCGCAAAGATTCAAATTAACGGCTGATCTGACTCATTCCCTTACAATATTGGGAATGTTATGTCATGAAGGAACTCGGGATGAACCACGACCCCGCGACGTTGTTCCCTGTCGGCGCCGCGTGCGTGACCTTCGAGCTCCCACAGCTGCTCACTGGAATTTGTCGAGGATTCAAAAACGCAAGAGGTAGCTTGAACGAAGTTGAACGAAGTTGAACGAACCCAAGTTTCCGATTTACTATTCCATTATATTCCATCATCCGATCTATATAGGTCTTCGGGTACTACATTTGGTGGTAGTTAGGATGGGCTGAGACCCCAGCTTGCAAGCCCATTATATGAACAGACCGACCATTATATGAACAGACCGACCATTATATGAATAGACCAACCGATAAGAAGAGAACCCAGCTCATGAGACGCTTGTTTGTACGTGCTTATCTTACAAGGCTCTTACAAAGCTCTTATCACGTGGGCGTCTTATGAGACCAGGTCCAAATTTCCGACATGACCCCAGCATCTGTTTCTCCATGTCCACCTTGAATCGGGGAGGATACTCGGGATGTCCTGTGTCAAGTAAGACAACAATATCTGAGTCGGACCAGGACGACGAACCATCTTCGCAAGGGTCGGAACACGTCCTACAGTCCGCTGAAGACACGGGTACAGCCGAAGCGCTGAGCTGTTTGCGGATATTGTCTGGGTTAAGCTCATGGTTGAAAGCCCAGGCTTGGAGTTTCCGCAGGCTACTCATGAGAGCGAGGAGTGAGGAGGGTTGCGAATGCCATTTGGGGATGACGCAAAATCAATTTTTGTCAAAGCTGTGGTGTTGCTGTGGTGTAATGATCGGCCGCGGGCTGGGTCAGCTAAAGATTAGATAAGATCGGCTAGAAGCTGGAGACCGGTACTGGCCTGTGGCCAGACATCGGCACTGGCCTGGCCTGGCTTCTCCTTAAGGATCCTTCTCAGCGGCCAAATTGTTTGCGAGAATGTGCCGTATGTTTTTGCCTCGATCCCGTTGTTGCAAAAACGTTGAACCTGGGCTGTCCCGTGATTGTTCTCCCATCAACTGCTGCGGCGGCTGGCCGCGCGTTTTGCGGCAGGCAATAAAGATCACTGTAAGTATCCACACCGCATATGCGTCTGAGAAATGACCAAAGTCCTGTGGTCTGGCGATCTTTTTTATCTGGTCTGAAAACAAAAAGTTGGCGCAAATGATTCCTGGCCAGAAACCAATGAGACAGGGTAAAAAAAGTTTTTCTTTAGGGGTCTGGTGGGATTTTAAACAAGGCCTGCGGTCTGGTGATTCTGCTCACTTTTCCTGTACAAGCCTCCACAAGCAAAGTGTCAAAATCGCGATGTGGAGGGATACTGAACGATATCGATCGTCTCGGCAGGTATCACAAGCGCTACAATTCTCCGTCAAAACTTTACGCAGTTTCGCATGATATGAAGAAAACTGTGTAGATGCTCGGCATGCCATTGCCTAAACTCCGACCTTTTGGTTTCTGCAGATCGCAAGCCCAAAATGGAAAATTGATGGGAGGAGTTGTACCGGTTTTAGCCTCGATCGTCCTTCCTGTCGGCCTATCTTAACGAGGCTTGAGTTGACCCTTACTTCGTTACTTTTCCTGACGATTCTTCGTCATTGAACTTGTATATGTCCGTATTAGCCTTATTCAGTAGATAGAAAGAACAATCAAGTGAGGAGAGCGCAGACCTGTCCCCCTCCTTTGTTTCTCATCATCCTCCATCATCCGGGAATCCAGTCACCACTGCTCACTGTGCGGCTATAGACAACGAACTGAACACACCTTTCAACCTTTCCTGATCGATCACCGGCTGGTTACCTTGGTGCTGAGCACCGCAGCTCTTATACTAAACCAACATGTCGTTCAAGCACACCTCCTTGTTCCCTCCAACCCCTGCGACCGCTCGTGGCGCCTCAACGAAACTGTGCGCCCACAAGGACAAGATCGTATATACCAACGGCAAAGCCGTCATCGTGAGTGAACAAGACGCGCTTAACTTGGAGGACCAACGACGCGTCGCTTGCAGATCCGCGATCTAAACGTGAGGGCCCACCAATCCGCTGTTCACATCGTTCAAGTGGTCTATGTAGAATCCCCTGCTCGCGACAGCGTACACAGGGCATGTCCAGAATACGACCGTTGCGCGGATATCGCCGTCGGGCTACTACTGCGCGTCTGCGGATGCAACGGGCACCGGTGCGTATACGCTGTTTCCATCTCGCTTCATCTCTTGAACATTTCGCAGTGCGCGTGTGGGACACCGTCGGCGAGGACCAAGTCCTCAAGGGCGAATACAGGGTCATCTCGGGACGCATGTGCGTTTAGCCCAATCGACCTCTGCGATGGTGCTGATTTAGGCGCAGAAACGATCTGGAGTGGGACGGAGAGAGCAAGCGCATCATCGCGGTCGGCGATGGACGAGAGAAGTCAGTCTACATAACCGGTGTCTGCAATCTCTCCCTGACTGGTATAGATTCGGGTCTGCATTCATGATGGACAGCGGCTCGTCTACTGGTGAAATTAGCGGCCATGCAAAGGTCCGTGGCGCGCATCTGGCTCGCTCTCATGATCGAAATTTGCTTGCTAGGCGATCAACGCCGTAGCCATCCGCCACCAGCGCCCGTTCCGCGCCGCCACCGCCGGAGATGACGGCCTGATTATCTTCCACCAAGGTGCGTCCACTCGAGCATTGTTGACAGCCATTAACAGTCCATTTCAGGCGCACCATACAAGTATGACAAGGTACTGCCGCCCGTCGCCGCAAAACACGCGCTCATGATACCTCTAGACGATTAAAACGCACACGAAATTTGTGCAAGACGTACGCTATGCGCCTTCTGGTGACTACTTCGTGAGCGTCGGGTCCGACTCGAAAATCTTCCTGCATGACGGCAAGACGGGTGAGACGATCGGGGAGGTGGCGGATAGCCCGCACAAGGGCAGCATCGTGCGCTTTCACTATGCATGGTTTCCTACCCCGTACTAATCATCGCGCCTAGATGGCGGCTTCGTGGAGCCCCGACAGCAAATCATTCTCCACTTCCTCTGCAGACTGCACCGTCAAGCTGTGTACGCATCTTTTTCGAGCGCTCTTCGGATACGTAGCTAATGATCTCCTAGGGGACGTGGAGACACGCAAAGCGACCACTACATGGTCGCTCGGCGCGGGCGTGAACAATCAGCAGGTCGGGAACGTCTGGAGCCGCGAGACCGACATCGTCTCGCTCTCCCTCTCTGGGGACCTGAACGTCTTCGACCCTCGCGTGGGTGACAAGCCCGCACGCGTCGTCACGGTGCGCGCACCACTGACTCCTCCCTGCGCCGACTAAATCAACTAATGCCATTTCCAGGGACCGCAGAAGCCCATCACTGCGGCAGCATCCACGGGGGCAGGGACGTTCCTCGCGGGCACGGCAGACGGGCGCGTGGTGGAGTATACCGCAGCGTCGGGCGAGGCGACCGCGGTGCAGGGCGACGGGCACACAAGCCTCGTCGTCGCGCTCGCGGCCGCGCCCGGCGGGAAAGTCTTCTCCGCGGGCTACGACGACCGCGTGCGCGAGATCGACGGCGGCGCGAGCTTCAGCAAAGCGTCAATTTCCACCGAAGCGCAGCCCAAGGCGATCGCGGCCGCCGCGGACGGGACTGTGTTTGTCGCTGAGGCGGGCGGTGTCGAGGCGATCCGCGATAACCAGAAGGTCGCGCACCTTGTGACGAAGTATGCGCCGAGTGCGGTGGCCGGGGCCGCCCAAGGGAAACTCGTAGCCGTTGGGGGAGAGGTGCGAATAATCCCTTTGTATCGGTGGCCAAGCTGACTAGCAACGCAGGACCAGAAGGTACGCCTGCACGAGTGGAGTGGGACGGTCCTCACGGAGGTGGCGTTGTTGGAAGGCAACAAGGGCGTCGTCTCTGCGCTCGAGTTCTCTCCCGACGGCGCCCTGCTGGCCGCGGGCGATGTACGTCTGATATCGCCGCATATCTATTCACCCACTCATTTATCTCACAGTCCAGCGGACGGATAGTCTTATTCGACGTCAAGGAGAAGAAGGTGTGTGGCCCATCCAGCGCGTCTTTATCGTTCAATTCAACGAAATTGCGTAGATGATCACCGCGCGCTGGTCCTTCCACTCGGCGCGCGTCAACTCGCTCTCGTGGACGTCCGATTCGCAGCACTGTGCGTCGGGCTCTCTCGACACGCATGTGTACGTCTGGAGCGTGGCCAACCCAAGCCGGAATATCGCGCTGAAGAACGCCGGGCCCGGCGGGGTGAACACCGTCCTCTGGGTCGGCGGCGGCTCGGGGAAGAGCGGCACGCTCGCAAGTGCCGGTGCGGATGGGTGCGTGCGGGTTTGGGAGGTCGTTTTCCATGTGTAAACTGTAGAGAGAGAGGAAAGTCTTGATTTGTCAAGGAGGATGGATGGATGTATTGGGGAATTGCGCGGTGTTACAAACTATTAAATCTAAATGTATTCCGAGTTCAGATAAGTGGCTCCAGAAGCCGTTGTGAAGGGCAGAGTCCGGGTCTTACATGCAGTGACCGCGTTTACCGCATTCATTCAAATTGCTCCCTTGAGTGACAGTTTCTCCCTTACTCCTCCTCCTCCTTCTCCCTTGCTAGGCGCCACGGGCCCGGGCTGCCAGTTTGAACTGAGTTTGAATACTCATGCTGCGCTGATTCACTGCGGTCGCTATTTGTCAAGTCTCGCAGCGCTGGACTCTCACTGTGTACCCAAATGCTTCGACTCCCTCCCGAACTTGAAATCCAGATATTCGAGTCGGTCGCCAAAGCGTCGCCATACGATGCCGCGCTGCGTCTCAACTTGATGTTGGTGGCCCATAGGGTGCAAGTCTGGTATGCGCACCTCGCATTCGTCTACGCCTTATTCACTCGCCGTACCTGCAGGGTGGAACCCTTTGCATACCACTGCCTTGTATTCTCGCGTGTCAACAACTGGGCTCGTCTGAAATGGATAACCACATTCAAGCCAAAGGACTTTCTGGCGAAACACGTCCGGTCTATCTGCATGCCTCTCTCTACCGTAACGATGGAGGAGGCGTCCGAAATCCTCGCAGCTTGCACTGGGATAGAAAGACTCGCATGCTGGATCGACCATGGGGCTGGTCCTGCGCCATCCATCCCCATCCACGCCCTCCCATTGCGCCGCCTGTCAATAGAACTGGAGCACTTCCTCGCGCTACCTGCTGACCTTCCCGCCCTGCACGCCCACCTAACCCACCTGGAACTGGTTTATTGGGGGAAGCACGCAGAGAGCTACCCTGCGACAGTCGACCTCGCGCGGTTTTCCCACCTGACGCACTTGGCTCTCCGCAGCGACGCCATGTACTTCCAATGGTCCCTCGAAGCGGTTTCGTCCATGATGGCCACTTGCCGCCGCCTCAAGGTCGTAGTGCTTCTGGACTATTTCATGAGCAATACGCCGCAGGCCATCCGTCAAGCCTTGAACGACTCCCGCGTGGTCGTCGTTCTGTCCGAGGTTGCTGTCCATGATTGGGATCCGACGGCGAAACCGTTCCACGAGTGGGAGATACGGGTAGGTAGGAAAGAGGACATGTGGGCGCGAGGGGAGGATATCATTCGCCGCAACACTCGTCGTATTGACTAATACTAAGCAAGCACTGTCCGACCCGATTCTGTGCAGATGTGTTTGACGTACAGAATCAACAGGTTATCAACTGCTTTCAGACGCTGGCGAGGACCCCTCGCGGCCCATACGATGGAGGAAACAATCCCAGTCGCAGCCAAAACTCGGGGCACGCGCAGTCGACGATGTCGGCCCCGATCCTGTCGCGCAAGTGCTCGCAGTTCTTGCACATCGGACGGAACGCGTTGGCGCGTACGAGGATGCTGAGGATATCCTGAGGACTCAGACTCCCCGCGTGCGCGAGGAGAACGTCGCACGCACTGAGGCCGGTGAGGGCGTCGGGGGCGTTCATTGCCGCGACGTTGAGGGCGAGCGTGCAGAGCGGCGCGCCGGAGGCTACGAGTTTCCAGAATCTGCACACAGTCATCCGTCAGTTACAGAGATTTCACTGAGAGAGCAGAGACGCACGCTGAAAGTGAGATGGCCTCGGCGCAGTCACCCCAGCACGTCCCGAAGAGCGCGCCGACCGGATTCGGGAAGCACGCCTGCATGGGCGTCGGGTCGATGAGGGCGTCACGCCAGAGGTCGCGCAGAATTCCTTCGCGTACGGCGCGCGCCATTTGGAAATGGCTGCGCACCTTCAGCCACGCGAGACTCGACCCGAGGACGAGGCGCGTGTCCGTTGAGTGGACCTAGGTGCATGTGAGCGCAAGAGGCAAGTAGAGGGTGCCGTCCACGGACCGAGTTGACCCAGAGGAGCTGCACCGTCGTCGGCGGACGCGACTGCACGAGTAGGGACGACAGTTTGCATACTTTCGCGTACAATGCCAGCAGTTTGACGCGCTCTGTCAAGCTGAGCGGTCCATACTTCTGAAACGAAAGAATATAGCCTGTAGAACCTCTCAACGCAATGCTCGTAACATAGATGGAGGGATGGAGGACGCACCAAGTGCGGTGAAGTAATCTGGGATTATAAGGTTGGAGTGGTCGTGAAATCTGACCGACACGGTCCAGAAGGAATCTTTAGGAGCCGCTTCAGAGACTAAGATGGACGTCTTTGCTTTTCTGCGGCAATGACATGTCAGGAAGACTCTCTTTCATAAGAATCTGATTACGTCTCACAGGCATGGTGCGAGGAGTCCCGAGTAAACTGTTCCGAGGTCAGCCTGACTGGCTCCGGAGGCTGCAGGGGTCGTGCATAGACTTTTAAGCGCGTTCGAGAGCTAATTACAGTTGTGTGAGTCCGAGTGGGTTTGAGCCGACGAAAAAACACTTGCAGATCCAGAGCATTTTGCAGCAGGAATGAGGTCTCGCACAAGCCTCGCAAGCATGCAATGGGCTCAAGGCCCCACGGTTGTTGAAGGTACAGGGATAGCGACACGGTCTAGCACCCAGTGGCCTTGACAATGTGCATGAAATTTTCTTGCAAGGGAAGCTTCGGACCATTCGGCCGAAGCAAGGCCAGGAAAATTATTCAAAAATCGAGGCGAAAAATCCAGGTACGACTACATAATCCAGTGCGAGACGAACGCGGATATATTCAGCGATACATTAGTCTCGCGGAGCAACGATTGACTCCAGATCCAAAGTAAGTAAAAGGTATATCTAAGTAAAAGTCTAAGATTCAAGCGGTTTCTTGCTAATAACGAGATACATCGGAGTGAACAACTGGCAGAGAACATTCAGCATGCGTACAAGGAAACCGAAATGAAGGAAACCGACCTTCTGCTGACCCCCGCGCACAAGAGAAAGTGCGGCAATCCGGAGAGCCTCCCCGACATCGTGCGTGCCCTTTGGCAGGAACCTTAACTTCTCCATAATCCAAACGACGTTCTGGGTTACAAGGATCCCACTCCAGCTCATGCGCCATACGGTAATGTAATCCCAGAAGGTTTGCGCCTTGCTAATGTCCCCCTCGAGCGGGTAGTACCACGGCACGGGGTCTGGCCGGTCAGCGAGGTCCTCCTCATGCTGCACCTCGAAGCCGACGGTCTTAAGGGCCTCGCGGGCGAGTTTGAGTGGCCGCATCTCGGGAATGCCGTTGCCCAACTCAATCTCGTGCTGGAGTTCGGCGTGAGAGGGGATAGAAGGGTCCCAGTCATCCGTCATGCACCATTCGTAGACACCGAACTGAAAAGGGTTTTAATGTTAACGTGGTGCGTACGGTGCGGACTGACAAGGACGTACGGTTCCGCCGGGCTTGAGGACCTTAAAGATCTCCCCGTAGACACCCTCCCAGGTCGGAGCGTGGCACGTAGCCTCAATGGCGTACACTAACATACACTTGAGCTCAGGCCGTGGAAAAAGTAAACGAGACTCACCAGCATCAAAGTAGTTCGGGCCGAACTGCTCCTCGAGCTTCATGAAATCGCCCCGGACAAAAGTGACCTGCCCCGCCAGGCCCGCCGTCTTGGTGTATTTGCGGGCGCGCTGCACCTGGAACTCGTTGTTGTTGAGCCCGACGATCTCGACGTCCGCAAAACGCGCTATTTCGCGTGCGGGACCGCCGACTCCGCAACCGACGTCAAGCACCCGCATCCCAGGCCGCAGACCCATCTGGGCGGCGAGGTAATGCTCGTGACGCGCCAGGGCGGCCGAAAACGCCTCGCCTTTATAGAAGCGGCAGAAATGGAATGACTGCGCCCAGCCGTACTCGTACAGTTCGGTAGCACCGTCATAGTAACCTGCAAACAGAATATGAGATTTTTTGTGTAAAAAAAGGCTCGCTTTGGAAAACAAGCGTACCGTTAACTACGTCGGTGTAACTGTCGACGCGGTTTTCTGTCCCGGCGCTGTCCTCCTTCGATATGTCCTTGTTCCAGAACTTGGTGTAGTTGGCGATACGATCCCGCTCGCGACCGTCGACCATTGTTTTGCCGTTATTGTGGACAAGGGACATTTTGGGTTAAAGACTGGCATGCAAAAGCGAGTTAGCGACACATCCTTCTCAGGTTGAGAGAGAAAGAGAAAAAAAGAACAAGGTGTCAGAGACTTGAATGGATCCCGAAGGAATACCCGCCCAGTAGGCCGAAGCACGTCGCGAATATATTTGCAGTTTATGGATTCATCATAGAAAGCAGTAAGGAGGCTTACTCACAAGTGGGAGTCGGAGAAAAGGAATGTTGGAAGGTGGGACGATGGAGAGTCTTTTTATGGAACCAGGCCAAAAGTGACCTGATTTTTTCTCGCGACGCGGTTTGATCTCGGATGCAATAGATGACCTAATTTTTCCTTCAATACGATACGAATCCCAATTGGCAATTGCAATCCCCACGTCCAGCAAGCAATGACGAGAACGTGGATTAACGCTGTAAAACTGCAGCAGTTTCCTTGGAGAGGAATGGAAACGATGCCTTCTAAGCGCTGTTTGCGGAGTCGAAGATAATTCTATGGTCTGTACAAAAAATAGTGGCAGCCTCTTGAATTTGAACGGTTGGAGCGCTACGTATCGAGTATTGGGAAACCTACAGTCATTCATATGGATAGTAAACTCATTACAATTAACTCCAAGGCTGATTCAACCGTTTACTCCGGCGACGACCACGATCCTCTCCTTCCGGGGCTACGTCTACTGTTGCCCGTTTGCGCTTCTGACGAGACGAGCCAGTAACAGGCGCAGTGACCTGTACAGCCGGCAGCGGGGAGTGCACTCGAGGTACTGGAACAGCCCTCTTCACGGCTTCTCTCCAATACGCGGATGTGGAAGGGGGAGGCACAATTTCACGAGCAAAGTCATTTGCGGGCCACCCCTCGGAGCGGAGGGCTTCGTCGAATACCGCCAAGAGAGAATCATGTGTGACATCCACAGGCGGCCGCATATACTGTGCGTGAAACATTGGGGTCAGCACCTCCACGAGTTGCGTTAAAGGAGCATGGTTCTTGACTGGAAGGCGAGGGCGGACAAAGAACGATAAATTTGAAAGCCAAGCGATCTTCTGGTTGATGACCTGGAAAACCTGGCCATCGAAGATACTGGAGCAGGCCTTGGGGCCTCCAAGGACGTTGTGGTCCGTGTGAAGCAGAATTAGCCGGACCAGAAGCCAGTAAAACCCTTCGAGGTCGTCCTTGCATGAGTGATGGTACTCCTGTTCGGGTTGCGAGCCGTCCAGCTGCTGCTGCATATGCGCGAGTGAGGCGAGGGACATGAAAGGAAAGGTTCCCTACCAACGCGTCAGGAAGAGAAGGAACAAAAATGTAAACGACTCACAATTATATCTTTGAGGTTCTTATCGATCTCTGCCGTAATAAGGTCACAGTGTAACCCCTTGAATCGGGCCAATCCTTCTGGCGTGAACTCGCTGTAGTCAAAATCAAGTAAGAATCCCGCTTCGGGTAGCAAGGGTTGATTTTCATTGATCAGGACGTTCCCTTCGCTGATATCGCGATGGAGAACGCCGGCCATGAGCGCCAGTTGGTGACCTGCTCGCGAAAATATATCAGAAAACCAAACAACACGAGACGAGACGGAACTACCGGCGATAGCGTTCCGTAGAGCTTGTACGACTTGCTTCGTCGACTGGAACTTGTCGAGAGGGAAACCGACTGGAGTGAAGAGCGAGCGATCGTGGCATCGATCTAAAAGCGGATCGCCGCCTGCGCGCAGCCCGGCCGTAATGGTTTTGTGGTCGGAATGGAGGGTCGAGAGATCAACGCTCCCGACACAGGTAGCGAGGCCTTTAGCCGCTTCACCGGGGTATTCTGTGTCGATATAATTCTGTATGACTTCATAGAAGTCGGATTCGGGCCTCCGACACGCCTCGCGCCATGCGTCCTTCATCGCGTAGACCTGCGGATGGGTTTCGCCCTCGATCAAGACGCGGTCGACACGAGTTCCCCGCCCGAAGAGGCCCTCGGACTGGAAGATGGGCTCTCCGAACGTGAAGGCGCGTTTCAAGTCCCCACCGACCTTAACCTTGACCCAACGGCTCCTCGCCGTGGCTTCCTCGAAGGACAGAGACGAGTACTGCGGCAGTTTCTGTAGCTTGCGGTGCATCTCCAATTTCTCCGCTGGCGTCGGCAGAGATATGGTGGCATCATGGCCCAATAACCGTCCTCCCTTGGCGTCATTGTAAAGACGCCAATAGAACTCCAGGAAAAACTTGTCCTCCTTGGACCAGTCAAAGGCGTCGGTGACGATATAGCCTGAACGATCGACGCGGAAGAGGCGCGCCTGGTTTCGAAACACGCTGACGACGAATGCGTAGCAGCATCCCGATGACATCAGGATGCAGCGCGCATTCTGGAGCAGCTGAAGGAGATTCTCCACCTGGCCGGACTTTATTCCTCCATCGGCCTCAAAAGCGTCGTCTTTGACTTTAAACTCGATGACCGTGCCAGTGTGGTGCCAGTCCCAGATTTTTGGCGGCTGGAGTCCAGGAAGAGGGGACGCGACATCCGGGCGCGAGTCGTGGTCGGTGGGATCTAGTAGCTTGAAGGTAACACCGGATGTATTCGCAAAACTGGGCCTGGTAGCGGCCGGAAAATCCTCGACCACTGTCTTCACATAGTCGATCTATAACGATGTAAATTAGCTCGCCATCGTATGAAGAATAGATAGTGACGCTTACAAAAGTATCGTACATCTTGAGCTCGATGGTGTTTTTCTTGATCTTGCCCGCCGTCTTCTTGAGTTGCGTCTTGCTTTTCGCAGTAATCTGGTTGATTTTTTCCCAAGGAGGAGCCGCTGCTCCTTTCATGTACAAGGAGAGGAAGTCCGCAACCGGAACTGCTCTAGAATATCCCTGGATCATGTGTTCCTGCGACCGGTTCATCTGAGAAAGATTACTCTGCTTTGTTATCTCTGTGTTGGACGCGTACTGTGAGTTGCTGGCTGTCTTTGACTTCCTCGGTGTACTTTCGAGCGTGCCGCTGTGGAACAACCGCGGATGTGAGGCTATGGTAAAGGTAGAGAAAGAGCCCACATCCTACCAGATTTTATGCCACCAAATCCCCAAACCCCCCGGCTTCTAAATCAGGCTGGAGCCACCTTGGCCCAGAACAAGCCCGAAAATGGAAATGCAATATTTTGATGCACCTTGAGTGACTCGGATCACAAAAGCATGACGTGACGGAACGCGAAAAAGCGCGTCGCTGACCCACTGCCAACGCACAATGCCGGTTAACGGTTATTTGGGAGCAATATTCTACCGCTTTTCGCTGTCGAGAGGCACTTCCTACTTCAACTTTACTGTTCAGCGAAAACAAATGTCTCTCGCTCTCTGTTATGCAACTAGTACGTACATTCATGAATTAAATTGTTACAGATTTCACCCGGGAAGTCGTATGCTCGGTGAGAGCGACCGAGCGTTTAGGAGGGAAGACATGGATGCCCCGACCTTCTTCTCGCGTCACGGTCGACTGTGCATCAAGAAAATTTACAGAGCCAAGCGCCCTCTGAATACCGGATCTCTCAACTGCGAAACATGTAGTTGAGGGATCGAAGGTGAGCGATTACTGAGCAGGCTTTCTTGTGTCCGCCTTCCTTCCAGTCTACACAAGACAGTATTAAATAGCTGGTTATGAAAGCAATCAACTCGAGAGGACGGAAGACCTTTTGCTTGACATTCCTGCGGGAAGCAACGATTCAAAGTAAGCCTCATAGTTATTCACGTTCGCTGGCGATCTTACCGTGCTACAGTAGGGCGACTTGCAGATTAGACACATAGAAGGAGCGCCCTCTTGTGCGCAATGAGAGCAACATCCCGGTCTGGCTTTCCGCAATTTGTCGTTGATGGTGTACAGGTCCATAATCGAGCACTTCAGAATCTGGCAGCGAGCGCGTATACCAGAGTTGATACTTGATTTTAAAAATGGCAGTCTTCAAATGGACGGACCTTGACACCAGACAGATTGATCTTCTCGACTGCTACTTGTGCTTCGTTTTTTGCCGTCATGCTCATAGTCACGCACTTGAGACTTAAGAGGGTGCCAGGGACGAGGTTCTTGTACTGCTCGGCATCCTTCCCAGTTGGGTCACCGCCGCCATTTTCCAATGCCCAGCTCTCGACAAATTGCAGCCTCATACTCGCTCCCGAAGCGTCTTTGATCGTGTAGATCATGCCCGGGCCCTGGCGCGCGACGATAATCCCGAAGAGGACCCATCCGAGTGGAGAGTGGCCGGAGAAGGCGGGGAGTTGGTTCATAAGGCGGAAATCGGGGTATTTGAACGCCAGAGTGTGTTCTGAAGGAAGGGAGACAGCGGCAAGGTCAGGGAAGCCACGAAGTCGAGGAAACTTGCGCTCAAAGAGGCCAGACGGATGTGGTTCCAGGGGATAGGGGGCAGGTAGACCTGCTTTCTTCAGATAACTGGAGCTCGGTTAGTAGCCAACTTCGTTCTGCCGAGCCAAATATAAAACGCACATCAAGTGCTGGTCCCACAACTCCGCATCCTTCAGCAAGAAAACGCCAAAGTCGAAACAGGTCAGACAGCCCGTCTTGCCGTGGGCGTTGCATTTGTACGTCGGGTTCGATTCTCCGTCAACGTCGCGCTTGTGGCCAGCCTCCGATGCTATGTCGAATATTTGGAGTGCAGGTCGCCTCATCATCTATATATCGGCGTGCCACTAGGTTAACAAAGAAATACGCGGAGAAGGGAAGTCTCGTACCTCCAGCTCATCCTCAAGGATGCGGTCAATTTCTGACTGAGGCCAGCCGGACTTATTCAGCCACGGCGTCACCTTTCCCCAGTTGTTTGAACCACGATAGTCCACACAGCATTCGTTGCAGGACTCCTTGAGGTGCCCGCAGAAGCACCAGCCGTCACCGACGTGCACGAGGTCCTCAACTTCTTTGGGCATGCTGGGAATCGGAAAGCCTGTTTTGAAAGAGCAGGAAAAGAGTAGGAAAAAAAAAGATTCAAAGGCACAAAGGATGCACCGCCACTGTACCGCCACCGCAAGCCTGAAGTTCAACCTCAGTGCAGGAACTGCTCCAGGCCGTTGCGGGAATCCTTATTGAAGCAGATGCATGATTTCGTCCCGGAAACCACAGGCGTCCATGGGAGTTTAACCACCCTCTGGCATTTGTTGCCAGTGAGCTTCCACCAAGTAGCGCTTTCGTCGGCTCTTTCATCATGTGCGTTAAGTTGAGGCAGCCACTTTGAGGGTCTGATACTCAAAAAATACTATCAGGGCTTGGGCGACACAACCCTCAAGATGTCCGTCTCGGGACTATCACAACAATCTGCGCCTTGCATCGAGCAAATATTGCCACAGGCGTACGTTATTCCGAGTCTGCCTCACACTGGCAATCATCATGTTCTCTTCAGGCCGGTGCCGCGACGTACCATAACAGGTCTCATCAACCACAAGAACGTGAACAGGGCACAGTGCTGCACTGCGACGCCACGAAATTGTTGCCTCCGGCGTTGATCCCCGCCGTATCGGTATCGGTATCGGAGGCTTTTCTACCGTTTTCACTTCTTACAGGTCTTACCACGCCGGTTTATTTTTGCTGAGTGAAAAACCACTCAGAAACAAAATCAAATCGGTACGCTTGAATAGCCTGAAAACCCCTTTTCACTGAGGCTAATCCATCTTAGATGTACTAGCCGCGCGCCTCTTCTATTTCCATTTTATGGGGCCACGGCACGGCCGATCCACTCGTGACATATTTAGGCTCTATCCTCGCTGAGATAGGTCTCTCTGCGGCGCTTCATTTTGGTGTGTACTTTAAAATTGATATCCATATCTACAACGCTCTTCCTCATTCCATTCGCGACGGTGAACTCGCGAATTTAAGCCGGGGGAAAGTTAAAATTGGTTGTCCTTCTTTTCTCATAGCACACCCGTTGTTGTGGCTTCACTGGCAATGGAAAAAGTACAGATCACCGGTCCGGCCATGTTTCTTCTCAGTACTGAACAGAAATACGTCTTCAATCGGTTTTCCTCACTCTTTCCATTGGTGCACACCCGTCTTTCTAACATGCACGACATTGCAGGATGCAATTCTTTGATAACGATCCTGAAATACCCAAGCATCCTATCACACATTGTCGTTTCCTTTCGCCGTATTATGGAATTGCGCACTGGTGACATGTTTTGCTTCTGAGCACTCGATTTTGTGGTCAATAATGACAGGCACATGGAGACGACTCGGAGAGAAGACAAGACTCCTCAGATCATTAATCCGACGCGACCTCTGTTCCCAAGAAAATGACGCCTGCACTACCACGTGATCGCGTGCAGCCACACAGTCAGTGTCACTGAGTCAGCGACAACCATGAATGATTTCCATGCGACTATACACCGCCTCCCGCCAATCATACGGAAACATATCAAAAGGCTCAAGATGCGTAACCCGACGGTTACCGCCTTGGATGCGTGTCGCCCGTTTTTTGCCAAGTTCCTTTTCGTCTAATCGTTGACCGATGCCGCTTTCAGGTACGCACAGTTGTCTCTAAATCTCCCGAACGCAAGCACTGAGCACCTCCCCCGACAGCCGGCTTTTTTTCCCTTTTTCTGACTCTCACATTCTTTTGGCTTGACATTGGTGCGTTGAATCCGTTCACTATGAGAGTGGATGAGCTGCTGACTTGGGGACGAAGATGTTCAAGCACGCCTCATATCACGACCCTCCCGCAGTGCACCTGCACGGAGAACCGCTCCATCCAACAATGGCATGTCGTCCGCATCATGGATTTGGACAGCAGACTCCAATGGGGCGGCAAGCACAGTTGCGGGAAACGTCGCATTCCTTAAAAATTTCACCACACCTCCGGGACAGACCGCATCCAGCGCCTTGATTTCCATGACCGCCGTGGACAACTTTGTTGTGTGGGTTAACGGCCAGCCGATTGGAGCTTCGGACCCTGTGCAAGACGAGTGGAAGACTGCCCAAGTGCTGAGAGCCGAACTGAATGCGTCCGTGAACGTGTTCTCTGTCCTAGTTGTCAATGGTGCCAACTCTGCTGCACCACCGCCGGGGCTCTTGGCCGCTATCCAGATCTCCTTCGCCGATAACACCACTTATACGGTGTTGTCCGACGCCAGTTGGCTGGCAACGAGGAATATCCCCGCAGATTTTCCTTCCCCCGCAAATCCACTCGAATTTTCACCCGCCGCAGTGGCAGCAGCCTACGGGTCTGGACCATGGGGACAGAACGTTAATGTTCCTCCCCCGTCTCCCAACTCCCTGAATCTGACCGCTAGCACCTGGATTTGGTCGACACCGGGAGCCGACTTGTCAGCTCCGGTCGGATTTGTGGGATTCCGAAAGACCATTACCACACCGGCTGGGAAGAGCGCGCAGTCTGCCACGGTCCTCTTCACAGTCGACAATACTTTCGCCTTCTACCTCAATGGTGATTATGTTGGGTCCCCACCAGAGGATGGAGTGTGGGAGTACGCTCAACAGTTCACCGTCGATATGAACCCGACCGTGAACGTATTCACTGTTGTCGCGGAGAATAATGCTCTCGATGGTCCAGGTAGTGCTGTCCCTACGGCCGCGGGATTTATCGGCGCCATTGAAGTGTTCTACGCAGACGGGACGAGCGATATCATTCGAACGGATTCGTCGTGGTTAAACAGTCCGGGAAATTACCTGACGCTCCCCATATTCCTCTCAACAAATGACTCGCTCCTGAACCAGTCGATTCCCTTGGGGCCGCTGGGGATAGCCCCATGGGGCCAAATTGCCATTTCCGATGCACTGGACGCTGCGAGCGTCCCCTCCGCGCCTTTCGGCAGCTCCGACACCTCGTCGTCAGCATCTCCGAGCCCTGCCATAGGTCGATCCTCACACACCGTCCCAGTGACGGCGATAGTCGGTGTGGTCGTGGGCCTCCTCGTTCTCTCTGCGATTATAATCGGCGTGATCTTTTGGTGGCGGCGCCGACGCAACTCATTCAGCAACCTGAAGGAGCATCCGGCAGTGGCGCCATCGGACACCGTCATCCCCTTCGCAGAATACGCCTTCACAGCCCCAACCGCGTTTCCGACGCCGGTCATGACCACCTTTGCGAGCTCAGACCGGCTGCCCCCACCAGCTATGTCAAGGCCCAGAGGAAAATTCGATGCGGCTGCGGTAACGCGGACGAGTGACACGACGCAGGTCGAGTACGCTGAGGCACCGCCTCCTAGCTACTCCGATTCGAATGTGGGTTCGGCCCTGGCAGTGGATGGCGGATCGTCCCGGTAGTACAACATGTAGGTATATTTGGTCTGGGATTCATGGTCGGATGTAGACAGCCTAACGGCACTCGTATGTATTTTGTAGTTTCCTGTATCATTCCTCGGAGCATGTCATGTTTATTTTATACCTTAGCTGAGCAATTAGGATTATTATCATTATTCTGAACAAACTGAATCTATTGAATCTACTTACAAGAGCACACCTGAAATGCGGCTTGTCGGAGTTGGTTCTTGAAGAAGCTGCCGGACACGGCACGAACGGAGAAGTAGTCAGACTCGGACCACGATCCGCTCGAAGCCGCAACGCGGCCTATGAGCTCGGGACAGAAAGGATCAGCACGGCCACGTCGTGAGTAAGCGGACTTTAAATAGACGACTTGAGCACATTTGTTGTCCCTCACGAGCCTCAACTCTTGGCGTCCGAGGCGGCTATATCTCAGTATTCACGCCGGGCCTGCGCCAGCTGTGATGGATAAAACCTCGCTCACACGTCGGCGACGTGATGTGAACCTACGCTCGTTTAGCCATTGCACAGTTCAAACCGATAGACAGCGGGACTGAAGGCGTCCATGATCAGCGGATGGCTTTGGCTTTTCCACTACTAGTATTGTGATCTCACGCCGATACTCTCCTTCTGGATGTCTTGCTAGACAGTGCTTATCTTTTTGACCATACCCCTCCCTCGCCTCTGTGTCTTTGGAATGCCGTCCGAGGAGTATGTCCGCCACAGTCTGGACGTGCCTCGCAGTCGGGACACTCACTTGCGCGAGGAAGGAGTCATTCTGACTGGGTTTCGTCGTTTAGACTCGGTGTTATCTTGGGCGCGCTGCGGGTGATCCACTGGTGATCCACCACGACGACCGGATTAGCAAGTACTTAAACTGCCCGAAAAATATGAGGAAACTCAAAGAGCATCCACAAGACATATGGCCATACGAACAGCGCGCTTTAATGGTGCTCGTTTTAAACAAAACTGGGGGAAAGGCTTGCGCGAAAACCTATCATGATTACGGGATTAGCGCCCATGATCATGGATCTGCCAGGGTTTGCTTCTTTTGTTTGGTGAAGCGGATTTCGCAGAGCGGCGATTCGCTCAGCAACTTTGCACCTGTGGCCATGCCAACTTTCCAAAATTAAATCGTCCTCGAGTTCCGCTTACGCCACGCGGTGACCCACCTCTTGTCAGAGAGATGCAATAAATACCCAGGGCATGCAACCTACCTTCCGCACTAATTCATCATCCTCATGCCAGTGAAAAATACAGCTTCAATGCCCCCGGATGCTGTGCGCAAGGGCAACTCTCTACAAGTGCAGATTCCGAGTGTACTCCGGGAACGCGACGGCGTACATCGCAATAATTCCCTCCAAGCAGCACCTGTGCGCCCAAAAATCCGGCCATTGCCCAAGCCCCCGATCCCGAATGACACCTTGATCCCCAGCGCACGGGCCCTGCCACGACGGCGGGCCTCGGGGGGTTGTTTTGTAAATCGGGCAACGGTGCCGCCACCTCCCAGAACCTACGGGTTTTACGTCTGTAACCCCAGCGACTCCCCTATCTCCCCTGATCCGCCACAACTGCCACCATACTCACTTACAACGCAGTCTGCTCTCCCCATAAATATAATCCCTGCGACACCAATGTCACCTCCGACGCCAGGGATTTACCAGTCCCATGCAAACTTGGCGCCACCCGTACCACTCGATCCCGATCGGCCAGACGTATCGTCTTCAGAACCCTCTTCTCATATTCGGACTGTAAAGAGACACCGTCGGTTTGGCGGGTCTGTGGTACCAGCTAGTGTCTTGGCAGAATTGCGCGGAATGGGGGAAGGGAATGCGCCGTCACGGATAGTGACGCTGCCAATCTACAGCGCAGAGACGGACAGTGATAATTCGTCGAGTGAAGATGATACAGAAGATCTGGACGATGAAGAACTCGAAGAAGATTACTCCTGGGTTGTGGAGACGGCCACGCGCGGGGTTCGTCACAGAAGAGCCAGTAATTCTTTCAGCTGGGTAAAGGATCTCGGTGGGGATCGATGGATTGCTGATCGCTACTCATCCCTCCTTCGAGCATTGTAGTTAGCGAGCCTTCGAGTTTCAATCGATTGATTTGATGTACGCGGTCAGCGTTTCAAGGCTCTTCCAGACTCCCAAACTTGTCTTTTACCAGGAGGATTCGATTTCCTCGGCGGGAAAGGTCAAGTGGAGACGGTATAGAAAATTACCAAATTAGGGTAGAGTCGGTAGTTTGTCGCGAGCCTGTGGAATCAACAAATCTTTCCTGCTCCATGCCTACTACACGACTTTGAACAAACACCCACCATGCCGCCGCAGAGGACAGACGCCGCACATATCGCGCCTTATCTCACTCACCTCATCACCCATCATGGCCAGGTTACTCTCGTACCTGCGGATAATAATGGGAGACGAAGAAAAGCCAAGCAGAATAACAGGAATTCACCGCGAGAGGAACCGGTTCGGTTCAATAGTGGACCTACCGCGGAATCGTCTGGAAGACGCTCACGTCGTATCGGACGGTCGTCACGGACAGAGCGGCAGTATAACGATTGTGAGGGAGTGCGATGACTTTGCTCTTTCTATGCTAATGCGTCGCACTGGCAGATGATATCCCAGACTACCCGCCACCTTCATTTCAGGAGGCCATTTCGTCTCCTCCCGTGTCCGTGTGTCCGAGTACCACAACACTAGGGCAATTTACACTGCCGCAAACATCACGCCATGACTACAACTCAGACTCAGACTCTGAATCTGATGACGCTTCCCTCGCTGACACCGGAAACTTGCCACTACCGTCACCGCAATCGCAGCCTACTCGAGGTCGTGGGATCCTCGATTCTGACCCTGATGACCCACCGTACACGCCTTCCTCGTCAAACCCTCATCGGCACAGGCGGCATTTGTCTCTCTCCCCTCTCCGCACATTATTCCCCACCCGGAGCTCTCGCGAAAGCGGTCCCGCGCTTTCTGCCCACAGCACGCCCTCACCCCATTCGTTGGCTTTTTCTCGATCTTCGCCATTTTTTCGTAGCAGCACATCACTGCGGAATCTAACCTCAGCCACACCACTAACCCCTCCGTCACCCTCTTCTGCCCCATCGGTGCGGAGCGAGAACTTGCTTGGTCCCCGGCGATTTTTCTCGCACAAGGGCAAGGAGCGTGCAACCAGTGAAGCTTTAGATTCATGGGAAATAGTCGAATCGGAGCTGCCGGCAGTTCCTACGACCCCGTCCCGGCCACAAGAAGTCTCTTCCATCCAGGAGCCCCCTACAGAGAGCGTATCTCCAAGATCTGCGCCAGCCGCCCCCATCCACCCATTGTCGGAACGGGACCGCCAGACCAAATCTAGGAGCCAAGTTCTCTTCCCTAGTTCTGCTCGAGTGCGCGAGCGCCACGCGCCGCCTCCGCCTCCACCCATCATACCCCCAGCTCCAGTGGTAACTCCAGGCGCTGGTCCACCCATCGTTACGGTCCGTACCAAAAAGCCCCCGCCCCCACCACCTCCAAAGAAGAAGGCACCGCCTGTTTCATCGCCTCTGCGTACTGCTGACAGGCCATGTGCATTGCCGGAACTCGACTTGGACCGCGCTGTGCGGACACCGCTACCTTTGACGCCCGTGACCGGTTCGCCGACGTCTCCATTTGCGCTTTGGGGCGAACCTGGGTCTCCGGGAGGGCACGTTGCGCATTCCGTTCCGCCCCTCACTCCGCACTCTTCTTCGGGAGCGTCCGAACACGAGCACTTCGACGTAGAAAACGAGGGCCAACACCTGCATCAGTCCCATTACCCCGGCCGTCCTCTCCCGCGGCGTCCCCGTGTCATTGTGGATTCGACGTACGCACCACACCCCGACTTCCCGCAGGGCGAGAATTCCCCGGTGCCGAGCGTACCCGAAGGATTATTGATCGATTTGGACGACGGAGATGCACCTAACTCGCAAACACCCCAACCCCAACCCCTTGCTTCAATATCGGCTGATTTGAATCAGCTGAACCCCATGGCGACAGAAATGCAGCGCACTTCGTCCGCGTCGTCCGTGGATCTTGCACCCCCGACTTTGCCACGTAACGACTTCATGGAGGTCACTGACCTGGATGTTCTTCTTGCGCGACTCGAAAATGACCAGCACGACGGCATGAATTACGAGGTGTGTCATTATCGTTAAACCTTATGGTCTTGGCTAAGTAATCGAATGCTTTTTAGGCTCTTTGGCTTGTCTCCGAGTTTATTGGCCCTGCAACGCCTGTGCGTGCCGCTGGTCCCAGACCTGCGTCATCGGCCGCGTTCCGGCAACCTGCCATCAAGACATCCCTGCTTCTGACGGGGCACATTGAGGTGCAGCGACGGCGCACGACGAAAGATGGGCGCGTAAAGCTTAAGCTCGCGCTGCTCGGCGTCGCAGTCGACCGCTGCGGCATCTGTATGAGTCAGTTTAAGAAGGCGGAGCACGCGCGGTTGAGTGAGGGGTGCAAGCATGCGTTCCACGACCGGTGCCTTGCGCGATGGGTCGCAAGGAGTCGCACGTGTCCTCTCTGCAGAGTGGTGCTGAATTTGGAGGGGGAGGGGAGTCGATGCTAAGCCACGACATGATATGACATTGGATATGCATCATATGGACATGGACATGGACATGCGTTTCTTTTACTTTTACATATGTTTTTCCTTGCTCACACATACACCCATCTGTAGCACAGTGTACCAATTAGCCACAATCTTGTATCAACCATTGAGCCATGAGCCATGCATTACCTCGGCACGTTTGACGTTTCAAATGTTTTTGTTTTGTTTTTCTTCTCATCGGCCAGCGCCCTACTTTGTCGGGCCGCTTGGACTTGGAGAGATCCTGGAAGTGGTTCAGCGAATCTTGATTGTTCGAGGCCACACCAAACTACAACGTGTACAATGATTGTATTACTCCAAAAGATCCACTACAACCGGCGCAACCCCCGGCCCACCGACTTTGACCTTCTCTCCATTTCTCCAACCGTTCGGGCCCGCCGGCCAGTTAGCGGCGTTGACGAATATTGTTTGGTCGCCGGCAGGGAGGTGCTGAATAACGTCAGGTTTAACTTTACCCTCATCACCTTCGCCGTCGTCCTCAGACTCAGGCAGTTGTGATGAGTTCTGCGCCCCCAAAGTCTCGTCAGTGTCCCACAAATGGACGTATGCGCCGCGTGCTTCGTGAATGTGTCCGAAGACGTGCAGACGCGGGCGAAGCTCGCGGACTCGTGCAGCGAGAGCGGGGCACCCAGCACGCATCTCGTCGTTGGTCAGGTCGAGCACGTCAAAAGGCGGACCATGTGTTAGTCTGTGGTTGAATTATACTGCGCAGCGCATCTGACTTTCGGGGTCGTACTTACAAGATATCGGTTTGCGGAAATGTCGACACGAGGGCTAGGTTACCTGTCAACGGTACTCTGAAGACGATTTTGATGATACCTTTGGCATCCTTTCTGGGATATCCGAACGCCCAATTCCCGAAAACGGGTGACCACTTTCGGAAACAATGTAAGTTATTCCACGGACTTGTGAACTATGCATACCGGGGAGCCATAAACGGTCCATTCTTTGCCGCCTTCATGTGCCCTGAATTTGTACTGCTCGTCCTGTAAGTATATAACATTAGCCGCTACTGCACGGGGGCCGCGTAGCAGATCGAAAATGGCTTCCGCCGACTGCGAAATGAAGTTGAATACAGAGGTTGCAAGCCGACGACCAGCAATATATCGCACCTCTTTGGTCTTGTGGCGTTGACGCCCCCAATTGACGTCGTACCATTCCCGGTGTACGGCCAAATCGTGGTTACCCGCGATTATTCTTGAAGGTAGTACATATGAATTAGCCTGTGTATCGAAAACTAAGCCGAAGTATCACATCTTGACGGGATGCGGTAGGGAGTAGAGCCACTCCATGGTCGTCCTAAGTTCCTCTAATGTCCCGCGCTGCGTCAGATCTCCAGTGTGCAACAAGACGTCGCCAGTGGGGACCTCGAAGGTGGACGTGTGGGTGTCGGACATGAGAACGAAACGCGTCCATCTTTGCGCGCTATTGGCGTTCGGTGATCGGGAGAGCGGGTATTCGAGTTGGACTAGGCTCGTGGGCGACACGATTCGCGCATGGCGAGGGAGAACTGTCATAGGAGTTTGGAGGCGGAGTTTGATTCAAAACAATCCTGATTCATCATCATGATCCATTGATCCAACCCTTGTCTTGTCTCCACAATGTCTTCAAGACCCACTTGGCGGGCCTTTCAAGGAATGTGTACTTCCGTGTTACTGAACATCCGTGCACCGGGCCCCGCCTCCCACTCAAGGATAGAGAGGCTTCTCGACAGTGGTTTCCAGTGGATTAATTGAAAGTATTATCTGGTGTGCCACAGTCGCAACAATCTCAGATTCACCCATTGGGATGCCCAACTCGCAACACCCGTCTGAATTAGCTTGGACGACATCAGCGTGCGCCGTGCGGCCTTAAAGGCTTTTGGCACTCATTTGGCGGACAGCCTGCCTCATCGAATTTGGCCTCGAACGCTGTACTTGGGACGTTGCCTACGGACATCGGCCCTGTTACATTTGGGTTCAGGACCTCAGGTGCCCTCTTTTCCTACGAGGGTCATCATGGAGCGGCGCCACGTTTTAAGTAGAGGCATTGCCATTGACTTTGTTGGCAACGTTTTGCATAGTCCTTCAGTGCTGCCACGACTTTGCTGTGTGGGTCGATGCGACTAGTTGGCAGCATGCCTTGGTGCGGTGATTTTTTTTGATTCACAATTTAAAAGACTAAAGCGTAGTCCATGGTCAATATTATCGATTTTACCTCGCTGCGTTGAAAGAGGAAGGACACTGACGACTGGAGCGACCTAAAACGGCCATTTACATCATTCAGCTATCTTTAGCTCCTAGCTCAAAAGCCGTTTGACTTTTTTGCTCTCCACAACATCCTCACCAAGTTCTTACCATGCCTGGGGCTACAACAGCTGCTGGTGGCGTCTCCCCCCGAGCCTGGCATGGGCCATTATTATGAGCGCTTTTGCTGGTAAGTTCAACTTGGGAACGATTATTTTTGACTCAGCGTACATGCAGCGTTTGGTGGGATTCTTTACGGGCGAGTCATCCCGTTCGCATCCACTTCAATTTCTGCTAATATTCTCTTTCTCCAGTTATGATACTGGGACCATTGGTGGCGCCATCGCCATGACTGATTGGTTGGAGACTTTCGGGACGTACGACCCCACAGGTGTCCTTGGGATTTCTACGAAGGGCCGGTACCTCAAGACTTCGAACAAGAGCTTGGTGGTATGAATCATGCGCTCTTCGTTGTCGTCATCTTCATGCAGCGTTATCAGGTATCTATTCTTTCGGCCGGAACCTTCTGCGGAGCTTTGTTTGCGTACCCCATGGGCGACATCGTTGGCAGAAAATGGGGGATCGTCTCAAGCTGCTGCGTATTCGCTTTGGGTGTCGGCCTCCAGCTGGATACCAAATGGGCAACGTTCATCGTTGGTCGATGTGCGTGCCGTGCTTTAATCATTTTCCAACCTCATCTTGCCACGCAGTCATCGCTGGCCTCGGAGTCGGACTCATTTCATGCCTTGTATGCCGCCAAGAAATATGCAGATATCCTTTTGACACAAAGCTCCCCAGGTTCCAATGTATCAAAGTGAATGTGCGCCGAAAAAGATTCGTGGCTTGATCGTCGGACTTTATCAGCTCGCAATCACCATTGGCGCCCTGCTTGCTGCCATCGTCTTGAACGCTACCAAGAACTTTCCGAACCACAGTGCATGGAGGGTAAGTGGTTAAGCTTCGATGAAAGCAAATTTACGGAACGAACTTTTGACCAGATTCCTATCGGCGTGCAATTCGCGTGGGCTTTTGTTCTAGGTGGCGGGATGATCATGTTGCCCGAGTCTCCCCGTTATCTGATGTACAAAGGCCACGTGGACTCGGCGCGTAATGCACTAGCCCGCCTTACAAACAGCCCCGCAGACTCTGCAGCGGTCGATGCCGAGTGCCACGAGATTGACCTCGCCCTCAAGGAAGAACAGGCTCTTGGAACGGCTAGCTACCTCGGTAAGCAAAAAAAAACACTTTGGTCGTCTTCAAAGCTCTAATAATGAGACAGACTGCTTCCGGAACGGCGAGTACAAAAGCGGCCTCCGAACTTGGACCGGCATTGTTCTCCAGGCGGTCTGATCTCGTCAAATATGTTCTTTGATTCTTTGCTCAGGCTCCACGCAGTGGCAACAATTAACCGGGGTTAACTTCTTATTCTACTTTGGTCCTTCATGCTTCAAAACCGCAGAGATTGAACTGACCTTGACCAGGTACCACCTTCTTCGCCAGCGCCGGAATTAAAAATGCTTTCGTCATCACGTGCGTTTCTTCCGTAGAACGTTTTCGTTTCACTGAAGCTCACATATGAATTAGTATTATTACAGACGTGGTCAACAGTCTGTCGCCTCCTCCGAAGATACAGCGTTCTGTCTGACCGACTTTTGCCCAGCTTGCATGACCATCGTGGGTATCCAGCTCATCGATCGGGTTGGTCGCCGCCGCCTTCTGCTCATCGGTGCCGCCGGAATGTTGGTGTGCGAATATATAGTGGCTATTGTAGGTAGCCCTGTTGTTTCGCTTCAACTATTCTCAATGACGAACAGGTCGGTGTTACCGTTGGTCAAGCCTCCTCAACCGGCGCTGTCAATTTGGCCGCTCAGCGCGTCCTGATTGCATTCGTGTGCTTCTATGTCGCCTTCTTTGCCATCTCGTGGGGCCCCGTCGCCTGTACGTCCTTCTCACTCAGGCTGGCACTTACTAACTTCGGCCTCCAGGGGTTATCACCGGAGAGATATTCGTGAGTATCAGCCGAACCTCGGTACACTCAAATCAACTATAAATTCTTCTCGCAGTCGTTGAATCTCCGCGCAAAGAGTATGTCCCTCGCCGTTGCCAGCAACTGGCTATGGAATTTCGGCATTGGGTGCGGACGACTGGATTTTCCCACAATCTAACCCTCATCGCGTTTTAGATATGCGACGCCTTACCTGGTCGACCCGTCAACCAAAGGTCAGCCGAACGGCGTCGCGACTGCTGCTCTCGGTGTGAAAGTGTTCTTCGTCTGGGGCTCCACCTGCGCGGGTTGCCTAATCTTTACCTACTTTTTCATCCCCGAGACCAAGGTAGGTTGGCTGCTCTCATCCTCACCTATCTGACTCGTCGACTAGGGCCTGTCCCTTGAACAAATCGATATTTTGTACAAGAACTCTACGAGTGAGGAATATCTAGTTCTTTAGTTGCTCAACAATGAACTGATCCGATCCTAGTCCGTGGATCCAACAAGTACCGAAAGCAGATGATGGCAGAAAATGAGACGTACACGGCTAAATCAGAGATGCACCACACCACCGATTTGCAAGAGCATTCGGTCGGGGAAAAGGCATAATTCCACGGTAGGTTTATCGCACTCAAACGCACTACAATTTTTGACAACATTTATCAAGTCCCATGGCGCGTGGCCGCATGAACAAGTACACAACCGTAGAATCAGTTATAATGTCGACCAAGGACGATATATTCCATAGACCGCGAAAGACTTTAGGTACAAAGCTGAAATTCTGACTAAAATGTAAAAGAGGGACAGAAACACTAGTCCAGACTATGAGTGTACTGAAGCGGGCAGTTGTGCGGCGAGGGCGGTGGTCAATAATCCTGAACAGTAGACCCTCAGCCCGTTGCGAGTAGACGAGTTCAAGGAAGACTCACAGTCGGTGCTTCATACTCCGCCTTCAGCAAATGCTCCATCTCCGATCCGTACTCGGGGAAGGTATTTGGCCCGCCATGCTCCTTGAGCTTCCACCTTCCACCTCCACCGTGGCGGCCACCATGATGGCCACCGTGGTGCATATGCATCCCGCCACGCTTCATCTTCATCCGCCTAACCTTGCGCAGGAGCACGAAGAGAGGGATTGCGCAAAGGATGAGGCCGAGGATCAGCCCAAAAAAAGCGGCGCCGATGAGGTCTTTCTTTCCAAGGGGACCGTTGATGGGGCTTTCGGGCACGATCTCGCAATGCTGCCATTGCTTGTGGGGGTGGGGGTATTGAGCGTCAATCAGGGTGGAGGAAGGAATGTCAGAGGACACGGTGTGCGTGGAATTGCCATGATGTCCATGGTGGCCATGGCCAGGAAAATCGGGCGAATCGTGACAAAAAATGCGAGCTTTCATGGTGGGATGTGGAAAATATAGTTTGACGCGTTTTTTTGGGCGAGCATTAAATATGGTACCAGACCTCCGATGGTCGGCCGCAGCAACTGCGGACGTGACGCGTCCTGGAGTCAAAGCTGCGGGATTTGCGACGGGACGCACATACGAGCCGAGGGGTAGACTAATGGAGATACGCCGGCCGAAAACAGAAATCGCTCCGCCAATGTCCAAAAAAGGTAAGAATTAATTATGTGCACTGCGGTTTATAGATGCCAATAGTAAGGAAGTGGATGTGATGATCGAGCCATGACAAAGGTGATCTAAGTGTTGCAAGTCATCGTTGCAGATCGGCCCGCCTTCTGAGAGTTAGCGAGCGAGTTCATATAGGGGTCGAAGGACTCACATTCGAATGGTGTCGTAGAGAAACTTGTAGCTCTTCAGATTTCCTTTGAGTCGACGGATATCCAAGCTGTACGTGTCCTTTAAACGGTCGAGGCGTGTGAGTTCGACAGAGAACCGAACTTCGTCCCCAACGTCTTCTGAGATGTCACCGTACACGGTATCGGAATGTGAAGGCTGGTCAGCGGACAAACTGCTCTTGGTAGAGTCGTTCTCCTGGAGCGGCGGCCTCGCCGGTGAAGGCTGGCGACGTGAGAGGAGACCCCGAAACACTCCACCTCCGCCCCCGCTCGTAGGATTCTCACCGCTGACATCCCTCCTGTCACGGCGTTTCGGTGGCCGCGAGCATCGATACTTAAAGTCCCCCTCCACCTGAACGTCTACTCCCATTCTCGAGAGTACCTCCAACATATGCTGCATTACCTCTGGCGGCCGCCCTGTCGTGATCATCTCGTGGTCGACGGCGCCGTGGTGAACTCGTAGAGCAGCTCTATTACCTCCGCTAGATGCTGTCACACCGGCGGAGCGCCTGAAGAGCGAGGTGATGGAGACGGCAGATGTCGTGCGTTGTCGATGCTCGCTAGTCCCAGGGGTGACGAGGAAGGGCCCAGGGCGCTGCGATGGAGTGGTCTTGCCGTGCGGGATACTCGACACTTCTACGGAGGAGGCCGCAGCGTCAGGTGTGGCGGGCGAAAATGGACTGGGCGTGAGACCACCACTGGTGGTGATCGAGCGGCGCCCGCGACGGAACCACTGCATAACCTTGTTCGGTTTGCTGGGACTAACCTGCGTCCCGACATAGCCCGTAGTGGGGTGCGCGGATTGCGTGAACGGCTGCTTCGAGCTTGAAGCATTCGCAGAGGAGTCGATGATCAGCGGAGCCAGAAGAGCTCTCGCCTTGTTGCTGTTGGTGGTGCCCGTGTCAAGGTGGGACTGGGTGGGCTGATTCTTGTAAAACGCGTCGAGGTCTCTGTGCATCTCCTGCACTCGTGGCCTCCCACTAGTTGGTCTATTCTCGTCGTGGGCCACTTCCCCCCTTGGAGACCGTCCCAAGCTCAACCCGGACGACGGGATCTCAGCGGTAGACTCCAACGGTGAAATAGGCAACCCCGAGGCGATGGCCGGGCTACCCGAATTTGTCCCCGACGAGCGACTAACCCTTCGCCGCCGATCCTTGGTCGGCGACCGCGCGATGAAGTGCTCATCGCTGCCGCCCGCCGCGCCATCGTAAACAACAGGGAGATCGGTCCCTTGTTTCGCGGGTGTCCGCTCGCTTTGCCCCCGACTCGAGCTCTGCGGCCTATCGCGCGCTCTCTGTCGCTCCCCGTACTCGATCTGAATCGTATGTCTGAACTTGTCATCCTTGCGACTCTCTTCCCGCTCCCGCTCCTTGCTCTTCTCGCGCTGTGCGCCCCGCTGCCTCCGCGGGCTCCCCACCATGTCCTTCAGTGGGCTGGCTGTCTGCGCAAAAGGATCATCACCCAGATCGCTCCCGAAATTCGGAGCCTCTGAGAACTCAGACGCCTCTGGTAGGTCGTTGCGCTTCTTGCGACTCCGGGCAGGGCTCCGGGAGGTCTGCGGCACGACGGCGGTGTCTACTTTATTCGCCTTGCGCTGATACGCTAAACGCCGCGACGTTGGTCCCTCTTCCGCCAGCTTCTCGAGCTCCATGACAGTGAGCCCAAAGGTAGTGGGCTCCCGCGCGTTCACAGAGAACCACGGGTGGCGCATGACAGTGCCTAGATCAGCGCGCTTCTGCGGGTCTGGGACAAGCATAGCCCCCAGCAGATTGCACGCTTGCTCCGAAAGGTGATCTGGGAAGGAGAGCGGCGTGCGGGCGATGTACGCGTAGAGCTTGGTAATATCATTGCCGTCGGGGTTCGTGGGGTCATCGTCGAATGGTAAATAGCCTGCGCACATGGCAAATAGAATCACGCCACACGACCAGACGTCGGCGGCGGTGCCGACGTAAAGTCCATCGCTGTTGACAAGCTCGGGAGCAGCGTAGCAAGGCGATCCGCACATCGTCTCCATCAGGTCGTTTCTGTTACGGCTGAAGTGATTGGCAAACCCAAAGTCGGTGATGATGAGGTTACGGTTCCGGTCAAGAAGCAAGTTCTCGAGTTTAAGGTCCCGGTGGACAATATTTTTAGAGTGCATGTACCAGACTCCAGATATAAGTTGCGAGAAGAGCCTGCACGCGTCGCGCTCTCGCAGGTACCGGTGGGCGAGGATATGGTCGAAGAGTTCGCCACCCGACGCATACTCCAAAATGATCCCGAAGAACTTGTCTGTTTCAATGACATCGTACAACCGAACAATGTTGGGATGTTTGAGCATCTGGAGGGCGGAGTAAGAACAAAGAAAGATAGAGAAACCAGCAGACGCACATCTAAAATTTCAATCTCCCTCGCTATCTTTGCCATCTTCCCTTCATTATCAGCCGTCTCTCTCCTAATGAGCTTGACTGCGACCTCTTCGCCGTACTTGGAATGTAGCCCCAGCTTGACTTTGCCGAACTCCCCTTCACCCAAAGTCTGGAGCATGTAGTACGCGCCGAATTTTGGGAGGGGACGATTGGGATGGTTTGCGACCCATGCGATGACGGCGGGGTGCGAGAAGACATCGGGTAATGGCGCCGCGGGGTGCGAAATGTCTGTTGCCTCGTGCGACGGGTCCATCTGGTGGGATACATGTTGGTCCCGACGCGATTGTGGGACAGCGACTGAGGCCATTCGAGGCGGCCCAGACAAGGTCGACAACGTCGACGGGTTTTGGAGGCTCATTGACGAGAGAGTGGAAGAAGGAGATATTCCCGTTTAGGAAGAGACCACCTTGCTCGTCTGATGGAGTGATCAAAGCACGGTGTGTCCTTGCGCTTCTTTGAGCTTCCAGGCCCACGTGTAAAATGTGAAGATCAACTTGAAATAGATAATGTTTTCTTGCTTCAGTTCGTCACAATCGCATCATGCAACTCACGAACGTTCCGAAGGGAAAGGTATCAAATCGTCCTACATAGATCTCTGGATTGTGTTGACGCCGTTATCTGCAAGTGGGTCAGCGAATATTCGCAGATTGAGGCTATAAAACCGACTGGTACAGAACGATCTGCATGAAGGATCGAGGTAAGGTAGGTAGGTAAGTATTAGTGCATCCTTTGCATCACTGATAACAATGGTCACTTGCGCCATGTACTAACCATAAATAGACGCATTGAGTATAATGCTGGACGAGAAATTCGCGGCCCTGGCTCCATTTCAATCAGGGACGAAAGGATGGGAAATAGTTAGGATTCGACATACAGAGGTACATGAAGGCAGCCGTGACTAGCTAGCTTGACACTGAGTGTCGAGAACGGGCAAAAAGTCGGCAAGTCTGTGCCTCCCGAGTCCCAGCCGGACTCTGGGCGACGGTAGGAGTGAGCAGTTTCCTATGCATGTAAATTTTGTATACGCACCAGCGCTGCGCGCTCAACGGGACAATATCACAGATCCACTTGAATGCCGCGCATAAAGCATAAACCCAAGACTTGGGACTCGTCCCTGCTTCCCTGCAGCTACTACGTTGGAAGACCAACTAACTTGGCGTATTAATTCGAAGCCTATTGTAATCAGGGGCCTTGGCGATACGCGCTGAGGACACCGAGAAGCCGCAATAGAAGTTTCGCGGTTCTGAAAGTAAAGGTTGTGGAGGCAAACGCCGAAGTTTAGGTTCGAACAATGGATTGAGACATGAGTGGGCAAAACAAGTTCAGTTCTTCGTTTGTCTGTTTCTGCTCGGCGCATCAACGCGCGCACGTGACTGCGGATTTTTCAAGGATTTTTTCTTACGTTCGCCGTTACTCAGTAAGTATGGCCCCCGGCAAATGCGGTTCCAGAATCGTGCGCTTATATAAGCGTGATTGAGCTTCTTTGATGGCAAATTGCCGTTGTATCCCATTCTCGTCTTACTGCTTTTTTCTGGCTGCTTCTAGCCTCAGTAATGTATTCCAAATGTAGAATAAAACCTATGGTAATTTTTTTGGGAGGGCTTTATGGATGTTTTAGTGTAAAACCCTTCCAACTCATCTTTGTTTGTTCCAGCTTTCACCGGCTTTGCCACTGATTCAGATGTACCTTACCCAGGCTCCCACGCACTCGATATGGGCTCGGAAACAGGGTCAAATATTATTTTTCACAAATCTACATGTATTGTCCAGAAAACTTTGCCTGATTTAAAATTGATAAGGTTGATTCCAGTGTGAATTTTAAGCTGTGTATTGAAATTAAAAAATCTGTTCTGGACATTACAGTCATGGACGGGTCAATGGGCTAACCGATTGAATTGATGAAATAAAAGAAATTAGACTTGATTCAAGGAATTATGAAGATGCCAAATGTCCTGTATTTGCTATATGTAGGGCGTCCCAAAATCCTGGCCTGATATGAGTCCAGGTGGTTGAGCAGTACATTAAATTGAGTAGCCCATTGAGTGACCAAGAAATACCCTGCCAAACAAGTCCGAACTTTTGTCTTCCTACCGTCTTTCTAGATGTCATGCGGCCCCAAATACAGTACAGAAGTGTTTTATATGAGTGGTCCCTACATACTGACAAGTTTGGGGGCCTAGGCTGAACAGGGAGGGGTATAAATCGAGTAACCCATTGACTGTCTCAGCCCATTGACCCGTCCATGACTGTACATGTAGAATGTGTTTTTAGGATTTTTGGGACTTTGAGTTGAGTCCTAGGTTGCCCCCACGATTTTATACCAGGTACATCCATTGGACTCAGATCTTTGGCAGTGATTACCCAATCTGGCGTGCACGGTGATGCCATCAATTTACCGTTGCATTGCCGGGGGCCAGTAAGTACCGGGGGTCCTCAGTCTCACAAGCGCACGGTTGGAATCCGCTCAGTATCACTGCACTAACACTACTACTTAGTACTAAGTACAGAAATGGTCCCAGTCTTCTTAGTACCTCCCTCGTGGTAGGTCTGGCAAAGAAAAGCCGGGTCCCCACTACGAAGGTGGGAATTGGCCTTCGTGGGCGAACCCTCCAGGGCGCTACGAAACCTGAGCTGTCAGACGACGAGGATTTGAGCGCGTTTCCAGAGGCACACCCGCTCTAAATTCGATACATGTAGCTGTGCAGCATGATAGCGCCGAAACGGACGGATGCATACCCACTCGTCGGAATGAGGTTGCCGCTGAGAGAATGGACCAATGCCATTAGTACGGAGGAGGCGCCTGCGCTGCCATATGGGCCTCTAGATATCGGATACGGGCTTCTAGATCTGGATCTGCCCCATTATTGGAAGCTACCGCCACGCTAAATTACATATCACGTTTGTCAGATGAGGGTATACAATGCTACAGAACAATATCGCACCTGCTAACGGCAGCTACACTCGGTTGCGCACTACTTGATCCCGATTTATTGGATGGATATTGCGCCGGTGAAGGTGATTCCCGGAAAGGGTCAACGACGAGCAAAGGGTTGTGAATATCCATGTCCCGGTTCATGTCTGCGACGTGTCCCATTGCCGAGCGCCTTCTGCGCCACAACACAAAGCCAATTCCTACCAGCAGGGCGAATATTCCAACAGCGCCTATGACAGCACCCGCGATCAAGGCAACGGGCTCCTTGGGGTTGTTAAATGCCTAAGTGGACGGGGTACGTGAGCCGGTCGAAGTCGACCTGAGACACAGTCAGTGTGGATGCAAACATAACGCTTGAATCACGTACGCAGGACTGAATCGAGGCAAATTAGCTCTCGTCAATCAAGGGCAGCACTTCAACTCACAAGCTGGTGGCTTGAGTCGAGTCAGGCTGAGTAACGATGGCGTAGTCAAATATTCCGACACTGCCGCCGTCAACAGAATTTGGGGCGAGCAGCCACGTCAGGGAGTGCTCCGTGTTGGGATCCAGATCGCTGGCATGAAATAGAAGAGCGTGGTAGGCGACCTGAGAGCCCCCGTAGTAATGAGATGTTTGAATCGCCGGAATATTCATGGTGAACGAGATGTTCGCGCCGCCGGGGACGTCCGCCCCGTAGATATAGACGTCGGACCCTACCATTTCGTGTAAGAGAGAAGTAGGATACCCAACAGTTTAGGATAGGTGGAAACTAACCTCGGAATGTGCACGAGCCAGAGCGATCTTCCGCCCCGTCATGCCATGTCTGATTGTACATTTGCGACGCGTCAAGCTGCCAGAAACAGGTCGGACATGGTGAGGAAGGCGTCACTTCGTTGTAGGACTGGGTCCAGGTAAAGAAGGTACTGTTCGTGTCATCAATGGTTAAGTTGAACGCATATGAGTCTGATAGCAGATAAGAGAATGCAGAAAGCAAAAAGATCGAGGTAAGCCAGTGAGACATGATTGGGTCACGACCAGGCAGAACGCAGTGGGGGTGCCCAATAAATAGCCTCAAGAGCAAGGAATAAAGCTGTATGGCATAATAGCGATCCCTACCAGAGATCCGCAGAGCCAGAGGTGAGGTGAGAGGATCGCTTAGCTGCAAGCAGTACTTACAGTTAATTATTCAACGCCGAGATAACGATGCACTCCCGCTGTGTTTGAGATGGACATATTACAACGCTGTTTTAGCAAGCTCAAGGTCGTGCGCGGCACTCTTGGGCGCTCGAGGGGGTCCATTCGAGCGTAGTTATGGCTACTGTCGCCTGGAATCGCCCATGAAACTATGAACAATGGTGCACCACCATTCAGTGAGGCAACGGTGTAGGAGAAAGGAGCAAGCCAGAGTCCTTCAAGGTGTTCCACCAGTGGGGAATGATACGCGGTTTTTTTGTCGTCGACTCCGCGCTCTTGATTCGAGCGAGATTCGAGCCTATCCAAAACTGCTTGACAAGATCATACAGTTTATGATGATGATTCTAGGCCAGCTCACTAGTGAATACGAGAGAGAGCGCGGATTGTCAATTGGCAACTTGAAGAAAGGATTTGGGAAAGAGAACCTTGAAGAGAACTGTGTTTGATAAACACAGCCACCGCATCTTGATGCCGTCTATGTATAGTTGAGGGCGCATCAGGTGCGGCCCGGGATGGGTGAGAAAGTTCGCCCGATGAAGAAATATCGCTGCCTTTTACAGTAAAGATAGCAAACGTCAATTGCTTCCAGCCTTTGTAAGTACATACAACGCGATAAATATGCATAATACATATACCCATTGAACTTCTAAGTGGTCTCGTACTTAGTATGCTTCCACCGCCGCGCGTCCCGCCTTGGTGGGATCAGCATCGGCGTGGGCATGTGCATTGAGAGCAAAGCTGATACGGGACGGCGTGCCGCCCGCGTCGTGCTGCCCCGCATACGCCCACCCCAGGCCGACCCGCGCGTGGATGAGCACGGTGGAGATGCCGAAAATGGCAGGCGAGATCTGCTGCCACAAGGCCTGGGAGTAGCTCCCGAGCTGGAACGTGACGAGCAGCGCGAGTGAGGCGGCGCTGTGAGGAGGCGGTGAGGTGCCAGACTGAGTGCGGTTGAATGAACGGGGCAGACGCACGTTTGGAGCGCCGCGCTCTCGACGACGATTGCGAGGAAGGACTGTGGATCGTGATGTCAATATTAATGGAGGCTACCGCGGTACGCGGAATGGAGGAAATTCGAACGTGCCAAGGGCTGCACCCCTCCGCTGCTGACTTGCGCGGATAGTAGATTCAGACTGCCGACCGCCCGCCGCGTCCACCATATTTTGCGTGATATCATAGCTAGTCCAGTTCAAACCATAGGAAGCGCGGAAGGGCATCAGGCCTCACCGGAACTATATGCGCTGATCCTGCGACCGTGCAGAATAAATTAGTTAGTATCGCTCAGAGCCGCGAAATAATTTATCACATATGTACACTCACGCAATAGTTAGAACTAGGGTGGTGCTCACCCACCCGTTGGACCAAGAATAAAAGGTGAATTCCGAATCCGTAGGATTGAATTTGACGAACGCGGATATCACGCCGCCCCCTGCCACTGATGCACATTATTTAATATTGAGCGAGGACCTCAAAAATGATAAAAGCTGGTCGCACCTGCTTGGCCTACCAACAGTATGAGAGGAAAGATCGCTGGGGCACGCCGATGACCGAAGATCACATATAGTCGGTAGATCCGTGGGGGGCGTATGTAAGACGCAGAAACCGAGGGAAGAAAATTAAATATTACATACCACAAGGAGATCAGTAAGCAGATTGCACACCACGAACAAGGACAGCTGGGCAACGGAAGAGGGCGTGGATAGATCGACGTAGTAGGCGTCGCCCGCTGGTCCGCCGCCCAAGTGCACCAAACCGAAGTAGATCCTGTAGAGGGTAGTGATCCAATGCTGCCGGTGTTCAAGAGTTAATTACTGGTTCGGTACGGCATATGTAGGTGGACAAATACGAACGCCGGATACTGTGAGGAACTGGGCCACGAGGCATAGCAGCAGCATCCAGGCTGGCCGCTTTGAGTCCGTGATCCCATGCCGCCTCAGATATAGGTAGACGACGATCGCGAAGAGGACCGCATACCCTGCGTAGAGGAAAGTCTCGAGCAAAGCTTCAGTGAGATACAGAGCGGTCATAGTCCGTCTAGCAGCTGGGAGACGCGAGATCTCAACGATTTTTCGGCCATCTATGCAAGAGGTGTCAGTTCGCTTTATCCGAAGTTTATCGGCTACACGGATCAACTAACGTAAAGGGACCCTCCCCCCCAAATGCGGATAGCACAGCTTTTACCACTGGCGTTGTGCCACTCAACAAAGGCGCACTCTCCTCGAGTCTTCCGCTGCGGTAGGGCCAACTTCTGGTCCTACTGGAGTATCTGGTGCTCCACGCCTTCTGGAACCACCCAATGTCGCCACGAACGCCGCGGCGACAGCATAGAGGGAATGGCAACGGAACAGTTCCGCACTTGAATTCCAAGTTACCTGCTAGAATTTATGTGTCTACCAGTGATAGTAGTGAGGATGTAACCTCAATGAACCAGTTTGTGAAGATACTCCTTCTTTTTCATGAGACGTCTCGGTCAACACTGCGATTCAACGATTTGACACCTCTTCAAGTATCCATGGAGGAAGGCTAGCGCTCCATCAGACATATGTATTATCAAAGATGTTACCGTCGCTTCTGCCGCGCGGAATAGGTTGCTGGAGATATCAGAGCCCCAGATAATGCTAGTATAACCCGCCAGCTAGTACGCAGGTGCGTGATTGATAAAAGAACTGGGACTCGGAGGCCGGCTTCAAGAGTTTACTCTAGAACCTGAACCTGAGGAACTCCAGCGTATGTGTCCGCGCACGATGGAGCCGTGAAAATCTAATCGATCCCGACGCAGAATGGGATGACTCTGATCTTGAATCTACACACATTGTCACAGAAAGAGTCCAACGTCTCCCCGTAGATAGTCCACTATGTATGCTTATAGCCCTTTATTTTCCCAGCCTTTACTAAACGCCAATTGCCTTCGGACTTTGTACATACATTCCTCCTTAAAAAATTTAAAATTTAAAGGTAATCGGTGAATATGCTTGAACTTCTAAGCGGTCTTAAGAATAATAGAAAAACCATGATCATTTCGGGGGCGGGTACTTAGTTTGCTTCCACCGCCGCATGCCCTTCCGATTCGTCGAATCCCGTAGCCTTGGTGGGATCGGCATGGGCATGGGCATTTGCATGTGCATTGGGAGCAAAGGTGATACGGGACGTGCTACCCGCGTCGTGCCTCCCCGCGTACGCCCAACCCAGGCCGACCCGCGCGTGGATGAGCACGGTGGAGATCCCGGAAACGGCAGGCGAGATCGGTAGCCACAAAGTATTGGTGTAGTTGCCGAGCTGGAACATGACGAGCGTCACGAGTGAGGCAGCGCTGTTCAGAGGCGGTGAGGGGACTGAGTGCGGCTGATTGAACGGGACGGGGACGGGGATAGACGCACGTTTGGAGCGCCGCACTCTCGACGACGATTGCGAGGAAGGACTGTGATGCACGATGTCAATATTAGTGGAGGCGACCGCGGCACGCGGAATGCAGGAGAATCGAACGTGCCAAGGGCTGCACCCCCCCGCTGCTGACTTGCGCGGATAGACTCAGACTACGGACCGCCCGCTGCGTCCGCCAGATTTTGCGTGATATCATGGCTGATCTAGTTCAAACCATAGGAAGCGCGGAAGGGCATCAGGCCTCACCGGAGCTATATGCGCTGATCCTGCGACCGTGCAGAATAAATTAGTTAGTATCGCTCAGAGAGCCGCGAAATAATTTATCACACATGTACACTCACGCAATAGTTAGAACTAGGGCGGTGCTCAGCCACCCATTGGACCAAGAGTAAAAAGTGAGGGCCGAAGCCCCAGGATCGAGTGTGATGAACACGGATATTAAGCCACCCCCTGCCACTGATGCACATTAATATTGAGGGGGGACCTCAAGAATGATAAAAGCTCGTCGCACCTGCTTGGCCTAGTCTCACTAGTCAGACCAAAATCAAACTTTTTTTTTTTTCGAAAATTTGGAGAGAGCAAAAAAAGTACCTGATTATGGTCTGATTCCACTCGCGCAGCAAAAGCCGTAGGTCGACCTTCCGGATTAGGAAATTCCCAATTGGGAAACCCTTCCTGGAGCTCAATGAGATCATGGTGGGTTGTTTTGGCCCAGAGGTGATATATATTGACTTTCTAAGGTATTTGGTCTTCAAAAAAACTGTTGAACTCAAGAATTGGGGGTGTGGTGCATGTTTTAGTTTGCGATGATGTGGCTGTGCATGAAAGTCGCACGACAAGAATTTTGATTTCTGGTAGCAGCTTATGTAGATAAATCGAAATAAAAATACTAATAGATACCTTGGCATGCTGTCTGAACCTATGGTAACTTTAAAAGTCCTAAATACACGTTGTGGCTACAGAGCAACAGTCGCAGCGGAAGGTCGACCTACGGTTATCACCTGACAAGTAAAACTAGACTATGCTTGGCCTACCAACAGTATAAGAGGAAATATCACTGGTATGCGTCTATGACAAAAGATCACATAAAGTCGGTAGATCCGTGGGGAGCGTAAGACACGGAAACCAAAGAAAGACCAAATTGAATATTACCACAAGGAAATCAGTAAGCAGATTGCATACCACAAACAAGGCCACTTGAGCGATGGAAGATGGGTTGGACAGGTTATTATAGAAGGCGTCGGCTGCTGGTCCGCCGCCCAAGTGCACCAAACCGATGTGGATCTTGTATAAGGTAGTGATCCAATGCTGCCGGTGTTCAAGAGTTAATTCCTGGTTTGGTACGACATATGTAGTGGTCAGATACGAACGCCGGATACTGTGAGGAACTGGGCCACGAGGCATTGCAGCAGCATCCAGGCTGATGCTGCTGGCCGCTTCGAGTCCGTGAGGCCATGCCGCCTGAGAAACAGGTAGACGACGATCGCGAAGAGGACCGCATACCCTGCGTAGAGGAAGGTCTCGAGCAAAGCTTCAGTGAGGTACAAAGTGCTCATGGAGGAGGAATGCATCTGGCAGCTAGGAGACGTGAGATCTCAAGCAATGGCGATTTTTCGGCCCTTTATGAAGGAGGAAGGCTATGGTGCGGGGTCACAAACAGCTAGCCGCCGCTATCCCGTGTTTGAAATTTGTCGGCCGCAGTTTTCTTATCCTCTTTTGGTCGTCTAGGAAGATCTGCTAGGAGGGATTCCTTTTAGTTCAAAACTGAGTGAGGTAAAAAAGTATTTGATCTTGGAATTGGCCACATGCAATATGCAGCAAACATGCACTGAAAAAAAAGTGAAAAAGAGCCTACTTGGGGCAGGCGCGAAGTTTTCTCCGGTCCATTTGGCCACTAATTTGGGGTAGAGGCAGCTAGGTGGCCCGCAGCAATGTCCATTCGACAGCAATCCGACAGTGTCGGAAAAATAGAAATAGCCCGCTTGCGCTCCCACTGCGCGTCGGCGCGGGCGTCGATGCGTCCCTTCCCATTCCCACCGACGCCGCTCCTGGACTCCGGCGTTGGAGGCACCCCACGCACCGAAGCGCGACTTAACTTCCCTTTCCCTTTCCCCCTCGACGTGGACGACGCTGCGCTCGACTTGGACGCCGTCCGGTCGCTCTCTGCTCATTCTTGTGCTGTGGACAGTTGGTGAATATCAGCTACATAACTTGGACCACACTTGCAAACCCTGGCAGCCTGAGTCGTCTTGCGTGTGACTAGGTTTCCAATCCTTTCAACTTGGTCGATAGCCCTTTCAACCTGAGCGACAAGTGGCTGGAATTGCTGTTCATTCCATTGCTGAAACCATAGAGGGGCGACAACTGCGGAGAACACAGTCAGTGAGGATGAGGGCATTAAGCTTGAAATTGACGAACCCTGAGAAGCCGCATGGAGTTGCTGAAGGTAGGTTGTACCTATCGCCAGGTCGGCATCTGAGGGGGCTGGAAGATTTCCGGGCCCTATAGAAGGAGTCTCTACTTAGGAAACACAGGCTGCAATCTCACACCGCCGCTCACCGTGGTTCACGGCGTTGCGGGCTGCGATTATTCGATCAACATACGCTTGCGCGTTGCGAATGTCGATGAGAGTCGGCGGATTCCCGGGTTGGGGAGGGGGAGGGATGCCCTGGTCCGGAAGGCCCGGCGGGACCTGTAGACTGACGACTGGTGGGGGTTGTGCCATCTCACCGTTCAAGTTAGGGGGCTTGCCACACAAACACTCAACAACAACACGACGTGTCACCGGTCACAAACCGTCTCTGTTCCCTGCGCCCTCTTTCCAGAGCATGCTGTTGAGCTGCGAATCTCGTGTCTTTTCCATTTTGGCACCCCATCTGACTCTGGAACCCACAATTGGCAATTTCACCCCAGTCCGACTCGTCCGATGGCAATCGATAGAACTCGAGATCTGATTTATGCGTAGTACGTTCGAAGACCAAAATCCACCCAAAATCATCTCAAAGATCCACGCCGAGTCCACAAAAATCTGGTCTATACCAGACTTCCAAACCACTGATTTTTTTTTGACCGCCGAAACGTACCTCGTAGACCGGTCCAATAATCGATTATGCAAGTTGACCCCTGTCCGAAGATCGACCACTTTTGTCCTTGGGTTCAACGTCCGCAATCCGATGCCGCTTCAAGTTGGTGGACTCCTTTTTGGCCCGGCACATGTTCGACCAAAGGAAACCCTCTCAGTTCTGAACTCCAAGGTAACTAGCCTGCGGTGGAAAGACTCGGGGTAAGTTTTATGCTATCGCATCCGAACTCTCGCGCTCGCCCAGGTTGTCCTCGACGGCACCGATCATCCCAGGCGTGGTCTTCGCTCGACCCTCCAGCCGCGGCGCCCTCTCCCTTAGGCTGCGCCAATGGCATCTATCTGCATCCTCCCTTCCCCCTCGATCTCAGCTCAAGCACCCGACTAGGGGTTTCAACATCCGCTGAAATTCGTATCTCCCTGTTCCATGTTTCCTGTCCAAGACGTCTATGTATGCTCGGTACCCTCGAGTCGAAAAATCAGTCTAGCCTTGAACCCGGCGTCCTCAAAAATTGTTTCAAATCCCCAACTTCTCTCCATACGCCTCCAACTCGTATCATACAATCGTACACCATTAAATCTAAGACCGACCTCCACTGTCTATAAAAACTAAATACCGCCGTCCGTCGCCATCCAGCCGTCCATACATACATACCGACATAGTGATGATAATAGCAATGAGAGAAGGAGTGTGTGTATGTGCTGTCCGTATCCGTATCCGTGCGTGTGTAGTATAGTATGTATATGTGCGATCCCTACGATTCAAAAATAAAAAAATAAACGGACTCCTCACGCAGCCTCACGCCGTCTCTTGGCACGTCTCGCCTCGCCTCGCCCGCCCCATGCGGTCCATTTGTACCCACACTCCACCTCCGACTCGCTCCGGCGGGCGCTTGACGGGCGCCTACCCCCAAAACGCCCACCACCTTTTCCTCCTCCCCTTCGAGTCCCGCTCCCGCTCCTTCTCCCCACCGCCCCCGCCCCCGCCCACAACGCGCAAATCCGGCGCGCTCGGGCTCCAGGTCCGTGCGGACTCCCTCGCCTTCGCAGTCCCGCGGCGTGCACTCCCAGGCGAAGGTGAGGCAGCCGCCGCCGCCGTTATGGGAGCAGCAGACGCAAGCCCGAACCCCCCCGGCTCCGATCCCTTCCCGCCAAAGAACCGCCCCCCGCGCATCGTCTGCGCCTTTTCTTTTTGTGTAATCTTGGGCGTCGGGCTCTCGTCTTCCTCTTCGTCTTCCTCTCCACCTTCCGCTTCCGCTTCGTTTGCGCCGCGTTGATGCTCCGCATGCCCGTTCGGGTTCGCGTTCGGAGCGGGCGAGGACGGCGCGCTGTCCACCCTCCTCCGCGTCGGCGTCGGCGGCGATGCGTCCGTTCCCATCGACGCAGCTCCGATCGACGTAGGTGAAGACGGCGGGGACGGCGCCCCACGCACGGAAGCGCGCCTCAACTTGCCCTTCCCCCTCCCCTTCCCGTTCGACGCGGACGCGGACGTGGATGTGGACGGCGTCCGCCCGTGCCCGTTCGCGCTCGACTTGGACGGCGTCCTCCCATGCCCATGGCCTGCGTTCGTGGAGTGCGTGTGCGCTTCCACCTCGACACTCACACCTTCAACAGACGGATCCCCGTCACCAGACGGGCCCTCCCCGCTCCCGCTCCGGCTCGCAGGCGGCGTCGGGAGGCCGTACGGCGCGCGTGCGTCTGCGTGCGCGTCCGGGTGGTGCGCATGTGCGTCCGAGAGCGGCTCGTCTTGTTCGAGTTCGAGTGCGGCTGCTTCCTCTTCGCGTGCTCGTGGGTCGGCGTCGACCTCCACCTCCGCACTCGGCGCACCCCCATCCGTCGCCACCCCCGTCAACGGCGTCATCGTCGTCGTCGGCCTCCTAACCCTAACCACCCCCGCAACCCACGCGCCCCTCCTCCTCCTCCCCCCCTCTGTCCCATTCCCGTTCCCCCCACTTCCATTTGCATCTGCCCTCTCCTTCCCTTTCCCGTTCCCCCCATCCCCTCCACCCATCTCCGAGAAGGACGAGTCGGACGACAGCCCCTCCAACGCCCCCACAAGCACACACTCCACATCCCTTAGCGCGCGTTCCGCGAGGACGTACGCCTTCGGGCCTTGTCCCGCTCCTTGTCCTCTTCCTCTTCCTGTTTCCCCCCCGCCCGTGTGCGTGTGCGTGTGCCCATGCGAATGCGACGAGGAGTGCGACGAGGCGTACGAGTGCGCTGAGGAAGAACCAGAGGAGTAGGAAGCAGGAGGCGCAGAAGGCGCATACGAGCGCAAAAACGCATCCAGCGCGCCCGTGAGCTTCCCGCTCCGGTAGCTCGCCGGCAGGACGTGGATGATGTGCGCTCTCGCTCTCGCTGCCGCTTCCGCACCCCCACACGCGTCGTATCCCGGATTTACACTCGCGCCGAGGCCCAGCGTCGAAGAGGAGTTATTAAGCCCCAGCGTCGCCACGGACACGGACGCAGACGCAGAGCCGTACGCCGCGCCGAGGAAGGAGCCCCGCCGGCTCCCCGGCACCGACTTGCTGCTGCTGCTGCTGCTGCCTTCTCCACTGCCCCCGCCCCCAAACAAAAACGAGAACCGACTCCTGCTTTTACTCCGACTCCGCGTACTAGCGGGCGCGCTCGCAGGGAGGAAGTCCCCGCCGCCGCCAGAGACGAAGCTCCCCGGCCTGCTCGCACCGGCACCGGGAGCAAACACACTTGCGGGCCGCGACGTCGACGCGCTCGCGCCGCTCCCCGCGCTCCCGGGCCTGCTCTCCTCGCCATACGAATACGAATGCCCGGAGGTGTAGGGGTAGGAGCCGCGCGCGTACGAAGGCGACGGCGGCGCGGAGCTCGAGGTGGCTCCCCATTCGAAGTCGCCTTGACCTTCAGCCTCCCCACACGCACACGCCCCCGGCCACGACCAAGGGCGCCCAGAGACAAACGCGCCAGCAAGCGTGCTCGTGAGCACGACCTGCTTGAGGACGGCGCGCTCGGGCTGGCTGGGGGGGAGGAAGGAGAGGAGGGCGTCGAACGGGCGCGAGGGGTCTTTGTGGCCGAGGGTGGTGCTGGCGGGGCGGGGCTTGCCCTTGCCCTTGCCCGAGGCGGAGGAGGAGAAGGACGCAGAGGACGACGAAGACGACGCGCGCTTGGAGGATAGGAGCGCTGAGGAGCGCTTGGAGGGGGTGGTGGGCACGGAGGCGGGCGGAGGCGGGGGTGGTTTGGTCAGGGAATTCCGCTTGCTTGGGCCCGACGGGGAAGCGGATGTGGGAGAGGCCGGTGGGGAGAAGAAGCCTGTGCTGGTCAGGGACAGCGCGGATTTGGGCCGGGGACGGGCCGGGGACGTGCGCGTGGACGTGCTCCCTGTGGCGCAGGACGACGGGCCCGAGGCAAGGCGGGAGCGGAGGGCCGGGGTGGCGGCGGCGGACGCGGGGTGGAGGTGCTCGGACACGGGGAGCGAGGGGGGAGGCGAGTCGGGTGCGAGCGGCTCGGGGAGGGTGAAGGCGCCGTTGGCGTCCTGTGCGAGTTGTTCGATGTCTTGGGGGTATGCGTTGCTAGAAGAGAGGGAGGCGCGCCATGCGCGGGAGACGTCGGCGGCGGCGTCGAGGATGTGGACGAGAGTGAGGGCAAAGGCGGGCGCGGCGGGGTCGAGGGGCGTGGAGAGGCGCAGGATCTTGATTGCCGGGCAGAGGCCGTTCGGGGCAGCGGCGGCTATAAAGGCGGACAGCGGCGGCGGGGCGTGTGTGAGGAAGAGGAGGAGCGACCGCGCAAACGTTGGGGAGCGCAGAATCGGGGCAACGGCGTGTGCGTGCGGCGCTGTATGCTTCATGTAAATATTCAATAGACAGTTGGGAGAAGTAAGAACAGACCACCGAGAACTAGGAGGACGTGTGGGCCTAGCGCGTAGGCTGCTGCACGGTTGGCGAAATCGTGGCCCGTCCACGGCGCATCCGGGTCCACATTTTCATTTTCTTCGTCTCGCCGTTGGGGTAGTTGTGCGGGTGCGAACGGGTCGAGCGGGAGACGGGGTCGGAATACGTCGGAGGGTGCCCGGCGCTGCGGGGGCGCGTTGTCCTGCGATTTGTTCATGGGCGAACAGCAAGGAGCGACGACCACCGTATCCGAAACGCGTATTTTCACATTATTTAACCCAACGACGTCATTAATGATCTGATCCGTAAAGCGAGCAACTGACATCCGACCAACTCGGTTCCTGGAGACAACATGAATGCCACGTCGCTCAACGGAAATGAACATTCCTCGTCTAGAAAAAAACCTTGATTCAACCGCCAAGCACTCGAAATTGCGTCCACTCCGCGTCTTGGCGAGGTCATTTCATCCTGACCAAGCAAACCCCCAACTTCCATTCAAGCTTACTTACCTCGCTCCAATCGTTACTGTCTGCTACCCCGTGTTCACAGTATTCGGCAACCCTGGCCTTGGCCTGGCCTCTTTTTACGTCTCCGTGCATGCTGCCACGAGCCTATCTACCTTTGTTCACGGTATCTCTCCATTCCCCCGACCTCATCTTCAACGCTGCCTTTAACGACTCGCTTGTCTTCTCTTTTCTATCTGCGCCAAGATTACCTGCATCCGATTGTCTGGTCTTGGTATCCGGTCCTTACGCTACTGCTTTGGCACTCTTCTCTTGTCTTGCCAAGCTGCTCGCTACGAAGCTCTCGGCTCCCAGCTTCCCACTCTCCTCCGTGCTCCGCATTTCATGACAGATCCGCTTCGTCGCCTCCGAATCGCCTCCACGAAACTCCGGTTACCACGTTCGGAGCCTTGCCCCGGCACCAAAGTCGATGATCTACTCTTGGCGCAGACCACCATCCGCGGGACCGCAGAATTCAAGCCGTCGTTACGACAGATATCGTTGGGTTCATCGAATCTGCAAGAAGAGTCCTGTACGTACACATGGCCCGTAGCCTAGCCTACAGCACTCCGACGTCGTCGACTCGTCAGGTTTCCTCAATGAACTCCAGATTCTTCACGACGATCGTCAGTTGGAAGATCAAATATGCAGAAATACATGTATGCATCCACGCGTCCCACCCGTACTGGGCTCCAAGAGATTGCGCGCATGACAGGACTCGTTCCAGGACAGAGCTTGCCCCTTGGCCTTTTTATTTAGAGACATCGACGGCATGATTGCACTCGGAGTAAGAACGCGAAGTGGGTGACTTTGAGTTGACTTTGAGAATCAATATCTCGTGTTGGACATCCGACGTCCCGTTCGAACGAGCCCACGGCCGATCCCCTGGCGGTCTCAACGGATTGCGTAGGATTCAGACAAGACAATGTTGAGACCGTGACACTGAGCCGAATCATGCCTGTTGTCGTACTTACATAATGACTCAACTTGTTTATCGCCTCTGCAGTATTAGAGCGCATTTGGCTGTCCACATCGAACGCGGAGTACCCCGCTCCCGCGTCGATCGTTGCATACCGCAAGACTGTCGCCGCGCCGCCCAGCGGGAAGACCGCGTAGTCGGCCACTATATATCCTCCTCACCGCCGACAATACTACTTCACCCTATGCGCAGGCAGCGCAGCTATGCGCCACGTTGTCGCCCTGCCGTATAAACTCCCTCAATCAAATTAGAATGTCTGGATGAGGGGCTGTGCATGAGACTACATTCTCGCAGATTCTCGCTCATCCCAGTCTCCCTGCGTCGGGGATGCACGGCTCCATCGTGCGCGGATACATACGCTGGAGCTCCTCAAGGGTATAAGTTCAAATCCCAGAGTAAACTCAAGCCGACCTCCGAGTCGGAATCCTTCTATCCGTCACGAACCTGCGTAGCTGGCGGGTTATATCTGGGGCTCTGATATCTTTAGCAACCTATTCCGAGTGCGCGCGACAGAAGCGACCTTAACATCTTGATAATCTGTCGGATAGAGCGCTGGCCTTCCTCCTTCATAAATGGTCGAAAAATCTGCAATGCTCGAGATCTCACGTCTCCCAACTGCCAGATGGAGTCCTCCTCCACTGTGACCGCTTTGTACCTCACTGAAGCTTTACTTGAGACCTTCCTCTATGCAGTGTATGCGGTCCTCTTCGCGATCGTCGTCTACCTATTTCTCAGGCGGCATGGCCTCACGGACTCAAAGCGGCCGGCAGCTTCAACCTGGATGCTGTGGATATGCCTCGTGGCCCAGTTCCTCACAGTATCCGGCGTTCGTATCTGTCCACCTACATATGTCGTACCGAACCGGGAATTAACTCTTGAACAGCATTGGATCACTACCTTATACAGGATCTACCTCGGTTCAGTGCACTTAGGCGGCGGATCAGCGGCCGACGCCTTCTATAACGACCTGTCCACACCCTCTTATGTCGCTCAAGTGGCCTTGTACGTGGTATGCAATCTGCTTACTGATATCCTTGTGGTAATATTCAATTTTTTCTTCCCTTGGGTTTCTGTGTCTTACGCTCCCTACGGATCCACCGACTCTATGTGGTATTTTGCTATAGACGCATACCAGTGATATTTCCTCTCATACTGCTTGTGGGTCAAGCAGGTGCGTTCAGTGTCTATCATTTCTGAGGACCTCCCTCAATAATAATGTGTATCAGTGGCAGGGGGTGGCATGATATCCGTGTTCGCCACATTCGACCCTAAGGTTTCGCTCATCATTTTTTTCAAGAGGTCCAACGGGTGGGTGAGCACCGCCCTGGTTTTCTCCATCGTGTGAGTGTTTTGGCAACTTGCTCTGCGGATTCTCCGGACAATATTAATCCAAGCTGCATTGTCTCAGGATCAGCGCATATAGTTCCGGTGAGGCCTGATGCCAGTCCTTTCGCGCTTCCCGTGGTTTGAACTGGACCAGCCATGATATCACGCAAAATATGGCGGACGCGGCGGGCGGTCGGCAGTCTGAGACTGTCCACGCAAGTTAGCGGGGGGGTGCAGCCCTGGGCACGTTCGAATTTCCTCCATTCCGCGTGCCGCGGTCGCCCCCACTAATATTGACATCGTGCATCACAGTCCTTCCTCGCAATCGTCGTCGAAAGCGCGGCGCTCCAAACGTGCGTCTGTCCCCGCCCCCGCCCCGTTCAATCAACCGCACTCACTTCCCCCACCACCTCACAGCACCGCGTCACTCGCGCTGCTCGTCACGTTCGAGTCCGGGAACAACACCGATGTCTTGTGGCTGCCGATCTCGCCTGCCATTTTCGGCATCTCCACCGTGCTCATTCACGCGCGGGTCGGCCTGGGGTGGGCGTATGCGGGGCAGCACGACGCGGGCGGCACGCCGTCCCGTATCACCTTTGCTCTCAATACACATGCCCACGCCCATGCCGATCCCACCAAGGCTGCGGGAAGCGACGGATCGGAGGGGCACGCGGCGGTGGAAGCATACTAAGTACCCGCTCTCGAAATGATTATGGTTTTCGAGACCACTTAGTAAGTTCAATGGGTGTATGATTTATCGCGTTGTATGTACGTACGAAGGCTGGAAGCATTTGACGTTTACTATCTTTACTTCTTCATTGGGCGAATTTTCTCACCCATCGCGGGCCGGGGCCGCACCTGATGCGCCCACGCGGTGGCTGTGTTGATCAGACATCGGTCTTTCGCGCCTTCCTTGTCCTCACATACGTGTTATTATCCTCTCGCTTGCAATCTGGTGCAAAACGACGACCACCGTGCCCGTGGAACTAACTACGGAAGACTAGTACTGCGTTGGTTCCGAGAAACGACTCATCGGGAACAACACAGCGGCTATAAACTACTCGGACGCATCGACGGCCTCCGGACCCGCAACCAGTGAAACAATGCCCGATTTTCCCGCAGAACTCCTCGACATAATAGTGGACCATTTACACGATGATGACCCGTCTCTCAAAGCATGTTCCCTCGCTTCTCGTGTGTTCGTGCCCTCTGCGCGTGTCCATATATTCTCAACGATCTACCTGTTGCCTCCCCAACGGCTGGATCCGCTGGGATTGCACAGGCAGGAAAACCATTCCCAGAAGTTCGATGCGCTCTTGGACACGTCCCCACATCTCGCGCCGCTGGTCAAAGATCTCCGCATCGTCGAGGGCGTCGACCCCGATGCGCTCCGGCTCATCGGGCCAAACGTGGGGCTGGTATGGCACGATGTCTTCCCCGGCACGCCGTGGGTTGCCGCCTCAGCGCGAACGCTCGTCTCTATCTTCTCGCGTCTCAATTTGACGCGCTTCTCTCTCGTGCGCAATTATCTTGTCGGGGGCGTCTACTGGGAGACGCTACCTCGTCGACTTTTGTCCGCGATCCACGACGTGTTTCGCTCGCCTGCCCTCGAGTCGGTCCGGATACTTGGTCTCCACATCGAGCATCCGCAGGCCATCATATCCATGTTGAGCGATGCTAATCAACTGAAGGAGCTGGCCCTCGAGCATATGATTGAGCCGCCTTTTGCTCCGACCATTATATCCCCGCAGTGGCGACCCCAACTGGAGCATCTGGCCTTTACCGACTGGTCCGAGACCGGACTGCTGTTCGACACCATGGTGGATTCGAACATGGATTTTTCTCGTCTCAAGACTCTCTGTCTCGGCGGGTTTGATGTGAACGGGCTGAATAACCCCAAGATCCGCACGATGCTGCAACAATTGCCGCAAAACAATATCGTCGAAACTCTGAATATATGGTATCCCATATGTCCGTCTTTCATTCCTTCGTTTGAAGCGATGCAGTGACACGCTTCTCCTTCTTAGATGTTGGATCTGCGCAAGAACTGCATGTCGACCTCGGCATCGCGTCCCTCCCGCGTTTGTGTTCCATTCGCATTTCCGGCCACCTGTGTATCGCCGACTTGGCGGCCATCCTAACGGAATGCGCTGCACATGCTGCCCTGGAGGACATCGTGCTCGAAGTGAACATCGACCGTCTGATCGATTATGCAGATCAGTGGCCGCTTTTCTGCGCTGCGGTCCGGAACGTCTCCACGGGCACCAAGGTCGATTTACTCTTAGTGCAGACCAATATGGAGCGCAACATACCGCGGGACCGCATCACGCTGAGACGTTTTATACTGTCCTTGGAGCATAGGAGTGCGGATATTGGGGGGTTGGCGGCGGCGGGTTTGTTATCACTACAAGCACAGTCCTGTATGTCCGCTGTTTCCCCCCTTTCATTATGGCTGCTCATGCAAGCCTATCAGCCTACAGCACGTTGGCCAGTTATATAGAGCCTTGTCTGCGACTGTGAGAGTTGGCGCCCCACCCGATGTTGTTAGGTTTCCTGTCGCCACATTGATACCCAGAATACAGGGCAGTGATTGAACTTCCTTTTCTCAGTGTGTGAAACATTTTGGAACGCACTTTTGCAAGTAGAGAATGTCGAGACTCCGATGATGCCGTTTCAATACTTATCTTGTAAACCTTGACGCTCTTGTGTAGTTAGTTTCATTATGAGATTCGGGTATATATACACAAGTATGAAATCACTGTTACATACGGAGGAAGGGATTCAGATAAGTAGCGCCGAAGACTGTTAGCAATATTAATCCGGATTGAAGACAAGCCCTCAGATACACCAACTACTGTGCATAATAGCTCGGCGGCGCCGGTTCTCCGTCAGGGTCGTTATCGATGCCGCCGTATGCGGCGTCACTTGGGCCCATGTAGATGCTGTTCGCGATAGTCGAGCGATCAACGGATGTACGTGCACTGTTCGCCTGGGATGTGGCGGCAGCGTTGTTCTGCCAAATCATATTTTCACGTTCGAGCTTGGAGGGCTGCGGGCTGGCAGTACTGGTACTCGCAGGAAGAAAGGAGCCATCGAGCTCGGCGGAAGGCGGTTCGGAGGGGCCATTCTGGACAGTGAGCGGAGGTTGTACACGTGGATAGCCTGAGGCGCCTTGCGACATGACGGGCGGCTGTGGATAGCCGCCATAGCCGGCACCAGCACCAGCACCGACTTGCGCCATCATGACCGGCGGTCGCGGATAGCTGTCATAAACGACGGCGCGCTGGGGTTGCAGCGACGCCATCTCCGCGCGCCGCATGCTGGCTACCGACGTCCGCTGCGAGGTTGAGGCCGAGGCCACAGAGGCGTCGTCGTCCCGTCCCTGGCCGTGGCCATCCGCCCCGACAAACAACTGGCCACTCAGCCACTTCGTGCGACGCGTCGTCTGTTTGCGTTTACGCCGCCAGAAAAATAGCGCCAAGGCCGCGGCGACCACCGCAAGCCCGACAATGACCAGCCCGATAATCGTGCCGAGGTGCATGGAAGACGAGCCCGCGACGGCGCTGGAAGACGACGACGAATCCGCTGCGCTAGGGTTCGGGGTATTGATGCTTCCCACCCCAAACGTTGAAGAGGGGGGTGAGCCACTTCCGTCGCGAGCAGTCGATACAGGAGTGGATGGTGTGGAGATTCCACTACCAGTTCCAGACGCGTGACTCGCAGTAGCAACGGAATTGGAGCCCCCCGCTCCCGCGCTCGTCCCGCTATTCGCTGGAGCTTGAGGCACGGTGCCGCTCGCAAAAGGGCCGGACGGGACGTTCGCGGCGGCGAGGACGTTGGAAATGCTTGAGACTTGGCCCCAGGGCGCTGAGCCCATGGTCCCCACAGCGAACGTCGGTGACAGCGCGGAATCGGCGGCTGAGAGGAATGCAGGAACGGTCGTGAAGGGGCCGCTCAGCCAAGTCGCATCGGTGTCCACGTCGCTGGTGGTTCCGTCCGAGTAGAGAATCCTGATCGCTGCGATGACGCCGGCAGGTCCAGCGTCGGTGGTACCGGGATCGGGGATGTTCTCCCCGAAAATTGTGAATATGTTTGAAGCAGCGTCGAGGCCGACCGTGAATTGCTGCGCGCGCGTGAAGTCTGGGAGCTGTGGGACGCCTGGGGCCGAACCGACGTAGGCACCATTGATATATAGATTGAAACCGTTATCGACGGTGATGAGAAGGGTGGCCGACTGTGCGGTTTTACCGCTCGGAGTGGTCACGGTCTTGCGGAATCCGACAGTGCCGGCAGCGGCGCCGGTAGCTGCGGTCGACGTGGACCATATCCATGTACTGGTAGAAAGACTGGGAACGTTGGGGTTCGCAGTCGCAAGCGTTACACTGCTTCCCCATGATCCGGATCCGAAAGCGGCGGCGACAGTTGCGGCTGTAAAACCAGAAGTGTCGGATGGGGTCGGGAAGTCCGAAGGGATGACGGCGGAAACTCCCCAGCTCGAATCGGACACGATGGTGTCACCCGAGCCATCGCTGTATGTGATTTGGATGGCAGCCAGGAGCCCCGGCGGCGGTGCGCCGGAGTTCGCATTGTTGACCGCCAATACTGAAAATGTATTCGTCGAGGAGTTGAGGCCAGCAGTCATCACTTGCGCAGACGTCCAATCGTTAGCCCCGTCTCCGGACGCTCCAATCGGCTGGCCGTTCACCCAGAACGTGAATTGGTTGACCGCGGTCATTGAAATCGTGGCTGAGGAAGCGGTTTTCCCTGCTGCGCTATCGAAAGTCTTGATGAACCCGACGTTCCCTGTTGTTGGAGCTGACGTCCAGATCCATGAGGCGGTAGTCAGCCCACTAGTCGAAAGATCTCTTTTTCCAATAGCATGATGTTTTGCGCGAGGGGCTTGAAAACGGGCCTGGGCCACTTTCCTTGCAGTCAGGTCTCCACTGAACGCAATGTAAAACCAAGTACACGCACGTAGAAAATGAACGTGACAATAAATGAATGTGAGAAGGAGCCAGGTTCGACCACCTGAAGATTCCGCGTCTCAGCCTGCTGTACAGTGGGTCAAAAAGATGCCGTACCTGAGGGTCTCATCGAACCAAAGGCCAAGTTTCGAGTTTTCTGGGATGGGAAGGGAAAAGTGCTAGCGCATCGGCTGCACTTATAGAAGCCCAATTCGGGCAGTTCCCAATGGCACCGAGTATCCACGCGCTAAGAGAAGATCACAGATCTGGCACTGGAGGGATGATGATGATCTTCAATCTACAGATTTTATACGCAGTCAAGCCACCGGAAGGTATACAGACTGATGACAGGTCTTGGGGCATTTTCCCGTTGTCCAGCACACCAGCTTGAAGCTTGAAGGGACCTTGCAATACCATCCAAGAAAGGGTAGGGCTCATGCGAGGCATCGCGGTGCTGTCTCATGTGGCAGAACCTGATGATCTAACTGTCAAGATGAAGAAAAGGCGGGAACACGCCTGTGGGAGGCGGCAGTTTGCCAAGCATGGGACGGAGGCGACGCCAAAATGCGTTGGTAAAGGCACTTGGAAGCGGCGAACAGCGGCAGCTTGCCTCGCAAAACTTCCGACAAGTCCAGGTTAAATTGTGGATAAATCAGAACTAATTAAACGTTAAACGTCAAGCGTTAAACGTTAAACGCTTGAGGCTCGAGCATACATTGAGCATTGAGAGGTTGCGGATTCAGTACTTCGAAGTGCAAGGTTAGGTTGCACTGCAGGGTCGGCGGCAAGTCAATCCTCGCGATCGGCGATTCGGGCCGCAATCTATCTCCTCAGCCTATTCTCAACCCGCCTTTTGGAGCCGAAGTAGTAACTTTTAATTCAAGATCTCTCCAGGACCCAGACTTGACTCGGATGAATTCGCCACTCGGGGCTTCGGGGCTCGATAACTCCCTGGAGGAGGAACGACTCACGAGAAAGGGAGTCTATCAATCCCGACGACCATGATTAGCACCGTACTTGGCCGGAATCCACAAACATCGAAACAACTTACAGTGGGAGCAGCGGCATCTGCCAGTTGAGTTTCATCTTGAAATCACTTTCATTCTCGGGTCTGTTCTCGCCTTCTCCTCTGATGGTGAAATACTGTTGAGATGCAGATGTACGTTGACCTCCCGTATAAACGAAGAACGCAGAAGGCCGGACACCGTTGCATCTGATACATCCTCCTGCCACTCCCACTCCCGACGGCCTCCTTTAGACGATCCAAAATCGACTGGGAGAATGGCCCAGAAACTACACATTCAGCCTACAAGACGTTCCGACAAGTCAATAATAGTCGACTTCAGTTTCAATGACGATTCGGATTTGGAACAAGACAACAGGACCTATATAGGTTTGCCCATCAACAGGAGGTACGACTGGGAATTGTCGTGGACACAAGACGTCTCAATGCGACGACAGCAAATCGGAACATGGATGGGGTGTTAACTCTCAAAGTCCAAGATATGGTTCAGTGTAATTTGCCAGTGTGGTGTAAGCTAATAAACTTGCATGAGCCGCGAGAATGAACGGTAAAATCAACGGACATACGAGACTGTTCTTGCACTGATAACAAACCCTCTGCAACCAACACCTTGATATCTGCGCTTTGATCCAACAACACCTTGTATTGACGCAACGACATGCCGTCCCTCTGCACGTGGTTGGTCTGAACCAACAGCAAATCGACTTTGGAGCCGGGGGAAAGGCTGCGAACGGACGAGCAAAAGGACGGCCACTGATTTGGTTGGTCTATGAAGCGGGCGATGTTCACTTCGAACACAATGCCCTTCAGGGTGGAATGTGGAGCGCATTCCCTCATGATGGCCGTCAAGTCGACTATAAACAGTTGACCGGAGATGCGGATGCAACGCAAGCGCGGAAGGGACGCGATGCCGAGCTCGACATGCAGTTCTTGCGCAAAATCAAGATCTAAATAAGTATAAGTGCATCGCATTCAAGGAGGGGGCTAGAAATTAAACGGACATATGGGGTACCATATATTCAGAGTTTCAACGACGTTGTTTTGTGGCAATCGCTGCAGCATCGAACGGATTTTGGCGTCATTCAGTCCATTCACACTAAATCCGCTTATACAGAGCGTCTTTAGATGGGAGAGATCCATGTTTGATTCCGTCATGTCTTTGAACAGCTGCCCAGTATTGGACCAGTCATTGAGGGCCAGACGCTCCAGTGGGGGTCGCCACTTCGGGGATATGCCCATCGAAGCATTTGGCGGCACAATCGTATGCTCGAGGGCCAGCTCCTTCAGTTTATGAGCATCGCTCAACATGGAAATGACGGCCTGCGGATGCGCAATGGGGATCCCGAGTATCCGGACCGACTCGAGGGCAGGCGAGCGAAACACGTTGTGGATTGCGGCCGCAAGTCGTCGCGGCAGGTTGTCCCAGGTAACGCCCACGGCATGCATATGGTGTTTGCGCAGGAGAGAGAACCGCGTCAAATTGAGACGCGAGAGGATCGAGATGAGCGTTCGCGCCGAGGTCACCAGCCACGGCGTGCCAGGGAAGACGGCGTTGAGCTGGAGCTCGTCGACGTCGGCGCCCTCGACGATGCGGAGATCTTTGACCAGCGGCGCGAGGTGCGGGGACTTGTCCAAGAGCGCGTCAAATTTCTGGGAGTAGTTTTTCTGCCTCTGTGATCCTACCAAACGCAGCCGCCGTGGGGGCAATAGATAGATCGTAGAGAATATATGGACGCGCGCAGAGGGTACGAACACACGAGAAGCGAGGGAACATGCTTTGAGAGACGGGACATCATCGTGCAAATCGTTTATTATTATGTCAAGGAGCTCCTGCGGTACACTGGGCATTGTGTTGGTGTTGCGGAGGCCAGAGTCGATGCGAGCGTTTTATACCATCGTTGTTGTCACGAGGAGTCGTATCGATATTTCGGGACCGCCGCCAACATCAGAATTGATCTGCACTTGAACCTCCATCCTCGACTAATAGACGCGACCTGACGCGACAGAACATACTAGATCGCGCAGGCTGCGTCTCAGAATCGTCTCAACCTGAGAGAGATCTATAATAATTCAAGTCTTCCTCTTTCTGGAGATAGCTGGAGATCCACCCCTTGCGCCTTCAGATTCCATGCGGACGACAGACATGCTTTTTTTTGCAAGAAGCAACCTTTCGCTTTCCGCAGGCCCGTGGAATAGCAAGGGTCGACTTCAGTCTCCACAACGACAGGCAACCAGACGGTGGGGGCTGCCCACGTATTACTGTGAATCCTTCGAAGCTCGACCGGGAACGACTCCGATTCAGAGATACTACTGCACGTCCACCCTGTGTATAGAAAACATCCTGCAAAGTTTGGCCTCTCTTAGATCTGGTCTGGGTACACCGCACACGACACCTTTTCAATATGCAACAGCCGCTATCCACCACTACTCTTGCCGCACAAAACCACCGACGCAACTAACTTTCCAGATCACGGCTCCGCTTTACTTGTACTTCTGCGCTCATGAATTGATCGACGTTGCGTGGAGATGATCTGGCTTCTGTTGCCTATGTACCACTGCCAATGCTTGCCTGCGGTCTCCTTGTACGAATGATGCCTCGCCATACTCGCGCTCTGACCGGCTGGAACACATTTCAGCCCTGCTTTGCATCGATCGACTTATCGTGTGTTCGACGCATTCCAAGTTTCGCGATCTTCGTAGCCCAAACCCAATGGGTACTCCATCCTGCGCTCTGTCTATCCGGCCGATTATCCTATTTACCTCTTCTGTCCATTGAACTCGGTGGGTTGCCTACCTGCGTGATACAACTTGAACTTTATCCTCGGCTAGATAGGTCTGCAGGGACGCGAAATCGTCATCGTCCCGCATCCAGTGATTTGAGAGAATATTGAGCAGCCCTTCCGCTAGCCTGCGGTTCTTAGAGGCTCAGATTTTTTTCAGCGTGTCCTACAGTTTACTCCCCCTTTCCTTGTTGGTCTGAAACACGGCTTCAAGGCTCAGGGACAAGAACAAGACTCCGTCCACTTCGGCGCGTACTTTGTCTGAAGTTTGGATTGTGTAAGTGAAAGTCGACTTCTCGTATGCAAGCATGTATTCTGGATTCTTGCATCGCAGAATGCCCAACTGCCCTTTGCTTCGCCGGGCATGTTGACTGCGCTCGGAATTCAGGCCCGATGATGCGTCCCAGCCTCGGGCTTGATATCAGACTCTGTCAGGATCATTCATTCTTAACGTTGATTCAGTAACCAGACGTCATGACGTCATGATCATGGACAGACGAAATGTCGCTTTGACCGCCACAGCCACGTGTCATCACAGAATGCTATTGAATTAATCACAGTGGCACTCATTGGCAGTGAGACAGATTCTGAGAGAGCGGTGGCTTGTAGTTCATCGGGTGGTTTTGTACAACAGGATGATACGGAGTGAGGTGGGCGAATGGAAAGAGGGTAACAAATGAAGGATTCGTGTGGATTGCATGGGAAGGGATATAAAGTTACTGGGAGCTGCAACGAGGACACTCCTGAGAAGCCCAGTGTCTGCCGATTCCCAGGAGGAAAGCCTCGGACGTCGAAGACATGCACATTCAGGGTTTTTGACCCAGGCGACGACTGAAATCTTGACGGGAATAGTCTGACGTAGAGCGGCCGGGATCCAAGGAGGAGAACATATATCAGAATCTTCAGAAGGGCCCGGCGGTTGAGGACAAGGTGAGTAGACTATTAATACAGGGAGAAGAGGACTGGTGATAGGCGTCTAGATTCTAGATCTCTATAGCACTGGGCCAGGCGTGAGGTGACCTAGGCACTTGTTGCAGAAGGTTCGCGCCGAGATGGTGGAGCAGGGGAACCCAAAGGCGGTAAGGGCCCCACTTTGGGGTGCATTTACTTTTTCGACGCCTTTATTGGGGCCGGCGGGAGGAGCGGATGGGGTTAGTGTACAAGAGGGTTTGCTTCCTTGTGCTCACATGGGCGCGGGGGTTGAAAGGCGAAAACAGCTTTGTGGCACATCCTTTCGTCGAAGCGCAGTTAAAGTGAGCAAGGAACCGAGGCGTTTTAGACACAGCAGCGGGCCGAGCGGGATCAGAATATGCACGCCATGGACACGCGATAGCATGATGTAACTTGAAATGGAGAGTCTCCGCACAGCACGCAAACGATTTTCAAAGCTCAGAAACTAGTGCGAAACAATAAGGAAAGAGCACAACGCAAATCAGAGAGCTGATCGCCGTCGCGATAGATTGAGTGATACATTTCCCCTGGCGGTCGATAAGACAATGGAGAGGTCACGGGACGGACTGTAAAGGCAATATCTCCCGAGGCCAAACAAGACACAAACAAACCTCCTCCCTCCTCCTGCCCACTACGACCAGCGAAGAGCCATGATGCTCGTCCAGAAACAACCTCTCTTCTCCATGTCCCTAGCCCAGTCCCCGTACATCCACACACACCGCAGGCATCCCTCGGCACCCCCGCCCCAGGTGCAGGTCCAGCCCACAAGAACACCGGGCCTGCTCTCCTTATCCAGGCCTCCGAGGGCCGCTAAAGGGTCTCCAAGGCCTCGTCAGGCGCACCCAGCGCCCCGGGCACCCCCAGAGGCCGACCCCGCACCACTCAAGCCTGCGCCAGAGATACGGGGCAGACAGCAGGGCAAGAAGCAGCAGCAGCAGCGCAGCTCGTCCCATGCAGCCGCAACGCCTTCCCGACGCCGCCAGCCGTCGCCGGACCCATTCAAGGCTGCACCAGCACCCCCCAAGCGCCGCCAGCTGCCCATCCCCGTCCCACCCAAATTAGCGCCCGCCAACATCACTCTTCTTTCTCGCTCTGATCCCGTGCTTTCCCACATGCCACGCCGCAAACCCCAGCGTGCTAGCACTCTCGACTCAGACGCCTTTCCCATATGCGACGACATGACAGAGGCTGGCTCCCGCCCGTCCTCTCCCGAGTCGCACAGCCACAGCCCTCCGGCCACCCCCACTCGCACTCGCCCCGACCTCCATCTCGACGAACCCCACACACCCACCCGTCGCACCCGTATCCCTGAGGGCCCGCGGACCGCACCGTTATCGTCCGCCAGCGCCGCCCCCGCGTCCTTCTTCCCCTTCCCCATTACCAGCACCCCCACCTCGAGCCCCAAGCGCCGCCCCGCAACTGCCGCCCGCCGGGCAAAGCACCTCAGCGAGGGTATCAACCTCTTCCCCCCAGAGGACCCCGAGATGCACGCCTTCATCGCCTCCCTCTCTAAGCGTCGTAGTCGCAGCTCCGACCGTGCTGATGATTCTGCGCTCCCCGACGGTTATTTTGCGAGTTCTATGTTCCAAAACTCGCCCAACCCGGAGGAGCTGCCCCCGCCGCTCTTTGCTTGAGTGGGTCACAGTTCGCTCTCTCCTATCCTTATTCTTATCTATTTTAGACTCTATTTTATTCTTATTTCCGGTCAATATCGGCATGGTCACACTCGTTTCGGACACCCGCGCTCTTTCCCGTTCCCGCATGCATCTGGTTACATCACGCATATCGTTCTGTAACTGTTTTTGGGTTCTTTTCTATTCTTCTGTTTCTGTATCGGTTTACTGTACCCGTAGAGGCGAGCCCTCCCCCCTTTTTGTTTCCGTTGACGCACGCTGACAGATTTTTTTTCTGGCAGCCCCTCAAAATCAAAGCAGGTGAAATCAAAAAACTGCACTGCGTAATTTATACTACAACCTATTACACCTCGACTCTATCTTGGTTCCCGCCCTCCCTTCCCATCCGCCGCCCCATCTACCGGCGCCAGATTCAACTCTCTCCAGTGTACTTGTATGGGCGGGTTGCTAGCTATTTACGACCGGGTCTTCAAGCAGTCGTGTGCCGTGTTCGTCCGTTGACCCGTGCACACGCCGACCCTAAAATCCTAATCCCCGCACCCGCCCCGATGACGACCGCACGACACATGTGTATCATACAGCATATTCATCTCCCGCATCGCATCGCACTGTCTGTTATCGACTACATTCTTCCCCTTCGACAAACACTACCCTGTTGCCGCACATTCTTACCCTTCTTCCTTCCGCCGCACATACGTACCCTTCCCCTTCTTGCCGCCTCGCCTTGCCCTTCAGCTTCTCCGCACCCCACCTCCGTCCGTTATATACTTTATTCTCGCTCGCGCGCCGGGCTATACTTTTGTTCTCATCGTATTTTTTACCCTTGTGTCTATTGGTGCGTTCCTCTTCGTCCCCTCGCCATGAGTGCTGATGAAGTTCCCCCTTTTTTTTTCCAGCTCCGCACTGTACCACCATCGCATACCCTCCTCCTAGACTGCCTTGCACGGGCCCGCTCGCGGCTGCCTGCATCCACACCGCACCGTAACGCACGGGACACCGCACCACGCAAGCCACCACCCCACCCAACAACCCACGCTCCTTCCTCCTTTCATCAGAATTATTAAGCACGATCAATGTATTTGTATCTGGCGCTCGCTGCTCGTCGTAGTATCGGCGTATGTAGCTTTCGCCCCCTCCGTGCGTGCATTCGTCCGTCATGGGCGGTCGAAGTGGCGCGTGGGAGTCGGTTTCGATTTGAGAGACGAGGATGAGTGTACAGTAGTAGTATAGTTTATTGAAGCTAGCTAGTAGCGAGTAAGTAGGTAAGTAAGTAGTTGGCGTCGTGTGGGATAGCGATGTTACTAGAATTTAGTTTTTTTGGTCCCATTTTTTTGGTGCAAGTTGAAGGGTGTGTTTCCATGTTATGCGAGGTACAAGCACGGATTGATATAGAACGAGAGACTCAGCAAATGCGAGATGTACAGCATTTAATGATTCAGATTCGTCAAGACATTGCGAGTGTGGTATCGTGTATCCTATCTATCTACCTAGGACCTCCTTCCTTTATTTTGCATGATACATACGTTCATAAAAAAGCCCATAATCTCATCTCATCTTTACCAACCCTACGCCCGTGCGCTAGCGCCCTCGCCCTGCTCGCAGCACCGCGCGACACCGGCGCTCACCCCTCTTCGTCCGAGTCGCGGCTCGCAAAGGCCACCATTCGCTCGCGCGGCGCCGTCCCGACCGATATCTCGCTCGCCGACGTCGACTCGCGCAGCCGCAGCGCCTCCATCGCGTCGAACTCGGCTTGCATCATCGGGCTGTCGGTTCTCTCTAGATCCATGTCCATCTCGAACGGCGACGCTGACCGCACCATGTGCAGGACATCGCCGTCGCCGTAACCGTTGCCATCACCATCACCCGCACCCACTCCCCCACTGTCGCCGCCGTCGCCGCCAACCTCATCCCCATGCTGCGCGAGCTCCGGACCCGGCTCGGGTTTGGTCCAGATGCGCACCGCGCCGTCGTGCGAGCCTGTAGCGAACATGAACGGGTCCTCCGCCGCGTGGTTCCACGCGATACACGTAAGGTCGCCCGACTGCTGTGCCTGCGCGCGAATGTGCCGCAGCAGCGACCCACTCTCCTGGTCCCAGATGTGTATGTCCCCCGCTGTCCGGCGCGTCAGTGTGAGCGACAGCCAAAACGAGACGCAACTCACCTTTCCCAGCGCACAGCACCAGCTCGTCGTTTCGCCCACCGAAATAACTCGGCCCCGCGAACTCGACGGCGTGCTTGGGCATGTAGGTATGTCTGTGGGCGGCAGTGAGCTCCAAGCGCAAACCAATGGAGACGGGACCAACCGAAGCGTTAATCGGGCAACTTGAAGAGCGGGGTTTTCACGGTCCTTCACAAACTCCATCTTCCACAGTTGAGGCGGGGCCTACACTGATTTATAATGCTGGGCTCGATAAATACGTAGACACGCACTTTGTTTTCATAACTGACAAGCGCAATGAGCCCGTGGCGTGTATTCCGCGCCAACGTGACGTCGCGCACATCGTTGAGTACAGGCGTTTGACTAGCAGGTAGATGGTCAAACGCCTGACGGATACAAACTCGAAACAGCACGTACTGCTCGATCAATTTTAGTTCCGTATTGTAGACTGAGAGTATGTCAGCGCAGTTAGCAAGTGGTCTTCTATACAATTTACCCGCAAGACGTTTCTCAGCCGGGGATTTACTTGGCTGCAGGCCGCTTGGGGATTGGAGTAGAGGCCCAACACCGAGAAGTCGCATGCCATCCGGGGTGACCGCCACGTCATGTAGCTTCATCTGACCGAAGTCGTACTGGTCCAGTATCTGGCAAATACTGGGTCAATGGCCAGAACGTGAGCAAGATTGCACGCACATTGCCGTGAAGATCCTGGATAAACGACAATTCAGAAAGGAGGCATGAAGTAATTGGGGTTACTTGCCAATTTAGTTACGGTGTTACCCTCGACGGATAAGAACGCTGCGACGCCGTCAGCACCTACCCTCACATTCCGAGCAAGAGGGTCTACCTTGTCCACCAGGGAACCATGTGATGGACTCAACGTTTGTTTCCCGATCAATTGTCCTCTGGCAGACTCCATCCTGTGCGGTCGGTGAATGAAGGAAGTGGAATCAGAAATGTGCCCGCATCGATGACACGAAGAATAAATGCCCTCGTCTTTCAACCCACCTCCGTCCAGACCTTCATGCCTCTGTTTAACTTTGTTAGGAGGATGTTGCCCGTGTCGGACCTGCAGCGCCGACGATTAGACGGAGACACGTATGATAGGGGCATCGACGCGACTCACCAGGCAACTTGGCCGACGAATCCTTGTGCATGTAAAAGCATACGATGCAGCGAGAGCGATGGCTACCGAGGAGTCATCAGTCATGCGATGCGAATGCGGCCAACCCATCCCACCTTTTCAACCCGCCATATTATCGACGTACGGTCCCAACTGTACCGAATAATCAGCAGAATTTCTTTACGACACAAGATGGTCTGACCTCGATGTTGCCAAGAACTTGCCGTCAGGCGAGAACTGCAGATGCCGCACAAGCGCTTGGTGGGCATCAAGACCCTCCGTGGCCACGAGCGTATTGAGTTTGGGCCGTAGGGTCGCAACGCGCGAGCGGACCATAACACCCGCCTTGATTGGCTCTTCCATAAGCGTCCGCTTCCGCTCGCCCAAGTTCGTCAGCGTCGACGACGTCGTCCGCTGGCGGTGCGGCGTGCGCGGTCCGAACGGCGTTGCCGCCACCGAGCGCATCTTGACGGTTTGCAGCGCATTCCGCCAGAGAAGCTTGCCCTTCGTTGGGCCGGGCGTTGTGGGCGTGGCAGATTCACTGCTTGTCGTAGGAAACGTTGGTAAGTTGCCGGCGACCGGGGTCGAAGGAGGCGGGGAGCTGGGGCCCGCTTCGGAACCCGCTTGCAGCTGGGCGACACTGGCCATAGCGGACGTGTCACGGGAATGACTGTTCGAGACCGGAAGGATGTTTGCCTCCAAGTCATCGCCCTTCTCGGAATCGCTGCTATGCGTCGAGAGCAGACTGACCGTCTTGGAGCTGACGCGCCTCATAGCCTTCTTTGCCGAGCGAAAGCGTCGCTTGATACGTCGGAAGAAGTTTCCGATTCTTTTTATCCCTGGTATGGCCAGAAACTGGGTTGCGGCTTCCATGAGCGCATCCGAAAGCCATTTTCTGCCCCGATGTCGGAGGAAAATGTAGCGTTCCATAGCGAACCATGCCGACACTGCGGCAAGACCGAAAGACGTGAAAATCGTGAGAATAGTGGTGATTATCGAAGTAGCCTTGTCCTTGGTAAGAGAGGTTTGATGAGCAAGATATAATCGAGTAGCGCCCGGGTTGACTCACCTGCCCAGAAGCATACGCGAACAGGCAGAGACCTTGGGGGTTTCATGAGCAAAAGATCGTCGAAAAAAAAACTCTCGGTTGACTGGTTGACCAACCTATAGAGAAACATGCGACCGACATAACGAGAAAGACGAGCGGAGATCTTTTGATCCAGATGAGAACCCACCAAGGTACACGATGCCCGGGGGAACGGCTAGAAATAAGGTGAGAACAGTGTGCACCACAAATGGGAGGAGACGGCTCACTACATGGCTTGCTTCCACGTGAGCCCCAGCAAGCTATTGACCGCCGCAGCGATACTGAAAACCAGAGAAGCGAACCAAAAAGAGTTAACCGCAGCCTGTGTGCGTGTGAAGGTCAGATTGAACGAGAACTGGAGGGTGGTTGCGGTGACAGCCGAGAAGAATGTCGCCACAGTCGACAGGTTGAGTCTAAGATGGTTTATTTTGTTTTAAAAAGCCAGGAAACAGGCAGGGCTCACTGCAAAGGGAGTGAATATATTATCACAACAGAGTGATTGATTGGCTCACCAAGTTATCTGTCTTGTGTTTTTGTCCGAACCGGATGGTAGGTACACCTACTTGTTTTGAGCACGCATAAGTAATAGGCGGGAACACCCACTAACCCACTTCGACGAACATAACCAACGTCGACGTAATGCTATCTATATGTTCTCCCATTTCTGAGGTTAGATCGTGAACATATCTCTGAACAGCAGGGTAGCGGAATTGGCCTGATATCGATAAATATTAGATTTGGTGAATACACCAAATGCATCGGGGTTACCATGATAGACCTGCAAGCACGACGCCCAATACTGCAACGACACGGTCAAATAGTGCCCCGAGCCTCAGGCAAGAGCACTCACTCTGAGGTCGCCCTCGAAGGACGTGATGGAAGCGTTTATAGCCTCGTCGGTGAACTCCGGGAACTCGTTCAAGCAACGACCGAAGGTCACGATGTTGTTGGCCAATGCCTCGAATTGTTCAGGGAATTTTTCCTGCGCCTTGATAAATGCATTGCGCTGGGACGTATGAGGGAACGGCGCACTAAGTCGAGGTTTTCGTCAATGCTGGGCCGAGTAAAATGAGGTGGCGCAGTGTAGTTAGCCTTCACGGGCTTGACTTTGCGCCGGCCTTTGATTTTGGCAGTTTCTAGGTTCTCCCGGGTCGCATGGGAGATCTTTCGCGGAAAGAGATCGGCGGCATTTTCGCGGTACAGGAAGAGGATCTGCGCGATTCGCTCCCGAAGATGAAAAGCGGACGATAAGATTGCCACTGAGCTCCCCAGCTGACGCGTCGCATTAGCGAAGTTCCGCAGCTACGCAAGGATTAGCCAGTAAAAGGTCTGGATCATAATTGACACTCACTTGCTTGTCCAGATGGTCGATGCGACTGTACAGCAGGTCAGGAAGAAAACAATTATGCAAGAAACGGACCTCTGGAATCTGTTGAATGTCTCGGCGCCCACGGCTTGTCGATGTTCGTCAACAGAAGCTATACCCCATCCTCAGCAAAGAGTAGGGAACACGGCGAAGCTGGTACTTACGAACGTCTCTGTCGTCTTCAAAACTCGGTTGCTGATTCGAGTCTGATGCCAATTACTGCACGTTAGAAATCAAGCGAGTGATATACATCCTGAACGTACTCAGATCGCCGCTGCTTCCGGGATGCTGCAACAGCATTTCGACCAGGCTGAGAATAGTTTCTCGGCGAGAAACCCGAGGCCGTGGTCCTTCAGGGCCGTCCGCCTCTGAGATGGCAGCCGACATCTGGACCGAATGTTCAGAAGGAGCCGATTATGGCTGGATTAACTGCTGGCCTCTCGAGCAAGTATTCACTGGTGTTTTTAGCGTAAAGATCGTTGTGGAATGGCGTGGTTGATGTTGCGGTCAATATATGGCGTGTCGTTAAAGTCGTATAGTGCAAATCCAAAGAAGGAGGTGGGGTAACGCAAGCCTTAGCCTGATTTCTTGTTGGCCAACTTTCTCCGTCCTAGGCGCTTGGCGCCGGCGCGCCATCTGTTTGCCGTTCAACATGCGAACATGTGACCAACCAAACTTGCTCCACGTTGTCACTGACATTCACTGTGGTGGACGGCGTTGGAGCCCGTCCGCTTCTCTCCGTCGCTCCATTCTTCCTGTTGGTGCTCCGAATGGCCAGTCAGCGCCCAAGTGTTGACAATGAGAAGTAAAGGGTGAGGGCAAAACGTATGATTAGCGTCCAGGAACGGCTGATAAAAGAACCTGTCGCAAACGGTGACCAAAAACCTCACATTGAACCTACGATATGTCGATATGGGCCGACAAGTTCGGCGAGTCGAAATATGGACCGCGAGCGGCTGTTGGTGGAGTCCAGCGCCAGTGCTTGGCGCTCAGCTTGAGTTATGTGTAGACTGACCGTGTAATTCTACCTGCGTTCAACCACCGAAATACGAACCTAGTGTTCTGGATTCTAAGCCTCGTAGCTCTCTACAATCGTCGTGTCTTTATCGCGGGATGGGATTCCGACTGGATTCCACCGCGGGTGTCCCTGGGACCCCATTGCAGTAGCAAACTTTCAACCCCGTTCTCTCAACTTTGCAAACCGGCGAGGCGAGCGACAAGTGGATTGTAGCACTAAAAAAGTTTCCCCGTGACCGCGTTCATCCAACGAGCCGCGGCCGGGCCGGTTGCAGGATTCCTCGAAACGGCGATGATATCTTTTGCGTCTTTTCCGGTTCAGCCTGACCGAGGATTCGACATCGCCAGACATTTCCCGGATGATGATTCCATGGACCTCGATGACGATCTGGAAGTTGGAGGATCGAAGATAACTTGGCCTGGGGAGACGATCACATCGTCGCAGGCTTACATGCGGTGCGAGGGATTAATTTGTCCGTCAGGCCGATACAAACCCATCGAATAGTGGGCACGGTACGTATGTCGAGAATGAGGAAGTCATAGCATCGGTCGCGGGGACTATCGAACGCGTCAACAAGCTCGTCACTGTGCGAGCAATCCGTACCAAGTATGTGTGCTCATGATCAGTTTGAAATCTCACAAGACCTCAGGCCTCAGATACAATCCCGAAGTCGGTGATCTCGTCGTTGGTAGAATAACGGAGGTGTGTCTACTCGTCTATTGACGTGAATGGTAAGAGCCTTATGAAAGTGCAGGTACAGCCGCGCCGGTGGAAGGTAGACGCCAATTCACGCCAGGACGCTGTCCTGATGTTGTCTTCAGTGAATTTACCCGGCGGTGTGCAGGTACGGCCATTTCACGCAATTGACGATCACTTGCCTGAGACCGCTTCATTCAATTAGCGCCGAAAACTGGAAAGCGACGAACTCCAGATGCGCAATTTCTTCGAGGAAGGGGACCTCCTCGTCGCGGAAGTTCAGGCCTTTTTCGGGGATGGGACGATGTCGTTGCACACACGTTCTCTGCGATACGGGAAAGTACGGAGCCTTCCATACTTTCAGATGGTCCATGCCCTCATTGCCGTCCTCAGCTCCGAAACGGGCAGCTCGTGACGATCCCACCCATTCTCGTCCGCAGGCTAAAATCCCACTTTATAACTCTTCCTTGCGGCGTCGATCTCATTCTCGGACTCAATGGGTACATATGGGTCAGCAAGCACGTCAAGGAAAACGAGCAGGAGGGTGAAGAGGGGTTCGATGCTGAAGCCGTCTACTCGAATCGCAACGATGTGAGCCCCACTCTCCGTGGATTTTTGCCTAGTTGAATTGACAACCGGTAGTTCATTGACGACTCCACTCGCATTGCTATTTCTCGGGTCGCTAATATCATCCAAGTACTAGCATCACACTGGGTCGCTCTCACGGATGCATTACTACTGGAGGCGTACGAATGGACAGTAGAAAACGACACGGACGCCAAGAGCCTCCTTTCAGAGGAAGTCGGTGATGCCCTGGTGTCCACTATCACAGCCAGAGCGTGAAAAGACTTTATAGAATGCATATGCGTAATACATGGATCAGTACAAGCTGAGATTGCTTTTGATAATTATTGGGTGCCTGCCCAACAAAACATTAAGATAGATGCATACACTGTGGTAAAAAGCAGAGCTCTAGGCGCGACGCAACCACCCGACCTCTAATCCGGTCATGGTGCGCATGCTCTCGGGGTAAGACCCGTTGCTCTCCTTGAGAAGTACGGCCAGCCGGTGACATATGTCCATTGGGTAGAAAAGATACTCCGCCTGCGGGAATCCGGGGTACGTGTTCAGAATACTATTGGTCGACTTATGAGCACAAGAAGATGCCGCATGCGAGACAGCCTACCTTTTCAAGTCTGCAGTCGCTTCGGTTGGACCAAGGAGCTTGTACAACACCTTTGCCGTGCGGATGGATGCGCTCCGAGGCATAGCGTACTGTGTCTGTGTAGTGTATGCAAGCCGCATATTAGGCTTGAATAGCCAAATCTGTGGAACAGTGTAAGCAGAGGTATAGCAACGAACGCATCAGTGCACGCACAAGGATACGGGCACGCTCGTCCTCCTCATCAAGTATGATAAAACGATACGACGCATGGGCGTCTACGAACTCCGTCATATCCTCTACAATGAACGCAGAGAGCGGAAGCCTCGATGATCTGGGAACAGCGGGTCAGGTCAAGCAATCTTCAAACAAGACAAAATAGAACTAACTCGTTAGAGGTGCCGACAGGTCGAATGGCATACTTGAGCATGCGGAACACGTTGGAGTGACTAATTCCAGGACCAGCCTGGTGCTCCTGGCAACGCCCAACGACGGCACCACACAGACAACGAACCAGTCTCCAGTCCTCGCCGCGCTAGAAAGAATATACATTAGTCAAGATGGATAAACGATTAAGATGAATAGCAAGTAAGAAATAGTGAATGGATTGTGTTCTCTAAAGTAGCTCCCGAGACGTGGACCTCGAAAACATGAGAGTTGTTTTAAAGAGCAACTGGCAACAACCGCATGGGCTGCTCCCATTCATCTTGGACACTTTGTATCAACCGGAGAAATCGCCGCCCCGTACCAACGCAGTCAACCCTCGATAAACCCACCGCACGCGAAACCGACGAGGGCTTCGGGGGTCGAGTTCATGTCAAGCCAACGGTCAAATAGCGGAACGAACGACCGCTGGTGGGGAATCCAACGCCGGTCTTCTTATTGGCCCGATAACGATGCAACGAAAAAAGAATAGAAAGGGAAAACCGTACCTTAGTCGCTTCAGCAGGACAGATATGATTCTTCACCACTGACCCCTCCTCGAACAAGATATAGCTCCCACCCACCAGGGCTTGCCCAGCTTCGGGCCAGAAGCCCCCCTTGCCGTGCTTCATCACCTGCTCGTTCAATTTCTGGTCTGTGTGACACATCCATGCATCGACAAGCTCCTCCCAATGGTCTGATGGAAGATCTTTGTACGTCTGGATTTTCAACGTCTGAACCAAAGGTAAAGAACATGATGAACAGATAAAGCTGGTGGGGTTGGCGGTGGATAGTTGGGTCGCGTCGAGAAGAGGGGCAGACGTGGTTTCGGAAGAAGCATTAGTGGGCAGAGTGGACAGCTTGATCTCGTAATGTCCACTTTGCTGTCGAACCAGCTTCTTGCCTGGAGTTGTACGACCGGGAAGACACAGAGGTAACGAAGCACTTGAGCCACTCTTCACGACAAGGTAGTCCCCACCTGCGTTGGAATCTAAATCACCACCCGCAGGGAGCACTTCGGCTTCGATATCGACACCTGGAGCAACTCCCTTGATGGTTAGGAAAACGAGAATGTGTTGGAGGTTCTCGTGGTGCTCGGCGACATACGTTACAGAAAATCCGACTAAAATGTAGTCAGTACAAGCAACTAGATATCGAGAATTCGCCTACGTTCGGATTGAGAAACGGACGGGGTGGAATTGGAATTGGAGATCTCCGATCTGAGACCAGAGCGTGAAGCAGAACTTCGAAGCCACGACAGCGACGGCGCCGACATGCTTCGATGGCGAACGGGCTTCTTGCGGATCGCTGAGGCGGGTGTCGTAGGAAGTGACGGCGGGTTGAGGACGTGAGGAGGCGGCATCTCCCTCACAAATTCGGGGAGAGTGAGCATGGCCTTGGGATCCTCGAGTCTGTTTTTGTCTGGTACGGCTTCCCGAATAAACTCGGGCAGGGTCAACATAGCCTCCGGATTCTTCGTCCTTGACGGCTGCAGGACTGCGTCTTGGCCATGGAACCTCCCAGCGTCGGAATAATCGGCCAAATGCTCAACGAAGGCCTCACGCTATGGGGAATTAGTATCCAGGTTGCCGCGCTAACTGTACAAACGCACCTTCGCAACATCTCGTTGCCGAGCCCTCTCCAACCTCGTCTTCATCCCGCCATCCAATATGACTGATTGGTCCTTCAGCGTACGCTCAGAAGCCTTCCCGATGAGCTCGAGAATGTTTTCCAGGTCCCGAGTATCATTTTCTTTCTCTTTCTGCTTGCCACGCGCCACGGAGGAACCCTGCCGTCTCGCCTTCTCCATCTGGGCTAGCTTGGACGACTTGAGCTCCACGCGTTGGTTATGAAGTTGAGGAGCAACGAGATATAGCCTGTCGATAGCCATCGCGACCGCTTCCAGATCGAGCCGCATCTTCTCGCTACTGCCCACCGTCGGGGAATGCAGCCCGTTATGCTTCGACTTAGAGTCTTCGTAACCAGACCGCATGGACCCAGAGTCGTACTGCGGTAGGCTTTCGTGATGATAATCGGCAGCGTCGTACTGTGGAGGAAGGTGCTCGACGCGTTCCGTCCGCTCCTTGCACATGGCCACCACGGTTTCGAGCTCCTCATCTATCTTGGACCAGAGAAGAGCCTTCTCTACTGCTACGACCGGGGGCGTGTTGGGAGGAAGCGGCTCTTGCTGAGACGACTGGCGCTCAACCTGTAGATCGCTTAATTGCCGTTTGAGCGTGTTGAAGAGATCCCCCGGTGGGTACTGAGGTTCGTAATCGGCATCCTCCAACGGTGTTGCACGGACGCTTGGCTCGTTAGAGTAGATGATGGACAGACGGTTGAAATGGGACAATAGTGAAACTATTGATTCCGCGAGATGGGCATCCGAGGGTTCGAGAGTTTGCGACATTTCGTCAACCCGATTACGGAGCTCGCTGATCAAGGCTGCATCCGTGCTTCCCTGGATCTCGACCATTTCGTCAGGGGGATCCCTATTGCGAAGATTGGAGACAAGCGTCTGCAGTGCAGACGAGGACTGGCATTCGGTCTGCGGATCCGTGGACGTCGTCGGAGACGAGGGCATCGAGTGCCTTCGATCCGGGACGATGGGATCCCACCTAGTCGGGCCCGAGAGCAGAGTGTTCAGGGTCATGAGGCATGTCTTTTCGACATAGGCTATTGAAGGGATTAGTTCCTGCTACGAGGATATTAGTTGACAAAGTACTGTCTTCAGCTCAAATTACGAACCAGAACCATGGTTGAATTGGACTCCGAAGATGGCAGAGTGCGGGATGGACCAGCTTCCACCTCTGGCGCTTCAACGCGGGTCTCTGGCCCGGAATTCTCATGTAGGAGTTCCCGAGGAAAAGGTGAGGGGACGGATGAGGTAAGAATAGGGACCAACGCCTGCTTCTGCGGCTGCGTGGACGTCCTCGTCAAGGTAGCCATGAAAGGCTGTAAAAGAGATCTTCTCAAATCCGAGTTCTTGTTTGGATTCGAAAGTTGGAACAAACACCTCCTAAGTAACCCAAGAAATTAAATGAAGACCGAAATACAGTAAATATTCATTCGTCCATGTTACGAGGAACCCGAATGGTTTTCATCAACCACATCCCATTCCTTCCCTCCAGGAAGCCAAGCAAAATACAATCCGAACCCATGAAGTCCACCCGCCGAACACCTTCCTGCAAAATCTCCACTTTGTCATCGCACCTCGCCCTATACGCGTCGGTGATTAGCTCGCGGTCACCCGCATCAAGCACTGTATTGGAGAAGTCCTGTGGTCGGATAGACCGGTGCAGTTTTTCATGGATTTGATGAAGAACGTCGCCGACCAAGACTCCGTTGGGCTGCGAGGCATGGACATCGATGTACCACGGGAGCCGATGGTGGTAGAAGCGCAGTCTGCGTACCGGGCGCGTAGTCGCAAGTTGGGATAAGTCGGTTGGATTGAACGGACGGCCCGCGGTAGTAAGCAACTCGAGATTCATGGGATCAAAGGGATGGTCCGCGCGCAAGTCAAAAGACATAATAGGCATCTTGGAATTGGGCATCAAAAGCAAGGGACTGAGATGGCAGTGTTCGAGGTTAATCTTGACCTTGTCTGCAATAGCGTGGTTAGATATCGACGGGAGGGAACGAGAGTAAAGTGACATGCCGGATCCTGGAAGTCGGAGTCGAGAAACAAATCTAAACCGTCGTGGAGGGAGATAGTCATACCGCCAATCCGAAGGTCGTGCCGCTAAAGTTTCACCGTCATACGGATATTTCTTCGTGAATAGGATAGGGTGCATATCGGTCATTGGGGAATGCTGAAAAGGCGAATGCCCAGGAAATGGTGACTGCCCAGGGAATGGCGAATGCATAGGGAAAGGTGAATGCATCGTGAAGGGAGATGGCATGGCAAAAGGATTCGGAGAATGCGTCATCGACATCGGCATCGGGGGGTAATGGGCTCTCCATGGTGGTGGTGATGCATCGGCAGCCCAAATGGAGTGTGTAATGGAGTGCCGAACCCAGCGTCCGCAAGAGGAGGAGGAGGATCTATCCATGGACCGGGCAGCTCCCTGAATGCGAAAGGGCCGTGTCCACCCCAGGGACTTGGATACATATCCGACGGACGAGGCAAGCGATCCGTGTCCTCCAATTCCGCGAATTGGTACGGTGCTGGGCTCGGTGGGAATGGTTGGCGGCCATGATTCCAGCTCGGCCACGGCGAAGGTTCTGGCGCGGGACCATAAGCCCACTGATACACAAACGGGTCTGCCGCAGCGGCTGGATTAGGATTCCAGTGGTGCCATGGTGGTGCGCCTGGTGAACGACGAAAGTCGGTGTCTTCCAACTCGGCAAACTGGCGGGTATATGGGGTGTCGCTGCATCTCGGATTTGTACTATAGCCACAAGTAAGAGATGCCGACGTACGGATAGCTCGTCCTTAGGCAAAAACGATCAGAGAAAGTCGATTGAAGATATACTTTGCAGTACCTGTTATAACCGCGGCCCGGCGGTCCTGCCCTACTTCGGCGCCCAGGGCGTCCTGGAGTCCAATTATGAGCCATCGTGTTGTTCAAGTGGGAGTGAAGGGGCCCGTGAGACGGGGGGATGAGGTGCGCCCGCGTTGACCAGGCGCATTGCTATTATGTACGAGTTGGGAATCTCTTGTACTTCTGTGGGCGCTTGTAGGCACGGGAGAACAAAAGAACGGAAAAGGAAGCCACCCTAACCACCACGTTGGCCACAATCAAGCGCTGGACGGCAGCTGGATGGCATCGTAATGTCGCGAGTTGTAGCTTTTCCGTGAAAGATAACTGTTCCATCGCGCGGTGGCAGCACAGACGGCCTTGCACTGATAGGCTCCGTCAACAGCCAATACTGAGTCCGACGGTTCCGACCTCAACCTGTGTACAGTGTAGAACCGGCTGTAGAACCTGGCCATGAGGCGAGGATACCCAGAGCGGCGGAGCCGCAACTTGGCGAGGTGTGCCATGGCCCACGAGGAAGTTCTTCTCTACACATGAAGCGCCAGGCGGGACGGATTTGAAACGCATAAATAACTTGAAGCTGGAAGAGGGAGATGGAAAATTGAAGACAAGGTACATGAATACGAGACGTCATCATCAATATACTAGGAGTGCTTCAACGCACATCCTCATCCTCACCGAGGTATTTGCGAGGCATCCTCAATTGTTCAAGTTGATGAGAAAAAGAATCCAGGATAAAGATAAGCGTATTATTACAGCGTATACAGATCGAGAATGAGGAATGGCAAGTCGTTTACACCTCTTGCGACGTAGAGCCCTTCCCCTTCTTCGTGCCCGTAGGCAGGAGCGATGGGTCGATGTGGGGGACGACACCACCCTGGGAGATGACGACGGAACCGAGGAGCTGCGGTGGCATGAGTCGGAGGTCGATGAAGCAAAAAGAGCGCCCGTACCTTGCCCAACTCTTCATCGTTCCGGATCGCGAGTTGCAGGTGACGAGGCACGATACGGTGCTTCTTGTTGTCACGGGCGGCGTTGCCAGCGAGCTCGAGGATCTCGGCGGCAAGGTATTCGAGAACGGCGGCGAGGTAGACTGGCGAAGACGCGTCAGAAAAGAGGATAGAGCGCGAACTGGATGAGTCGACCTCACCAGGTGCACCGGCACCGACACGCTGAGCGTAATTGCCCTTCTTAAGAAGACGGTGGATACGACCGACAGGGAACTGGAGGCCGGCTTTCGAGGAGCGGGACTGGGATTTCGAGGCACTCGCCGCTGCCAGCCGCCTTGCCCGACTTGGATTTTCCGCTAACTTTGCCCAGACATTGTGAGTAGTGGCGGGTAGATAAGTGGTGGCTTGAGGTGGTGCACTGGAGGTACAGGAGGGCGGGGATGGGGAGAAGCTAAGAAAGAGTTTGTCCGAGCCATTGCGGTTATATACAAGTGTTGTTTGGCAATCACAACACAAACCACATACGCCACAACAACGCGCCTCCGACTGGGGGGAAACACACAACGCGAAGAGAAACCTGAAGAAACGGACCAAGATGTGTGCATTCAATGTAGACAGGACAGTGGTATATAGTGAGTAGATCTCCGGCACCGCGACAATCTACAAGTCAAGAAAAGGTATGTGGAGTTGACGTGCTATCAAGCAGTTGGCTGAGGAAAGGATTTCCAGTCTTTATTTTGAACAGGTTTCAAAACTTTGTGCCTAGCGAAACCAAAGTCAGGCACCTACACACCCGTGAGTCCAAGTAACTCTCACTTGTCTTTCAGATGGCTCAGTACTCCAGTCGAATTGAAAATGCGTCCCCTCTTCCCGCTCCCAAGGGATGAGCACTGCAGACAGTAATATTGGAGGGCCGGCATTGAGAAAACCGCGGGTGTGCACGCAATGTCGAGATACCGAAATAGGTCGGCAGGCGCTGTAGGTTTGATAATTTGGTGCCTACACGATTCGCCTTTTAAAAACGAAAGTACGTGAACGACGACGGCGCTTACGCGGACTTGACATGTTCGGTGACGTTCGTGAATGTGTTGAAATCATCCAAATAATTCGGGCAGTGATTGCAGGCCCAGGAGAGAGTGGTATCAGGGGGCTCGGTGGATTTAACTTGCTGGGCCTCAGCGCTGGATAATTTCTGCCACGACGGCGTCGAGTGGCTCGAGACAGCGAAATGAGAAACCTGTGTATAGTTAGGAGTGGACACTTAAATTATTTGGCAGCATACCGCTGCCCCGCCACGGAAACGCATCGAGACATGGTTTATTGCCGGGGCCAGTCCGAGGCGAGCACGCAAGGCAGAGGAAACGAAGGTCAAGCTTGTCCATTTCCGCGCAAGTTGCATGCCTCGCGTCGAGGCCAGCAAGAGCGACGAGAGACGCGGCCGCGGCGGACCCCGGTAGTCGAAAAGCTTAGAATGGTCTTGGCACAAGGGTTATTCTTTCACTTCGTCCAAGAAAGTAAACGTAAGGATTCTCGCGACATCGGTGGGCGGCAGCAGCATCCCATCCGATCAGGCAAGGCTGCCGGAGACCGTAGTTTGTGCCATGCCCTCCGCAAGGTAGCTGCCCGCAGTGAAAGACTGCTGTCGCAAGATTGAGGGATTGGGTGTTCGGTGTTGCGGTAGAGGAAGCCGGCTTATCCGATATGCCGACTGGGCTCGAGTGCGACTCAAGGGCGGGAGGGACTAGCTGTGCCAGCTCAGCTTTGCGCGTAGCGGTCCACGATACAATAAAGCCGGGCAGAGCATCCTTCGCATCGTTGAAATGAGCACTCTGAATATCCACGTCATCCGTAGCATTCACGACAGCGCCGAAGGCCGGAAGCTGAAGGACCTCGAAGAGACCCGGAAGGTAGCGCCATTGGGCCGGGACGAGCGTCTTCTTGTAGTCCTTGTAGATATCTTGGACGAGTCGCTTGCGTGCAGTGATGCGAGCCTCGTGCTCTCTATCCACACGGCGCGAGCCTTCTCAGCTTGGACAAAGGGTTCAAGGGTAGGATAGATCTTCTTCCAGACTGTTGAAAACGTTATTCAGTCAATCCCTTCAATAACAACCAGAGTGACTTACTGCGATCCGTCAGTGGTGCTACTTGACGCACGGCACTATGGTGGTCAATGCACTGAACGTCCGACTCGAGATATCCCAGGTTCACGAATCGTTTCTTGATCCTGCCAAAAAGAATAGTTAAGTCGAGGGGTCG